>CM055850.1:18336010-18936010 GCA_029490765.1 Euthynnus affinis | reverse complement strand
ATCATTGGCTTGCTTTGCCTCCCTCCAACCTCCGACTCCCAAATTCACCACAATGACTTTGAGAAAGAATCACAGGCTCTCTCCACCAACACTGCAGGGTGTAGCAAGTTCAGGACCAAAGTCAAACCAATGACATTGATAAGTAAAACTAATTCAGAATTTTAACTCTGTTGCTACCCATTGCAGTGCATACTAAAAAAGCAACAGTTTTGGTTTAATTTTGTAATTATAGTTTATAATACCTGTTTTTATTACCCACTTGTTTACATACTACATATAAAGTACAGTGATGTAATTATATCATAAAGATGAATCGATGCAATTACAAATCATACATTTTATAAAGGAAGCATTCATTACAGGGCATTTGTATTTGATTGCATTACACAGTATGTATAAGGACAGAAAAAGCATGTTCAAGAGAGAAAGAGAGTGGGAGCATCATTTTCTGAGCACATCATGCATTAGCAACACTAGACTGTGATTGTAGTAAATGTCATGAATCAGAGGGCCAAAAAAAGAGCATGTAATGTCCCCAGATACATGGCTATTATTGGTCTTACTCTCTAGTCCCATCTTCCTTACTTTCTCTTCTGTCACTCAAAAAGTTCTAACATGCAATACAGCAGAAATTACATTAAAATAAACTGCAATCGACATTATAAAGAAAGGCACAGTCCTACATTAGCAATGATGGATACAAGACTATTCTGTATATTTGTGTGTGTGCAAAAAATGATGAAAAAGGCAAAGTATAGATGCATCAATATGATTCAGTGAAAGCATTATCATTTAAAATGTCTTACTAGGTGAAACCCTGAAAGATGTGGTTGCACTGTCAGCTCTTTCCAGTTGACATTTAATAGAGGTTTTCGTCCCACAAGAATTAAAGTTACAGATGAGGGGAAATGGCAAGGAGAGGTACATATACAAACACACACATGCACACACACACACACACACACACACATGCACACACACACACACACACGCACACACACACACTGAAATTAATTCTCTAAAGCCTAAACTAAAATGAATTATCTAAACTCTATTAAAACTAAACTATCAAAATCATGACAGCATTAACTAAAAAAAATCATTAACTCAAATTATCATCTCAAATATTAATTCAAAAATAATGTGAGCTTGTTTGCCATGATGTGATTTAAAAGCCCAAAAGGTTAAACATTTAATTGTATTAGGGCTGCACCCCAATAATAATTCCCCCTATAAATTGCCAGCGTAGGCACAATATTTAACTTTTGTTTTGGGTTCTACTTCTGTATTTTTCGTTTTGTTTTTCAAATCCTCAACATTATTACTGATAATGCTGATAATAACTGATGTTTTTTTTCATCACACATTACCTCCGATTATAAAAAATATATTTTCCATGGCCGCTGCCCAGTTATACCCGCACACAAGCTGCCCAACACTTTAGCCTACATGTCAAGTCTAAATGTTTTGCCTAATGTACATAATTCACATTTTAGTGTCTTTGATCATCATCATCATCTGTGATCTGTAACATTCAGCAACAGAGCCAAGAGCTTCAAAGCGGTAGACAGAAACAAGTTATTAAGCTTAGTTCTGTAATGTATGTTTGTAGGCAATTTTCAGACAAGACTGTTTGTAAGAGTTTAGAGCCTGCCATGTTTTAATTCCATGTTGCTCTGTGCATAATGATGCAGATAAAAAAAAAGATTTGACTGACAAAAGGAGCTTTGACTTGGGTGCTTCTCCAGTGATGATTCAGATCAGTGACATTTAGGAGGCAGCCTTGAAATGTATGGATTTAAATTAATTGATTTGTATCTAATCTTTTCAAATTCATAATAATAATAAATGTACAATATACAAATCAATTAATCAATCAATCAATCAATCAATCAATCAATCAATTAAAAAAAGAATTAAATTATTTTGTTTCAACCACCTATTTGTGAATATGACTTTACCATAGTCATTGTTAGTATTCAGAACAAAAAAGTATAATTCTGTCGGGCGGTTTGTCTGCAGAGTATATTGAAGTTTAAATTGTTTTTTCTTGTAGATACTTTCCAATACCTTCAAAATCCCCAACCAAAACAGATTGCAAACATTTCTTCCAAAATTCTGAATTCACTTCACTTAAATGAAATACAACCCTTTCAACAAGTGCAAGATCAAGAAGATACAAGAGGAGCATGCATTTCTTGGCACGGTGAAAGGCTATGCTTTTGCATCCACTGAAGTAATGTACAGTGAAATATTTGCCTAGGTAGGCAGTGACCTATCGATGTGGCATAAGTCTACATTCAACTAACGCAGAGAGAGAGAGAGAGAGAGAGAGAGAGAGAGAGAGAGAAAGAGAGAGAGGCTTTAGATCCTCAGATATTCTGTTAGAATGTCATACTGTCAATATGTCATTTTAATAGATGCTACTGGTCTTTAAAACCAAATAGTCATCACTACATGTAACAAGCTAACTGGTTAGCTCACTCATGATGCCCCGGCAGATGGTCACAAACACACTGTCGTTTGCAGCAGTGCAGCCCCACTGCTGCTGACAAAATCCAAACTCATTCATTGTCTGTGGGAAGGTACTAATTTGCTGCACAAAGTATTCTGTGATACCTGGAAACGCAGACCAAGCTGCGAGAGGGTGGGACAAATTCAAAAATTCAAACAGTGCTCAAATCACGACAGTCAATCAAGCAGCAGCACCAGCAACATTTTGAACAGCTGTGTGGAACGGCTGTGCAACCTATGGGGCAGGATGGACACAAGTTTATACAAATTGGTTGCGTGCAGTATAGTATGGCAACACTGCAACAGGTGCACTAACTGGGGAGGAGCGTTGTTCAGACAGAGAAGCAGGAGATGTCACGTGACATGGAAGAGCTGTGTCCCAATTCAGGGACGACATTGTTCAACAGATACAGTCTACAAGGGCTTTTCCTTCATGGACCATGAAGGCCAGGACTGAGCATTGTTAAATGAGACAGTCTGGTCTACGGAGGATTTCCAGCTCCGTCACTAGCTGTTTCCACCCTTGCATCACAAAGCACCACTCCTGTCGCCTAGCAACCTCAACAGCTGCAGTGGACAGTCGGGACACAACTAGTAGAACTGGAACCAGAACTTTTAAATGTATTATTGTGGCAGCCCATCAAGGTACAGTAGCACCAGCAGTGACTCCCTGCTCAGCTGAACCAAAATATACATAAACACATTTTCTAAGGCCTTATACTTTTGAGATTGAATTTAAGGACCTGCTGATACCTTGTTATTCCACATCTTATGTACTTTATTTGTGATGTAAATAGTTGTAAAGGCTGTTGTAGATGAAATAAACAATGTATTAATAATCACTTTATTTCAATTAATTTATTTTTTTATTTTTCAACTAATCTCAAGTAGAGAAAAGTGGATTTCTCCTCCTGCTCTCCTCTCCCTCTCTGCAGCAGTGTTCCTGCTGACAGCAGCAGCTCAGCTTCAATACACCTACCTGACTGTACTGTGACAAAATAATCTCAACTCAAAGCTCCACAAACACTTTTTTCTCACAAAAATAATAAACTTACTGACATAGGGATGCAGTAAATTATGTTATCCAGTCTGTAATGTAGCTTTAATAAAAATCCAAACTAAAATATAGCTTAATAAAATAAAATGAAATAAAGACTGATTTGTTCATTTTAGTACCTTTATATTTATTGAAATGTGGTGATATATGTACATATAGAGACCCAGAGGCAGCACTGTTGTTCTGTCCAGTAAAAACAGGAACCTTCACTTTAACACAAACTAATGTGGCAGCTACAATTGCTAGATTTCAATTAACAATTGAAAGCATACTCCATACATCTTAGCATCTCTACACTGGCTATTGGTTTCGTGTGGAAATTATTTTACAGTGCTTTTAAAGCTTTACATGTTTTTCTTAATGGGTTAGGACCAGCCTCCAGCTTGACATGTTATGCCTTGGTCACGCTACATGACTTTCAAAATTCTCAGATCGCTGTACTGTTCCCACTACATAACTTTCTGTCTTGTAATCAGGAATCTTGAAGTCGTGTTTTGCACACTACATGACTGATCCATGACAGGGGATCACACATTACAAGATCTTTCACCAGAAGAAATCCTCTACAAGTCTGTCTGGTCTCCAAACAATGTTTTGTCCAGAAAACACATGCGAAATGGGACACAGGAAATTCTGTGATACCATGAAATGTGACCCCAACTACACACTGCTTCAGTGATTCTAATCTTTTCACACTCCCAGTCTGTTTTTATTGTGTTTAGTGAAGTGTAATCTGACCAGGCAGCTGTTTAAATCAAATAAATATCCCACTGCATATGTGTTTTGAACTTATCAACTGTATCAATGAATCAATAACGACAAACACTGTTGATTTCTTCCTGTGGAGCCAACGTGCAAACTATTTTGGTTCAGTTCTGCTGTCTGTCAGTCAGCCTGGTGAAGACAGTTTGGCCGGCTGCTGTCCTCTAAGCTCCCCAGGAGCTGCAGCTGACAGACGGCTGCTTCTGTGGACAGAGAAAGTTCAACAGTTCTTTGAACAATTCACAAATAGCAATCGAGTGCTGATTTGTGAGCGCCGAGAGAATGCAGATTTGCCTCTGATCTGGGGGCTTTTGTCGGTGATCTCAAAAAACTGCCAGCGAGTGGAAAATCAGGGTTACAATCCTCTAGTGTGAACTCAGCATTACTGTCTCCCACGTGCCCTTAGGTCATCTGCTGCTGGTCTTTTAGAGGTTGGAAAATAGGCCCATAAGAACAATTGGGCATGCTGCCTTTTTTTTAACTATACCACAACATTATGGAATTTTTTTTTACCATAGAAGCCAACTCAGTAGCCAGTTTAAAAAAAAACATACATTTGTAGAACCTGACATTTTATCAGCTCCCTTTCTTACTGTAACCAAGCCTCTGTTTTATCCACATACGCCAGTTTCATCACCCTTTTATTGTTTTGTTTGGTTTATTCATTTGTTTGCTTTTGTTTCATTTCTTCTTATTATCTTTTTATTTGTATTTGATTTGACTTCTTCCTGGTGCTATGGCTTTGTCATTTCCATGTAAAGCACTTTGAGCTGCAATGATTGTATGAAATGTGCTATACAAATAAAGTTGTTATTATTATAAAGTTATTATCATGAAAAACATGTAGTGGATGGGGGATAAAAATGGGTGCTTCGATGAGAAGCTGTCCTCAAGTTTAGAGATGAGTGGGAAGCCTCGGAGGATGTGCAGGGGACTTGCTGCTTTCCTGGTGAGAGTAAGAGTGCCCTCCACTTCTGCACCGCTGTCTCTAGAGACATGAGTGGAAATGGCAATGTCTTCCTATGGAGCAAACCAGTCCAGCGCCACCAGTAATGAGGGTAAAATAATGCATAATATAGTGTGGCTCCCTACAGGAACCTTTAGAATGTGCGACAATGATCATGTAATTTTATTGCATTTCACACTGTGCAAGATGGGTCTAAGAAAACCTTGGTTGCAATTTGTGCAAGACACATTGCCAGATGATTTTAAAATAAGCAACATGGAAAAATAGGAAGTAGGGACTGCATACTGCTAGTATGTGGACAACCAAAAAGTGCATGGACACCTGAACATTATACTCATACATGATTATTGAATGTTTCTTTCCACTCCGAGATGGTTTGTAAAACATTTTGGAACCTGGCTGCAAGGATTTGCTCCCATTCAGCCACATGACTGTCATTAAAGTCACACACTGATGTTGGGTGACAGGGCCTGTCTCACACTCGATTTAAATCATGTTCATTGGGGCTGAGATCAGGACTTTGTGCAGGTAAGTCAAGTTCTTCCACAACAAATTGCAAAAGTAATTTATTCTTGCATGGACTTGGCATTGTTAACGAGTACTTTGTCGTGTTCATCAAGATCAAGAAAGGGCCTTCCCCAGTGCTGCCACAAAGTTGACAGAATACTATGGGAGCATTCACATACAGGATAATACTTCACACCAGGTGGTTCTTCTCCTCCATGTCATCAATTATAACTCTGGAACATGCAAATCAGAGGCTATTATCCTGCTTTATCAGCCATGTTCATTTATCTGGCTATTCAATGGGAAAGATGAGTAAGATTAGGCACATGGTATATATAGAAGACACTTGATGACCTCACTTCATAATTGCCACTTCATACACATATACTTAGTGTATGTTTAACCCTAGGCTTGGAAAGGGTTCGAAAAACATTACATTAAAAACAGAAAAACAAATCTGTCTCTAGAAGACAAAAGCAGATAGGAAAAATAAGCAGTGCCCCAAAAGGTATGGTGTGCCTACACAAGATGATAGAGACAGTTTTGGGCGGGCTGACAAAAAATATGTATATGTATCTCCCACGACAGTTCTTTCATGCCGCTATTTTTCTCCCATGTCAAGGGCCAAGCCTCTCAAGGTGTGTTATCATTTAGTGCGGTGAAAAAGTTTTTCTGCTGGTGAATTGATTCTGTGGGTTGAAGGCTACCCATCTCCTCAGCATCCTCCAGCTAACCCCACCAGACTGAACCTGATATATTTGTGCCCACATATTCTCTCTGTTCTGTCCAAAAACCGAAAGGGGTGAGCACGAAAAGCCTCCTTCGAGGGAGGAGTGTGAAACCCTCCTTGAAGGAAAAATAGGGCCTTCCATTGCTCTCTTTTTCTCTCTCCCCAGCTTGCACGTTGCTCACAAAGGCAACAGACAGGCGGGTGGAAATCAATTCCATGGAGCCACCAGATGAAAGTAAGGAAGAAAAAGAGTAGAAAAAGACAGAGGAGCTGTATGAAGATTTCAGCAGGCGAAAAGCAAAAATAACCAATGGTTATTGGCTGGTCTTCCACCTGTGTCTACATGCACTCAAAATGTGAAAATGTGGAAAATCTAGTACTATAGGTGCTAGGGTACATAAGCTCCAAGGAAGTTGTCACTGTAAAACAGACTGTCTCTTAGGCTACGCAACGACAAAAACTATTCTCTTTCTTTCTATCAGTGTCACAATTACCTTACACACTTACATCTCACTTCAATTTAAGTTTTTCAGCTATAATTTTGTAAACAATAATCCACAATATGTCAGTAAGCAATAAAATATAAAACCACTCCTGCAGTCACCTTGAGGTATTCAAAAACAAAGTGTCACCTCATTGCCTATAGGTTTGGACAGAAACGGTATCTTCACCGTCATTACATTATTTTTCAATTTGTATTTCTGTATAGATTAATAGCAGTTTAAACTGTATATAAAGGTACAAGGAAATTGTTCATATTTTGACATCATTAAATTGTTTGAACTAATCATGCAGGAAACAACTCTTAAATGATTGGGCCACATGTTATCACTCAGAGTGAGAGAGAGAGAGAAAAAGAGAGAGAGAAAGAAAAAGACAGAGGTACCAAAATAAAGTCATGGCAGGAAGAAACCTGAATCTGAAACCCAACAAGCAAGGATGAGAGTACAGGAGTGTAGAGAACCACATACACACATACCCCGAACATAAACAGCTTCGAGCTGGATCCCAAACGGCCCACTTACAGGCAGGATTTTGGCTCTATCTACAGTCTGCATCACTGCTCTTGTGTGAGTGTGTGTGTTTGTGTGTGCACTCAGACCAGAGAGTGCCAACAGCTCTCAACCAGTATTAGGATTAACCTACTGATCGATCCTGGCAATTCACAGGAGAGATATAAGAGACAAAAGAAGGGAGGAAGCAAGGAAGGACAGATGGAAGGAAGGAAAGAAGGAAGGAAGGAACAGAGGAAGAAATGGAGGAGAGGAAGAAATGGAGGAGAGGAAGAGGAGTATGAAACTGGAGTCTGAGTGGGAGGATTAGTAAGAGAGAGGAGGGAGGAATGGAGGAAGCTGACACACACACACAAACAAATACATGATGGTAGATGGGCCATAGCGCCTTCTAGACCATACAGTCATGTGTGTATGAGTATGCATGTCCGAGCGTGTATGTGTGTATGTCTGAGACCATCTAATACTCAACTGTCAATGCCTCACCTGTACAGTAAGAACAAGTCTCAGTATATCTGACTTTTTTGTGTGTTTTGTATGAGAGTTTTGTCTGAGTGTATTGTATATGAGCATTCGCCACTATGTCCAACATTTATTCCAGTTGTATTTACCCAGTTGTATTACAACCTCTTATCGGCCCTGTGAATCGCAGCAGCTACCCCAATATTTCCTTTAGCTGTTTGTCTGGTATTCCAGCAAAAAAAAAAAAAAAAAAAAAAACTGCACTTCACATCCTGAGCAGCAGATTTGAGCTGACAAGATATCATTGGATTACAAAGCTCATTTCACCACGCTTGACACACTAGTGCCTGGGTTGGTCAGGCATGCAGATGGAGATGAAGATGGAGCCACGGTTCACTCCTACCCATCGTTGTCAGTGGCATTTGCAAAGGGCACTTGCAGGAAGCCTTAGACATGACAAGCTCCGGCTCCATCTGCATCCCGTGATTGCTCCGTGGACTGAATATAACAGACGCTTTCCAAACCAGTGGAGCGACGGGACACTTTACAAGCGATGCGGCAAAAGTTATACACACAGGTAAAAACCATTAGTGCAATAGCGTTAATACTTTCTATGTCGCCCACATGCTCTTCTACTGATGGGGGAGGCCACTTGCTGGCTTTAGCGCTGGCCTTTATTGAAAAAAAAAAAATAAAATAAAAACCACACTCATTCAAGCGAGATAAAACAAAGACATGCTTGAGGGTAATTGGACGAGCAGGCAGGGCATCTCTAGGCTGGAGATGGGGAAGAAAAAGACGAAAATGCACGGAGCTACGAGGCAAGGGAACGCATCAAAGCTTGATTAGCTGCGCATTAGAAAGCAGGCCTACTTTCTTTCTGCGAGTACTTAGCCCTCACCGAGACCCCAGAGCCTTTCACCCCCGAAACCTCCATCGTTGCGAAGAGAGCAAGAACTTGTGTTCTCTTTCACGGTACATGTGTACTTGTGATGTGTAGCAGGGATTGTAATGTTCCTGATGGCTGGCCCCGGTGATTTGTCAAGAATGATGGTACATCTGCGGGAGACAGTATTAATGATGCACTGGCCGTGGTTACAAGCTCCCTCTGTGCTGAACAAACACATTCACACACACACACACACACCCACAAACACACACGCACACACACACATACACAAAAAGAGAATGTAACACTCACATACACACGAGACAGACATCTTTTAGGGAGTGTACTTGTACCCCTGCTCCTATTTTGTTAACACATGCAACTGCAAATCCCTTCACTGCATCGAAGGCAATTCATTAAATAAGAAACAGACAGTGTTTAAACACATTAAATCAAATCAACTTGCAGGTCTATCTTCTGAAATGAGAGGAATCACCTGTTCTGTCGGTTTTTTGATCATTGTAAATTAATTACTGGACGGTTATAGATGTCATCAGTAAGCATTCACTTATACTACATAGTCAATGACTCCAATTCCTTGATGATGATCGTGACGTGAACATTATGATTCAAATCAGCAAAGCAATTAGTAATGTCCACCTCTTGGCTCACCTGGACGCTATAAGTTCTTTCAAAATCCCAAGACAGTCAAGCCTTAAGACAGCATGAACTGCTTGCTGAATGGAAATCAATGAAGATAGACAGGACAGACAGAGTAGATATAGAAAGCAGGAAAGAGGGGCGACACAGCTTAGGACACAGAGAGGTTAGTGGGGTGTATTGAGCTTGTGCAGTGGGTAAGAGGATGGGAGGGGGGCCGGGGGGCATCTGTCTACTGTTTAATTTGCCATCTGTGAGGCGTACTACTGCCAGGGTCCCTAATCAGGCAATCCATCACACCCTCATTGAAACACTTTCGATTACACAACGTCCCAAGGCTGACAGTTTCCCTCACGCCATTCAAAAAAGTTGCTTTTCCAGGCTTCACTGTGTAGGGATTTTTGATATTGTATTCACAGATGCAGATTTAGAATCACTTCAGTTGGAAACAGTTGTACTTCACTGCTTTTTCTTGTCAAGCTGCATTTTTTACCACTGTTGTTAACACACCGCCCCAGCTACTGGTGCTGCGACACATAATGTTATGAACGAGACATTAATATTAATATTTACATTAACTGCTATTACATGTGCATGAGTGTATCAAGATTTAATGGGTTCCAGATCTACTCAGCCAGTCACAACTGGGACTATCAGATTTATAATTAAATTATGGTTTGTTCCTTATTAAGTATTCATTCTCGTTCAAAATTATTTCTTCTAGTTCTCCCATGTTCACTGTTATGTCACACACTACAATGATCAGCTGTGTTCAAAAAAGGTGCCGAAATCTGTTTCTCCTAGATTGTTTTGACCCCTTTTATTCTCAGCAAGAAGTTTGTGCTCTAATAGTCAAATGCATGATACACTGAGATAGTTTTAAACTGAAGTTTTTTCTAAAGAACAAGTGGACCATACTTTTTATCTGCTTCATGCTCATAAATGTTTTGTTACTGTGTGTGTCTATAACCAGATTTCTTTCATTTCCAACCTTTGTTTTTATCCTTGTGTCCTTGTTCTAGTCTAGATGCTGCTATTGTCCACTTATCTAACTGTTCTCTAAAGCAAAACAAATTTTCAAATTTACAAGATTAGCAGCAAATACGTCATTCTCAGGGCTGAGACAAGGTTTCTGAGTTTCATTCTCACCAACGTTTGCACAAAGTTGGACATGTGGAAAGCTGAAATCTATCAGCACTTCATTATTATTAAAAGTATTTCACATACCTTGACTTGCCTAAATATCCAAGAGAAAGTAGGAGTGTGAGGAGTAGCAGGCCTACACTACTTAATCTCATAAATATGCAGCAATGTACACTTGTGTGAAGTCTGATTTTACACAAAACTATAGAAGTGATCAACATACACACATGCAAAGACACACATAATCTCCAGTGGTAGCCTATATTAAATTTGGCATAAAAAATGGATGTCTAGTGCAAAAATACACATGGAAATATAAGACGGATGCAATAATAAATCATTGTAAGCACCTGTATGTGTCAGTACAAGATTTAATCGGCTAATTAAAAACATCTGCAGGGGAAAATCAAAGATGATGTGACAGCTTTCTATATACACTGCTGAGTCATTAAACATTCATCTCTTGTTGATTTATTCTGATTATTTATAACCAGATATGTATTCTCAATCTAAATCCATTCTACCCCAGATTTGAATTATATTAACTGGCACCTGCAAGTCACACAATAAAATTGTAAAGACTACCCTCATTCTCTTACCATTTAACTTAGTATTAATCTACAAGCCGACAAACCGTTGCACTGCTCATTAAACCATTAAACCAGGTGCTTGTTCTTTCTCTGTGCAGAAGCAATCACCAGTTTACTGTCCTTGCAATGAGTTCTTTTTCAAAATTAGACAGTTAGCGTTGGCTACCAGTGTGATGTTGTCCAACAATCACAAGATCTGACTTTTCTTGATAATTTGATTTCATTCAAACCAAACAGCATGAAGATAAACTGCAGCAGGAGAAGCAGTTACAATCCATGTTTCATTACCAATAAAGAAAATACAACTGCGGCAGAATGATCAGGAAGGGAGAGTACCGTACACAAAAGTCTAGTCAAGTATAAAACTCAATCTTAAACCACCATACAACTGCTATATGTTAAAGACCTCCTGAAAAACAAGCACAACAAGGGTGTTTTCTCGTTATTTAAACACAAGTTCATAGTTTTTCTTGGCAAAGACACCACTGATTTATCATCTAATAAAGTTGTTATGGCAAATGTTTTACCACCTATACAAAAGGAAAAATATAGTGTTCATTTGGAGACATGCAACCTTCTGACAATGAGAAATACAATTTGTATAAATAAGTTTTATCTCTAACTTTGTGTGCCATTCGGTGCTCAGTAGGTAGATTACAGTTGATTTATCAGAGCTTTTTCACCAAAACAGCTGTCTGTTACTGCTGGAAAAGAACAGTGATGAGAGTGTTGAAACTGAACAAAAACAGTAGGCTAAAGTTGAAGGCAATAAAACTCAAACAATGACCTAAAAAGAGCCTGAAACACCATCAAGTTGAGGGGACCTGCAGAGCCGAGAAGGGTTCTACTGAGGACCTCACATGTGAGGAACAGAGGTCTGTGAGCCAATGGTGCATTACAAGTTAGACACTGTTTCCCACACCTTGTTTATTAACATGGGCAGCTTTAGTGATTTAGTACAATTACTTAGATCTTTAACATATTTAAAACTATTGTTTTTCAATATTATTATTGTACATTGTAAAAATACTCTAGTTGTGTATTCAAAATAGTACTTCAGTAAAAGTACAGAAGTATCTATCTATTTTTAATAGATGCAGACCAGTTCTAATTTGGAGACCATCAGCTTGCTAAATGCACTCTAACTGTCTTTGGCACTGAGGTCACTGAGCCCGCCGAGCACACTCATAAACAAATTAATTGGCTTGCCAGCACTATTTATGTGCTCTACACACACACAACACCAAACACACACTTCTTCCATCCCCGCCGATATAAGCATGGTACTTTGTGGTCTGAACAGTGGTGAGTAGCTATTATACACCTCTGGAAATTAATAACAGTCCACTCTAAATGAACCTTCATTTGAAATGTTCAACTATTTCGTAGCTTGTTAAGTACAATTTCACATTAACATCATGATTTTAAATTACTTCTTTTTCCAAATCTGAAGTTCTGAGGCATATTGGAGATAAATGCAGGTAGTTTTGCCAATTATTTTCTTTAGCAATGGATCATATAATTTAAGTTACACTACATTTGTTTATGGAGAATGTAAAAGCTTAATCCTTTAAAATAAATACATTATATGTGGGCAGTGGCTATATGTATCTATGCACAGCCAGTGACAAATGGTTTTCAGAGCAAATTGCAAAATTGAGAAAATGAGAAGGAGAGTGAGAGAGCTGAGCCTTTTCAACTCCTCCAACCCTACTTCAGGACCATGCAGTGTGAGGTTTGACATCAAATTATATGACTTCCAAGTTTTGAAGTGTCACTATTCAAACCAATACCTTGTGCTGCCATTTTTTGTTACTAACACTGGAAATTGTCTCATTTAGACACATAATTTAACAAGAAAGTTTGTCAAAGAAAACGAAGCACAAAGTGATGTGCTAATCTTGCTTACATGCTTTCGGAAATTAAGTCTGAGCTTGTTCATTGTGGTTCAGCAGGCTTTTACTTTTACTGTTTAAAATCTTTAAATATGGTTTCAAACAACACAACACTGTATTCAGTCCTTCAATTCCATTTGCAACATGTGTGTAGTTTACAATAAGCAGACGCTTAAGAGAATGATGAGTCACCTTTTTGAAAAGAATTATTTATTTCATTCAGTCTTGTGTATAAATTATTTTTAAAGAAAAAACAGTTGTTGAAAATATGGGTTATAAAAATAATACTTAGGCATACATACAGTACAAAATGTTATTGATATATAATGAGGATACAGCACTTTCTGTCTTTCTGTCATTTAGATGCCTAATAGATTGCAGGTTTCTTTTTTTTCTTTAAGAATACTAAATTTGCCTTCATATATCATGGCCTGTAGCAAGAAGTCTTATCGGGCTCAGGATACAGTGCTAGATTTAAAGAGGTCATCTGTATTCTTGGATATTATACCAGAAATTTTATACCAAGAAATGTCTGATGGGACAGATATGCTGTGTATTGGTGAGCATTTTTGGATTCTCTGAGCTTTAGTCATGAGAAGAGTCTTCATGACTTGCAATGAAGCCAAGCAAATTGTTTGCTTTTCAAGTTACCCCATGTTTACAGACCAAAAAACTAGTTTGATTTTTGTAAGAAGTGAAATAAGTGTACAAACTGAACTACAGCTAAGCCAGTAGATCGATGCTGAATAAGAGAGAGACATTTTGAAAAGGCATTTCAATCTATTATGCTTGTCTGCCTTAGACAAAGCTATAACTGTCTGACAGCTGGTGCAAAGTGCTGATTGGCCCTATAATCTATTCCACTTTGATGCTTACTAAAGTGGTCCAAGTTTTCAAATATTATTCTCCACTCTTGCCAGTCCAGAAACAAACAAGTTCTGCTTAATTGACTATATGCTACCTGACTAAAAATTTTCTGCCGAGCATAGGCAACCATTTGCTAACATGTTAGCCAAAACAAGTAGCCTATAAAGTGATGATAGAATTAGCTTGCGTTACTCCCTTTTTAGCATTTCAGACAGGTCATAAAAGAAGGATCTGAGAACAGACTTAAGTAGTGGGCCAGTCTCCAAGTATCATTTATAACACACATAAGCACACACAAGCACGCGCGCGCACACACACACACCATTCTGTCAGCTTCAGGCAAAACGGTTTACATAAAACCTCAAATCACAGTTGCCACACACATCCTTGATAGGTGCATGCCTGGTCTTGCTGAAGTAGAAATACAGCTTGATCTGGGAGGGATTACACACACAAACATACAGTATGTGTGTACAGTAGTGTCTTATCTCCATGCAACCGAGCAGACAGGAGGTGTGGGCTATATATTCTTTTATACTTAGGAGTTCAAATGCTTTCACAAGGATAACTAGATGCTTTCCAGTGCCAGCAGCTCAAGGACTATAAAGAGTCAGGCTCTTGGTTAAGGTTACAGTTCAGACTAAACGAAACAGGAATTTTTAGTGTAGTAATTTGGTCCCGGATTTGTCAAGTGTCCCTGAGTAAATCAGTCCTAACTGTGCAAAAATTATTTCAGTGGTGCATTTTCAGTCTGACTTTTAAGAGTAAAAGCATTTTATCAGCTTTCTCTCTATTTAAGACACCTCAAGAGATGTCCTAAACTGACCTTTTTATTCTCTGACATCTATGGCTTATAAGTACATTTATGACTGCCAAGAGGTCAATACAACTGACTTTCTGCAGGAAAGTTATTGAGTAAATGTATGAATGATAATCCTCAGCCAGCAACAACTGTAAAGAGAAAAAAAACAGTACTTCAAAGACTCTGAATGAGGGTTAGTGGAGCGACAAAATCAGAGAGTATTGATGTTGCCACAAGGCCAGTAGCAGATGGAAATCAAAGATCTCACTGGTGTGTAAACGTCCATTTCATAAATGATAGAAGATTTTTTACGTGCATGTCTAGTTTGTAGTGTGTGACCTCTTTGTGAATATATCCAAATGTTTCATCTTTCCTCCAATTAGCATAGGAAGAAAGATAAAGAGATTCTCTGGACTGACTGAAAATGTAACCTACACACGTCCCTAAACTTAATTCTAACCTAGACCCTAAAATGAGGTTTTAACCCTATCACAGCCATTTGTAGAAAAACAGATGACCAAAATCTCCTCACTTTCTCAAAATATCCTTACGCTCATGGTCTAAACCTGACAGAACACACACAAACACACACAGTGAGCCTCTGCTGCTTCGTACCACTCTATAATTGCAATCATCATACACTCTCTCTCTCACACACACACACACCCACACGCAGAGATTAGACCATCTGGCATCATCTCAATTGGACCTGAGCCAAGCATCGTTCATCCTACAACCACTGCCTGAACCAAGCAACTTGGGAAAGACATGAACCCTGCACTTAAAGTATGAATGTATATAACAAAGGAACTCTTTGTTATCCACACACATGAACACACATAACAAAATCAAATACACATCAAGTATACATAAATGCATATACTCAAAGATGCATTTGTGCCCAACTCATATACGTACATAAACAGGTCATGAGAACTGACTGTACCATTCAATATGATCTATCCTCATAAGGAAAGAGACGAGAGAGCTTTCATCAATCAATACAAAATCAATCTGAAGATGAAAAAGAAGGACACAGAACACAGAGCACAATCAATCCCTTTACTTCAAGTCAAATCTTCAAAGTATTGCTGTCTCCACAGCACTCTTTTGACCTATATGATGAAACTTTAATGCTGTATTCAACAAACCGGTATGCAAACTTGATTTTGTGGTCACACCCTCATGTTACAGGGTAAAACAGAAAAGCTGGTTTGGCCATGAATTATGAATTGTTCTGAAGTTTGCTGAGCTTTGTTTGCTCTTTGTGATCAGAAAAGAGATAATGATGACAGAGAGATTATAAAGTAGTTTTTAATGCATTTCATAGGGGTTTCACCAGAATACCAATGTCTTCAACTTAATTCCACTGTTCACAGATTAAGCACGGCACCCCGCTCTCAGTCTGGCCTTTTGAAGCCTTTTAACCTTCAGCCACACTGATACATAGAAAAATTATCACCATCTCTGCTGTGGCACAGTGCAAACTCTTGGCATGCATCATGTGTAATTGCCATAACTAACTATATTATTTATTATAGGTTGTACAGAAGTATCATATTTATGTTACTGATAGTATATGTTGCTGGGAGTTATGTAAAAATACACATTTGCAACATATGTTTCTAAAGTTCAACAAGGCAGGAAATGAAATTTAGACAATCTAAATCAAAATGATCTGTACTCACTGACAGTGATTTTTTAACGCATCGCACTCACACACAGACTCTTTGGACACTATAATCTTATAGATCTCACAATAAACGCTGCTGAGATCATCTCAAACACACACCCAGACGTGCTCATGCACCCTCCAACAAGACTGAATCATATCTGAAATCACCTCAATTTAAATTTCAGGATGATAATGTATCAGAAATTGTTTTAATTGAGGCCCTGGGTTCATCAGAATGTGAGTCAGGAAGACAGAGAGGACAAAGAGAGGAGCTTTTAGCTTCCCATCCTCTTTCAAACAACCCTCAGGAGTGTCCAGACGAGAAGGTATTCAAGTGCTAAATCCCTTTAATCTCACACATCAAAAAGCAACTCACTTACAGTACTTGGCTATCTATAGCTGCTGAAATAAACCGGGACCTGCAGCTTCATCTTTTCACAAAACACCACCAGAGTTTCCTGTCAATAAATCAGGATGCACTTCCCTGGTAATATATATATATATATATATATATATATATATATATATATATATATATATATATATATATATATATATATATATATATATATATATATATATATATATATATATATATATATATATTTGTATATTATTTGTTTGATTCTTCTCCCTCTTTTTTTCACACATTTCTGCTCAATGCCAATTCTCTACCTTGTTTACATCCTTTCAGTGCAATACCTAACTCTGTAGTCATAATATGCTCCACATTGTTTACTCCTCTGTTTGCTGTAACATGCTGCTTTTTGCTCAATGCCTTATCATAGTTCTCACTATCTAATATCATTCTCCACATATTCTTCCACCCTGCAGAAAAAGCAGCGCATGGTAATTTGTGGCAGACAATACCACTGCGCCCCAAGCATTTGTAACACAGGGAAGTCAGTCAAATGGATAAATTAGTGTCAACGCTCTTGTCCATCTCCCTGTTAGGGGTTATCTCCCCTCCGCATCACACCAACATGCATCATGTTTGATGGCTGCAGGCGACAATCCATGTCAACTCAAACCCGTTGCTTTACAACTCTGGCCTCTGCACTATCAATCATAGCATCCTTGGACACACTCACATATTTGGTATATAGCACATACAGTGTTGTACATGCATGAACCCATACACTTACATCAGCTCATGCACACACAATAGAGGCCTTTGTTACATGCAAACACATGTAAAAAATGTAAGCCCATACTGCCACACAATAATGCACACAATACAGAGGCCTGCAATATATATTTATTTGAGGGCTGCTGCTAAATCAAACACTCAGCCAAACACGTCATGTGTGTGTGGCAGAACAGATGAAACTTGATTCAGATGAAGAAATGAACAAAGACATACATTCCAGCAAACACTGACGACTCGGCAGCATGTGCTTCTGTGATCACATAGCTTCTAGATGATAGAAACGTTTGTAGGATGGGATGTGAGACACTTCACACATGATTACAGCAACAAAAACAGGTAAGGGTTAGCATTTAATTGATGTGGTTGGAAAAGACTGACAGCTGTGAGCAAGTGATGAAATGACAGGATCATCATCAGCCCGATTATTTATTCAGATTTACAAAACCCAAGCACCTTCACTAACACCATAAAGTGCGAGAGAAAACTTTTTCCTCATTTATTTTTTGGTTGAGAGTTTTTCCATGCGCTGGAAGTTCATTTTAATTTACAAAAAGAGAATATTTGAATTAGCCAACTGATGATATGAAAATAGCTAAATTCTGTGATGAAAAAGAAAATCCTAAAACAATCAAGCTTTAAAATTATAGATTGCCGTTTGGTCCAACCATTTGGAAAATAATGTTGTACAATATAGTTGTCCCAGATCTCTACAATATTCTGCCTGTAACCCAAAACACCCAAAATAATACATGCAGTAATAAACCACAGCAATGAAACACACATCACACTGCTGAAGAGACAGTTTTTCCCCTCAGGCAATCAGAATCATGAACAGTGGTTGTGCTGTGTGACATGCCGTTCTGTTAAACAGCCATTTGTTGTTTGTGTTGTCCTTTGAATGTCCTTTAATATCTTTTCATTCATTCATTGCAGGTGCATGGCCCCGAGCACTATATTTTTCACATGTATATGTAACATTAGTAACTTAGGAAAGTCATATGTGTGTTTGTCCAGACCATTTCTATGAAACTATATAGTCAGTCCTTGGATATACTGGTTTTAATGGTATTAGTGCTGGCTGGTCAGCAGTCTTTTCCTTCCTATAAACCTGAAATAATTTTCGAATAGCATGGCCCATTAGAGGTGCAAGTGTGAGAGACAGATACTCTGACAATACTACCAGATACATTTACCCATGACAACATAAAATGAGCACACCATGACAAAATGCTTAAATTCCCATGTCACTAATAGCCAACCAGCTGTAAAAGGTCAGTTCTTTAGTGGCATTTTAATATTTTTATGACCATAAACTGTACATAAAAGCAAAATCCAAGAGGAAATCAACGTTTTCTTAATCTCTACACAAAAAGACTGTCAGACAGAACATCTCACTGATTTATCTAGATGAGCTGAATGCATTTACTTATTTATTAGATGTATGTTTACTGTTTTTCAGTATCATTTGAGTAAAATGTTTCAAATGTTGTCCTGTCTGTTTTTTTGCTCTTTGATGCAGCTGAGCAGCTATTTAATGATATAGCCTGAAAACTGATGTTAGCATTGCACTTTTCCCTGCTGAATGTTTGTTCAGTGGCTCTGCCTTTAATAGAACACTGACATTACTGCTTTATGCAAATACTTGATTAACTGTGTGGAGAAGTTTTCCATCTAAAATGGCTAAGATCACTTACTATCAGAACAAGATCTGAGATGCCACAGATGCTACAAAAAATGTTTTCTGCTTTTAACTCACTCCTCAATCCGCCTCCACCTCCGCACTCCACTCTGCTCACTGCAGACATACTTGCCTCCTTCTTTACTGATAAGGTTTCTGCCATCAGTAACAAGTTCTCTGAGCCTGACCAGCTCAGTCTGCCGCTGCCAGCTCACACAGCCGCACTCCTCTCATTCCAGCTTCTGCTGGACTCTCATCCCACTACCTGATCCAACCTCCAGATCATTTCCCCCGCACTTAGTCCCACAGTCATGTGTACATCACTTTGGATAAAAGCATCTGCTAAATGTTACATTGTAATTGTGACATTGTAACATCTACATAGACTGATAACATTTTTAATTAATACAAAAATAGGTGGAGCCATCATGAAGACAAAAAATATGAAATATAAATCTGTCCCTTTGGTTACCCCACTGTTTGTGTTAAGAGAAGACATAATGTTTCCTATACAAATTATACAGTTTGGCTCAGTCAGCTGTTTTTAATATGTCAAGCTTGTAAGTAATGTGCTCCTTCATATTAAAGCAAGACTATGTAACTTTTGCTGAACAGCGGCCAGTGTGGCCACGAGTGGAAATTAAAAGATACTGGTAGTGCAGGAGAGTTGTAAAGGCACACAGCAACATCTAAAGTTTGCTAACATAAACTTGGTCTTACATGAGCTTCTGGTCATATAAGACCAAGTATGACTGCATCAGCAACAAGTATATTGAACTGACCATGGTTGTATTTTATAATTTATGAATTCAACTTTTCAAAAGGTACACAGTGTTATTTTAATTATAATTCTTTGATTAAAATTGTATTATTACAATGTATAAGGTTAAATTTTAAATCATATTTTGAAATACTGCAGTTAGTAGCATGTGAGCCCATAATAAACCACATTCATGGTATGCGTCTGGGAATCAATAATAGTTATAACTAAGACTTAATTGATAATATAATGACTAATAACCTTATTTCACCCGATTGATGCAATCTGATCTCAACTGATGATACACATATTTTTGAGATAATTAAATGTTAGCAAATCATAATGAAAATCTATACATCAAAATGGACACGCTCTTCAATAGGGTCTGGTCCTGTGTCACAGGAATACGACAGCATGATTAGTCTATTGTCATACATTGTCCTGCATTGTCACTCTGAATCACCCCACCCCCACCCCACTGATTATAACTCAGTGAAGGTCATCAATCATCATAGTCAACCAAAAGCTTTTGTTGAACTATACTGCTTTCATGATGAATTCTGATTATTATGATATTCCCAAAAGAATATACCTCACCTTTTATTATGTGCACCTGTACAATATCCATGCATATCCATGGTTGGCTCTGCTCAGTACAAATTAGCAGTGATTTTCTCCTTTTATTTCACAATGTGCTCTTTCCATATTGCCCCAGACACATAGTGGAGAACAGCGTAGATAGATCTATGCAGTCCTTTTACTCTTCTTTATAATGAATTGGCCGCTAGGAAAGATTCTCTCCAGACTACCTATTGAAAGCCTGAGAGGCCATTGGTAAATGATTACTTTTAAAATGTACCTAAGATCAGAGGTGAATACAGATGAATTGAGCTTCTGAAAAAAGGAGAAGAGACACACAAGCCCAGACCAAGGACAAAGTAGAACCGTTTCTGTAAAGGTGCTGATCGCTGGAAAAGAACAGCACTACACAAGCGTCACCTTATAAAGACACTTGATGCTGGGAACAATGTACCTTGGCATAATAAGAAATTACTGAGGGGCTGAAAGGAATAAAAGACCTTGTAAGCTGAGGGAGAAATAGACCTTGTACAAAACCATACAGTGGAGACAAGGAGATGACATTTGAGAGTGCTAAAAAAAAGTTGAGGCAAGTAGTGGGTGGCAGTGGTGGGTGACAAGCAGCTGAAGTGAGAAATGTCACAAAGAAGGATGTTTAGATGGGGATGGGGGTCAAATAAACTTAACAAAGATATTCTTTCTTACTGGACACTACTCTCAACTCTTCCTCAGTCTCGCCCGTACCTCCGCTTAGGTCCGCTGAGCCTGCACTTGCTAAACCTCCCTCCAACCACTCACTGTCTTCCATCAGGCAAGACAGCACATTGTTTTAGTTCATTAAAGGGGACATATGAGCAAGGCCTTGATGGGTTAGACTGTCCGTCATCTAATGTATCTAAATGTATCTGTCCTTGTAAAAGCAAGTAGAGCTGAAACAAAAGAGGCTGCCTATCTTTGGGCCAGTGAATTTTATTGATTGTGCCATGTAAGCAGGAATTTGTGTGTGTATATATTTGTTGCGTGCTTACTGCAGGGTTTTATTGTTCTTGTGTGTGTAGGTGGATGTGCAAATGACGGTTCAACTGTTACAGTCTATGAAAGTTGATACAGGTCCAAGCAATTTAAGATAGAAATCAACAGCTGATTCAATTCTTAGATATAAATCTGATCATATTGTATGCTTTTCAATTTCTAGGTGCATGTGTGAATGTGCACATTGAAAAACATTAGAAACAGTCTCTGGTACGCATTTTAATGTGGAGGATTTGTGTCTACACACATCTGTACGATAATTCATTACTACACAACAAGGTAAGAAATTAAAAGCAGAACCCGAGGAGACGAGTCCCTAGGGAAGCTTAGAAAATGCACAAGTGAGGTTTTCTGTTCTCAGTCATATGCTAATTATGTCCTCATGCTAAAGCACATAAATTGGATTTTCTGTCCTCAGCTATTAAATAATAAGCTCTCACTATCCAGCTGTTCCTTGCTTTATTACAAGTTCAAGTTTATCTCTAGTTTATTCAGTATATATATATATATATATATATATATATATATATATATATATATATATATATATATATATATATATATATATATATATATATATATATATTGCAACAGTGATCACTTGTTAAAGCTACACAAAAAGTTCAGAGGAGATTCAAGTAAATTCAAGTAATTTCAGTATCTCATTGATGGTGCTTGACATCTTGCTCACCTCCTTTTTTCTACTTTTTTTTCATATCTTGAATCTTCACATTGAATGCTCTCATTGTCTTCTTTGATCTGAAAGAAATTTAACAACCTCAAGGCTCATACAAAACCCATGGCATGTAGTTTTGAAAAATGCATGGTCCTGAATCTAAAAACTAGCCTGCTTTTATTGTCTCCTGAGAGGCCTTATTTTTGGCTCTATGGATAAAAGGTTTCATAAGACAGCTCTGAAGGTTTCCATGTATAACTGACAAGGAAATAATATTTTAAAAAGTTGTTTGCCCACATTTTGCCTCATTCAACATCTAATTAAGATTCTAGTGGATGTTAAGTCTACAATTGAAGAATACTCAATATTTTATTAACAAACTTGAGTGACGTTTTCCATACTTTCATCATTTTTAACATACTTTTTTATTCTACTTCACAAATTATTTCTGAAATAACGACAGAATGATTATCTACATGACTAAGCCATGTCAGAAGAAGACTGTCTAAAGCCCTGTGGGCAACTCCAGGTGCTATCTGATCCAAATGGCAGACACTGATATGTACATGTCTGAGGCCTGTCAGAACTTCAACATCCATGAATCAGTTAATATGACACAAGACATCAGCCACTAAAGATAAAGGTGGTGGTGAAGAGGTTCAGTTAGTGAGCACTTTAGTGAACACTTCTCTTTCTTCACAGAGTACTCACTCACTGCTGTTCCAGTAGCACTTGCAGACACATAACTGAGAGTCCAACTGATACTGTTTTTTTGTTTGTTTTTTTCAATCAGAATCAAATCAGAAACCAAAATTTATATTTTAAATTATTTAGTTCAAAATTTCACCCCATAGTTTTGCATTAATTCAACAGAATACAATATATGTAGCTGGAGACCCTATTTTCATCCAGCAAATCAAATCTCACATAAATCCATAGTGTAACGTTCCATCACAGGCAGAGCAGACTGCCACACTGAGCCTGATAGCATCTTGCTACTTAACACAAGAGCCACAGACTCTGAACAATGCTCATTAGCTTTCCTGCTAAAGACTCTTTTTTTAATCTAATTTACAAACATGAACATGTCTTGTTCTGCAACTTAGCTTGTGTGGGTAATTTTTTTTTCCTCCACTGTACTAAGAAACACTTTTGAGATTATGTTCACTGCTATACATGAAGTGCATCATACACTCACCGGCCACTTTATTAGGCATACCTGTCCAACTGCTCGTTAACGCAAATTCCTAATCAGCCAATCACATGGCAGCAACTCAATGCATTTAGGCATGTAGACATGGTCAAGACGATCTGCTGCAGTTCAAACCGAGCATCAGAATGGGGAAGAAATGTGATTTAAGTGACTTTGAACGTGGCATGGTTGTTTGTGCCAGACGGGCTGGTCTGAGTATTTCAGAAACTGCTGATCTACTGGGATTTTCACGCACAACCATCTCTAGGGTTTACAGAGAATGGTCCGAAAAGGAGAAAATATCCAGTGAGCAGCAGTTCTAAGGGCGAAAATGCCTTGTTGATGCCAGAGGTCAGAGGAGAATGGCCAGACTGGTTCGAAACTAAGGCTACAATTCACACAGACTCACTGAAATTGAGCATCGTTGCAACGCCACAGCCTACCTGAGTATTGTTGCTGATCATGTCCATCCCTTTATGACCACAGTGTACCCATCTTCTGATGGCTACTTCCAGCAGGATAACGCGCCATGTCATAAAGCTTGAATCATCTCAGACTGGTTTCTTGAACATGACAATGAGTTCACTGAACTCAAATGGCCTCCACAGTCACCAGATCTCAATCCAATAGAGCACCTTTGGGATGTGGTGGAATGGGAGATTCGCATCATGGATGTGCAGCTGACAAATATGCAGCAACTGCGTGATGCTATCATGTCAATATGGACCAAACTCCCTGAGGAATATTTCCAGTACCTTGTTGAATCTATGCCACAAAGGATTAAGGCAGTTCTGAAGGCAAAAAGGGGTCCAACCCGGTACTAGCAAGGTGTACCTAATAAAGTGGCCGGTGAGTGTATATGTACTGTATCAGAGCTTTGGCACTACTTACATGTTAGACAATGTAAAATAATCTATAATTCTCTGTGCATATATAGAAAAGTAGGTGCCTTAACTTCAGTAGCTGAATGAGCTTCAGTGATATGATATGATATGATATGTGATATGTAACTTCTATCGTCAAGTTTCTTTATGATTTCATTTTTATGTTTCTATGTATGAAAATATTTTCTGTGAATTAAATTATTTCTTGCCACTTTCTTAGTATTGTATTTTAGTTTCAATCAATTATTTAAGAGTCTTGCCAACTTTGCATGTTGGCCCCCAGACAGCTGCAGCAAAAAGCAACAGTTTTAAAAGGCTGCACTTCAAAATCCAGAAATCCAGTAGGATGATGCTTTACCATCCTGACTGTTCTGTGATGTTTAATACTGAAAGTCACCAAAAGGATGAGAGATTTAAAAAAAAAAATCACCTAGGATTACCTAATGTGAGTCCAGTTTCCACTTCTATTTAGAAAATGGTCTATATTTCCTTCAACACATCCTATGTGGAGAAAAGAGCCCATACCAAGAACCAGGATCCATAATCACAAAACATTTTCATGCTAAAAGTGGCTATTAACTGGCCAAAATATGATCAGTAAACAAGTTGGATCATTACAAATACAAATCTTGCTCCCTCAAGCCACTTAAAAATATTGAGGTATGACTTAAAATATGGAGGAAAATACATTATTACAGTAGTAACAATCACACTATCTTAAGGGCTTAACTTAAAGGGAAACTACTTTAGATGACAATCAGTATAGTACTTCAGAGGCATTTTGATGGCATAAATACAGTTCCTCACTTTTGAACTGATTGATTGTAGGTGGGTGTTGCACATTTTCTCACTGCCAGAATGGGGCCTGTGACACCCTGCCATTTCATGATTGCACTCTCATCTAGAAATAACACCACAGGACAAAGATACTTACACACATAATAATCACAACCAAACAAACATTTGTAAAAATGTGTGCCCAAAAACAAACCTGCTCTGGAGCAGTTTCAGCATCATCATGAGTCATTATTCCCACATGATCCAGACATGGACATCCAAAGTACTGTGTATACACTAAAGTGACACGTAATAAAGAGCACAGGGTGATGTGCACTGTACACTTCAGAAGGATAATTTTGCTTTCCATAATAACTCAGATAGTACATTTGTCTACGCTGCTGTTCAACAGCAGTACAGCAGGTGACCACTTGGATGTCAATGAATGACATGGAAATTAATTGTACTGCAACAATTGTAACAGCAGTTTTTTTCATGGGAAAAAAATGTGACAGTATTTATAAAATCTTTTTATGGACTCACTGAGATGATGGTGATTGTAAATGAAGTCTACCCATTTAAGCCTTTTTAATATAAAGAAATATCTGCACACTGCAATTAGCTACTAATAAATACACAGTCAGGTATAATCAAGTGTTAATTAAACTCTTTTTTATCTATAGCTTTAGCAGCTGAAATACCATTTTAATTTCCATATTGCTCATATTCATTATTCATTCATTCATTCATATAAACAATAGTTGCTCATCTTTAGACATAAGACCACAAATATCAGTAAATATTTTGTTTCTCTCACTTATTCTAATGCAGATTAACAAGTGGATGCATAAACCATACGAAGTCCCACACTAAATTATATCCAATTACTTCATTGTCATTGTAAATTTTGTATCTGTATTAAATAATTTTCTATTCTAGTTGTGCAATTATCTTCCATGTATTTTTATCTTGCTGAGTATTATTCTCAGCTCAGGCAGTGATCTAATTTCCCCACAGGGATAGACACTTTTATCTCATCTCATATTGAAAATGCTGCTCTTGATCTGTTTATGTTATATATGATTATAATTACAAATTCTGCATGTGAAAATAGTCAAAGCTACATAGGTTAACATACATAGCTAAGAACTAGCTTTGTAAGACGAGTTATCTGGGATAGCAGATCCCCTGAACCTGAATGTGTTAAATGTGGTTTGTGATACAGTCCCCTCAGTACAACAAGATTCACACAAAGCACATGATTGTGTTTATATCATAAGATGCGTCTCTGTTGTTCATCTGATAAGAAGTAAAAAGTAAAAAGGAAATGTGTGTAGGAACCACTTCAGGCGCCCTAGCACGCCACACTAATAGAGCAAGCCAGTGGATTACAGAGATCAGAGGAACATGCTTGCAGGATAGAACCAAACATCACATGTGAAGATTCAAGATAGCTAAAAGGTAGGACTCTCGTTTTGGTGTATGCCTCTTTAATCCACTATAATTTTAAGGGGGAAAAAATCTTACAGTAATCATCATCAATTTCATAAATAGAGGTAATTATATGTGCCAAATGGGAAAATATTCAAGGTCTAAAAATTTAACAAAATCAAACCAAAATATTATACAAGGCCAAGTCTATAATGAAGCAAAAAGAGAGACAACTACACTGACCTTTAAAAGCATAACCAGAGACAGAGGCTGCAAATTAGCTTCAGCTAGACATCCAATATGCATTTTATCTATTTCATTACTTCCTTCTAATGCTTATCTGTATTTATCTGTAAAAACAAATACAGTAAATACATAAATTTACATAAAAGTAATCTATACCAGACTAAGAAGCAAACCACTGCATACTATATCAAATTTCCCCAGCAAACCAAACTATATGAGGACAGACACCAGACTGAGTACAAAACAAACCAGGCCAAATCAAACCAAACAACAGCAGATTGGACAAAACCACACAAAATGAGACTCAACAACATCAAAAAACAATGGCCCACACCAAACTATGCTAATCCCCACCAAATTGAGTCAGATTAAACCATGATACAGAAGACTCAAAATACAGCTTAAAGCAAACTGAGGAAAACAAAACCAAATGCCTGACCATGAAAAGACACAATACCAAACCAAGGCTGAACTTTACCAGCAAAACATTACTTTTGCCTCCAATTGCCATGAAGTAGGTATTTATGCGCAACAAATTCACAGCAGGTGGAGCCATAAGAGTGTCACAGAGAGTGTGACTGCCCTCAAGAGGTGCGAACAAGCCAAAAAGAAGCACACCTCTCCCCCTACCATCCTAGGAAACAAATAATTGCTTATATGTTGGTTTGTCTGGTTATGCTTTTGTCTTTATATTGCAATAACAACCACGGTGCAACTAACGATTTGTTGTGGGTGTTTGTGTATGTGGATGTGTTGCAGAACATGCTTGTGCACAATTAAATGCATTCTGGGCACGCAGGTTTACGCTGTGTAAAGTGCACATAATGTATCTCTTGTGTGTGCTGGATGTGTAACTTGAGTGTGTTTTCATTCTAAGGAAGGAGCAATTTAAAGTTGTGTGGCTGGTGGTTCTTTCACCTGCTTCTGTGCCCTTACATGGTTACTCAGTCCAGGCAGACGTACAACTGGCTGCCACTCAGGTCATGACCTTTCCCTTCACCTTCTCACTAGCCAGTCACGGGTCAGCACTAATGAGTGGCAGGTCGGTCGAACAGTCAAGGTCCTAGTGACCTCCCACTAACACATACAGACACATACCTCTAAAAATGCCAACAGGAAGGCCAAAGCTTTGATGTTGTGGCTAATTAGAAAAACGGAAAATTAAAAAGGAAAAAAAAAAAGTGTGTGTATGTGTATGGGCAAGCAGGCAGGTGGTTGTACAGTGAGGTGAAGAGTAATATGGCAGGTCAAATCATAGCAGGAGCAAATGTGGGAGAGAGGTAGAAATAAGTTTTTAATACATCTGAAATGTCTGTCTCCCGGCAACGTGTGTTTGAATAATTGGTCCTTACTCCGCAATCAGTCACAAAATCTGATGTCTGTCTGACGTATTTGATAAATTGTGTGTGTGTGTTTGTAATGTCATGATATACCTCAATGGAGGCAACAGAGGGTGAAAGCCTGGGTGTGATTGTGAGTATTTATGTTTTTCATCTCGCAAACACACACTCAGGTTTTACTATTATAATCCAAACTGTTTTTTTTTTGTGTTCCTCCCAGTTTATAATCACTCTACCAGTTCTTACTCTACTGTGGTTTTTTTATGCAAACATTAAGTAACTCACCATAAAATTTCTCCTGTGCTCAGCATAATAAGGAGGTAATTTATTCAGCACATGCACCCACATGTACAAACGCACAGGCCGTTACATTGTTTGCCATGTGCTATACAGCAGTCATAACCATGAGGTGATTTTAAACATCACCTCAAACTACAGAACATTTTAAATTCCAGGTAAGGCTGAAGATCAAATTAAGCCAAATTGACTTGCTATGATTGAGTTTGCTTTATGTCATCCTTCTCTCTCTCTCTTTCTCTCTCTCATTCTTTCTTTATACATACTTTCTCTCACAGGATGTAAAACACTGTTCTGATCTCTTTCTGCTTCGCTGCCTTTGCTGGAGCTGTGGGGCTTTGCACACTCACTGTTGACTTTTCAGCAGATATACACACACATACACCAACATGCACACACATGCAAGGTCTACTGGCTCAGTGCCAGGTACAGTAACCATGCCAACAGTCAACAATGTAATGGAAAGGAGTATGTGTGTTGACATCTTTATGAGCTACACTGATTGGAATTACCACTGCGACACGAACAAACACAAACATATTGCATGTTGCTTTTGATACACACACAGTAGACTTCAGACATAACATGACAAAGATATATTCTCTCTATTACATGACATTTGTTTTTCTTGTGTTTAGATACCAACAATTACGTACAGCGGTATAACAAGGACACCTTTTTGAGCTGGTTAACCCAGTGAAGGCTGCAATCACTGTCTGGTCATAAGTCATTCTTGAAGTCAGCTCATCAATGTACAGAAGTTGAGATCTGTTAATTCTAAGGTTAAAAGAAGACAGCAGCTTCAAAGTAAACAAGTAAGATTCAGGATGCAGAAAATGTACTGTTTTAAGACAATAAAAATGCTCTCCATCCCCCTTCTCTAATTAATATTCCAAGCAGAAGGCGATAGCTATGAAGGCCGGTGAGGATTTGCCAGCCCTGACCTCCTTATGCAGACAAACACCTGCACCAACATTTAGATACAATATATTGTATGTTTTATGCAAATATAAAATAATTGTTCAATATAATTTTCAACGAGTAATCCAGTTCTTTTTTTGTCCAATTCAACAGTGTTTGTGCACTTGTGGGAAGCTGTAAACTAATCACTATCCTGCTGGGTTTGACAAATTTTGGGCCCTATTTCAAGTCCAACAACAAGGACAAAGGGGTAAGTCTTGGGCACATGGACTTCATGTATGTGCAGTAATATAACTGGTTTCATATATCTGAAACAGCCCTTTGAAGCAAATTTGTGATTTTTGGGCTATGTGAATGAAAGTGACATATTGTAGTCAGTGTGAGACTGCAGCAGAGACTCTAGGAAGTCACTGCACATTACCGAGTTCCAGCACCTAACAATGTATAAAACAACAACTTTCGGTTTTTGTATGGAGTAAAAAAAAAAAAAAACAAAGAAAACAAAGGTATACTGGCTGTACATCAACTCAAACATGAGTAGTATTGATCTTCTGATCTAACTCTCTGCAAGAAAGCAAATAATAGTATTTGCCAAAATGCTGAACTATTTCTTAAAGTAGCATTTCAATCAGCAATTACTATTCTATTCTAAGAAGTGTTTTAGCAGTCTTAATTGGCTTGTAAAATTCTGTATCAATTGGGGCTGGCTGACAAAAGTCTTTGATAAAAAGTGTATGTGCTGTGTTGACTTTGAATAATACATCTTACCAACTTTCCTTGTAAATAAATCACCTTTTCTTTATTTTTCCCTTCTTTCCTTTGTCCTGTCTTTTCTTTCATCCAATAATTATTAGACACCGTGGCAACCTCCAACGCTGCTCTGCCTGGGATCAGCAACCTAATTACTCTACCTGTCTGCATCTACCTACAGTCAGTCTCTGTACATACACCTACATGTATGCTCAGCAGCACCTACAGGTATGAATGTAGATAGAAACCAGATAACAAATCTTTGCTGTGTCCCTATTGAATGACCTATTTTTTCTGTATGTTGGCATGGATTCCGAAAAGCGTGCCTAAACTCTCTGTATCTGAGTACATGTGGGCAGGCAAGCAATTACAAAGTTGAAAGTTGCTGTAAAAGAGTAAAAAAAAAGAGCAAAGGTACACATGGCATAGAAATCTGCAGGTCAAGCTTGCGCAAGTCAAGTCAATCATATTTTACGTTCAACCAGTTCAACCACATTACAGCACAGTGGAAAAAAAACAAAAAAAAAAAAACAGCACAACTTTGGCAGTTAACTCTTAAATCTCACGTGTTCAGCACTCCCACAACTGTCTCCGACACTCAAGTGTGGCTTCTGTATGTGTTTATGTTATTTAATATACTAGTATTGTAACAAACATTTATTGAAGGCAGTCGACCATCCCAAACATTGCCCAAACCGCCCACATGAAGAGAATGGCTTTACACACAGACTGTCCATGTTTGCTGTCAACGGATCAGGCAAACAAAGCTATTCGTGCCAGTGTAAATAAAGATGTGTGTGCTGTCATGCTGTTGAGTAGTTGTATCCATATACTTGTGTGTGTGTGTGTGCATGTGTAGTGTATGTAATGTGTGCATGCACAGCTTTTTCAATGATAAACAACCTGGGTCAATTCCTGACTCGTGCTTCTGGAGTGTATTATGTCATAGATAACACACATTTACTGCATTAATATATAAATACTAGCAGAGGGTGTAAACTTTAAAGTAAAGAGTATGTTCCTTTTTTAGCTGAATACAGACAGATATCTCTTTAGTCAAAGCTGCACATATTTATGTATTTATATGTGTCTTGTACACTATATTATGCCTGTTATCCTATTTTGTGTCTGTTTGCTCATGTGTTTGTATTGGTGTGCACACAGTGTGTATACAGTAGCACTGTATCTCTCCTGCTTCTGTTTGTGCATATTCAACTGTGGCCAACAAAGTAAAGCCGTGTTACTCATCACATATGCGGTCATCACTGAGGCTGCACCCATGGGGATGAATAAAGACATACCACATTACCTGCAAGACAGAATGAGAGAAAGGAGAATGTTAGATGACGGAAGCTGAGAGGCTCATAGCTGAATGTCAGGATGATTTTGAAACTGCAGCATTTTTAAACAAAGAAAAAAAAAGAAAAAAAAAATCCTTAAAATCAGATAATATATTTTACTACAACATGTTATTGTGCCATTCATGTTTAAATAACAAACAACTACATTGTCATCCAATTTTCTTTCTCAGGAAAACAGGTTTCTTATATTATAACTCATAAAACCGTGCATGTGTGCCACTTTAATATATTGCCTAGATCATATAATTACTGTATTAACTATGTTTGCATTCCATTTTGCTGGGCTATCAGTGCACAGATTTTCACACATTCCACTTGGATTATAATACTGCTGTAATAATCCATTGCTAGTTTTCTTTTTTTCTTTTGAATAAAACATGCGAACACAAAACAGATCATGGGCATCTGCTGTTGATAGCAAACACCGCTTGGCAGATTTTTTTTTTTTTTTTTTTCTGTAAATTGATGCAAAAATGTGTTATAAGGAAAAGAGGCAAAGCAATCTGGATAACTTGTTAGCCAGGATTTAGTTTCATAAGACATACATGGGAAGAGTTAATTAGAGGACAAAGGGTTAAGATTGGCAGGTAACAGTCAAATGTTTTATAACCCCTATTTTGTGTACTTGTTCATTTTTTTCCTTTCTGCCTCCCTCCCTTCATTACCTCATTCTACCTTTAACAGACAGACTGGTTGCCTATTTGGTTTGGCAGCAGCAACTAAATGCAATCTCTCTGTTACAGAGGTCCTGGTGATGTTTAACCCATTCATGGCAGTGAGACAAGGAAATCAATCACAAGGTTAAAAAAAAAGGTCTGTCCTGCCAGCTGCCACCTTAACACCTATTTCTGTGGTTGGCTGACATGGAAAGGAAACCCATGGGAGTGAGACAGAGGTCAAACCCATTTAGGCAACCATGGGAAAATGTCTACAAATAGTTGACCCCTTTAAAATGGTTGTTTGTTGGTCTCGGGAAATGTAGCAACTATTATTCTACCACACAGAAAATATGCATAATGAAATGTCATTTTAAAACATTGATGTAGGTTCAAAGAGGTGAAACATCTCTGGAAAGCTAAGATGAGTCAAGTTTTGTTCATAGCTATTTTTAAACACATCCCTTCCCACTGTACATTATCTTGTACGTACTATTCCATCAGAAGAGCATTGTCCACTATGTACTGTATGTTTCAACTATAAACATTCATGTTTATAGTCATTGAAAAAAAAAACATTTTCTTATACGACTTGAATCAGTTTGATATTACGATATGTACCATCAAATGGCCAACATCCATGGCCAGCATGAAAATAACTACATGAAAACAACCTGAAAAAAAAGTTTCATTATTCACTATACAGATACCATTAACTGTAATATTTCAGGGCTGGAGGTTGGAAGCATACACAATAACTTGCAAGTGGTTAGATATACTATGAATATGGAATCTTAACTGGAATGGGGGACACAGATGACAAATGCTTGTTTGGGGTGAATTATTCCTTTAAATAAGTGTTGAGCCACTTAAAGAATTTTAATTGGTTAGGATTTTATTCACATTTTAGGTGTTCAGTGATGCAGATGCTGTTTTAGAGGCAGTGAGAACAATAAGGCTTACCGCCTACTACACACTCCTGCATAAGTGATGCAAATCTGCATAATTTATGTCAGACTGTATGTGTGCAAGCATCTACAAAAAAGGGCTTTTATTCATACAGAATCTGGATGAGTTTTGGATGACTGTACCATTTGCTCTAGTGGACTTAAAAGCCAGCGGTCAATATAGGGTCTGAAGATAAGGAAAAGGAGGTGAGGAAAAGGTAAACCACCATATCAACAAGTGACTCCTCCCTTTCTTTGCATTTATGTGAACATGCTACAGATAAGCTTGAATATCCCCAGAGGCTTTTTAAGTGATATACATAACTGCATGATGGAAGCATGTAGGTGGATCAGACACAAAAAGAGAAAAACACAAACACTCTTACAAATACTGAAGCTTTTGAAGGATATGTAAATACATATTTGAACGTGCTTTCAAATGTCAATTGAGCTGAGATGCTTTATAACAGGATGACCACAAGCAAAAACTCTCTTGTGTAAGTATTTTTAAATGCTTTGCCTGAGTCTCAGGTCAGACAAGTCTCCCAATATTTCTGGCCTTGAAAATGATTAGAGGCAAAGACAAGACAACCTCTTTGAAGAGTGTTGTCACTTTAGAAAGCTGCCTGTGAAAACATGTTTATATGAGGGTTATTATTGCTGAAACTTGACAACAGGTAAATAAAGGGGAATGTCAGGAAGCAAAACAGCAATGACCCTCAGCCCCACCATCATTTTTACGCTTTTCTGAGGAATTTCAGAATCTGAAAATTGTTAATCAGCCTAGTTCCCGCATTTGCTTTTTTTCTTCTTTTTTCTTCTCCATTTCTTTTCTTTTCCTTTTTTTGTTTTTTTTTTTACACAAAAACTGTAGATGCAGAGCAGTGTTGATGTCCCTTGCGGTGTTAATTAATTGTGACTCAGGGCCAAGAAACAAGCCCTTTCATTTGAACAGTGAGCAACACACTGTCCATTACTCGTGGTGCTTGGTTTTAATGAGTCTCTACAAAGTCCCTCCACTTCTACAGCTTCTGACTTTTTTTTTTTACCTCCTGCTTCTCCTAAGTTAAATCTCTCACTGCCAATTGATGTCCTTTGCCATTGCCTTCCAAAATGATCCATATGAGCATTTTCTCTCTGACACCCCCTATCAGCAGGGTGATATCGTGTTCAATTACTGCTTTTTGGCTTATGACTAAAATATAAATAATAGATACATTACTAATCATCCAATGCAAATGTATTATCATATGCCCCCAAATTCAAGGTTGCCCTCTACTGAATGATAAGGAGATTACAGAGTGATAATGTTCTGTGTTTTCAAATTCAAAGCAGTGGAGACATTCAATTTTACAGTCAAAGTTGGCACAGTTCAATAACATTACTGAAACAATGAATAAACAGTCAAACATGTAATACATGGTTTAAAACACACTATAATGTAAAGTTGAGTAAAGTTGATAGTAGAAATGCTATGATTTTGCAATATTATTGATGTGAAGAGGGGACTGACAAGGTACTGATCAAGTGATCAACAGGGCAGAGAAACTAAAAAAGGGCAGCATATGAACAGGAATGGAGTCCTGAGGGAGGAAGGACAAGATGAAGTGTCATCACGACAAAAGTAAACTGTTGATTATTCTGCTCCCTATCAGATGAGAAATATTTCAGTGTCACAGAATATTAGTGACATTAGACTTACTTATTTCTTTCATTGGTTTCTAAAATTGGAATCGCATCTCACTGACAAAAGCAATAATATTAGGTTGATGTTGAAGTCCCAGCATCAGCTGCAGAAACTGCAATACACTTGTCTCATAGCCAATTAGTTCTCCCCAGGTGCCACTTAAAGAGGAAAGATTATATTTACCCTAGTTGGATGAACAGAGGTGGAGTGCTCTATTGGGCTCAGTAGGCTTGTCCACTCTCCTGCACAGCAGGACACAGAAATGTGCATACACAGCAGGGGTTCAACGCAAATCCATCTAGATGTGTTTGTCATAAAAATATTTATATCTGTCTCAGGTTTATGCTGGAAGTGGGCGTGGCTTATACTAAACAATAGACATTGTCTACTCTTCTTCATTATCTGGATTCAATTGTTTTCCATTTATACTCCTCATACAAGTTTAGCTGCTGTATTAATCAAATTATAAAACATACCCAACCTTCAAAAAAAGTGACTCTAACCTGGTGAAAAGTGAAAGGTTACTGAGGCATCATTACTATGACTATTGGACTGTTACTGAAAAATCTAAGTACACCACCATGCTTTAGTCCATTTATTTAAATTTTGAATTTGAATTTTGGATTTTAAAAATTTAAACCAGATGACATCCAGGAAAAGATAGCCATCCTTGGCCACCATACATGACATCTAAGACTTACAATCAGCATATTTAACCCCAAAACAATAAAAGTTTCAAATATTTGCTTAATAGGCAAATAAGTAGTGCAGTTTAATTCCCTACCAAACTACAGCCACAAAATGACAGTTCAGCTGCTTTAATTCTGCTGATTGTGAGTGAGGGCTGGGGGGGATGTCGTAAGAGAAGAAACTGAGGCCACCATGATAAAGTGGGGTAATAATTTCCCCCCACTGCCATGACCACAGAGGGCTAGCCTTGGCCCCCATTCCTTTCTCTCCTTCTCTCTCCTTTTACACATGGAATACAGCCAATATGTGCCAGAGCGACATATCCTTCCCCCAGATAATGGAATTGCTTGGCTGTAATAATAATTTGAATTTCACGCCCTGGTGCCTTGGTGCGGAGGGATCGCTGGAGCAGTGGCATAAATTAGCCTTCATGCACTGTGCTGATCGATAACTGCCCCGTCCGCCACCTATTGATCTAAGACAAGTCCTGGGGACACAAGTATACCCTGCATCTGTGCACACACATGCGCACCACCATTCTCTTTAACCAAACTTAGCAGGAGATGGGAAAAGATGTATTCAGGTGTCATTATAGCATGGTGTTGGCCTTTTTAAGATACAATAAATATGCATAAGAAAACTGGATAGTCAGCATGTGTCTTTGATATGCTCAGAGCAGATAGGGCAAGTGAGTGTTTTGCATAAATAAATCTTTGTTTATTACAGAATGACAGAACAGAGACAAAATATTCTCCCCATAAATGCCTTTAAACATGACGGCAACTGTAAATTTGCACAATACGTCTTTAAACACACTTTGCTTCAGGCTAGAATGTTGTTCAGCCTGCTTGGAGAGAGTACCGTGAGTTGACAACAGCTGTATTTGAAATCTCAACCATTCCTTTAGGGTTGTAAAACATATTAAAGATTTTTTTTTTTTTACTGCAGGTATTTGCCGCATTTCCATGTGAACTTACAGCCACCTATCTACAAGTTAGCTATAAGCTATAAGAGCAGCTGTTGCCACCAAGGCTGAGCAGATTTTTTTTTAAAAAAGTGCCACCTACAGAAAATCCATCAAGGGAAAATTACATCAGTAATGCTTAAAAGGATCTTTAAAATCACCACTTTAAAGCGCTGTAGTTTTTGGCAGAGCAGACTAAAAGAACACTTTGGCATCAGTAAATCAACTTATCATTCAACATAAAAGGAGAAAAAACATGAATAATGACTGTGTATACAGGCGTAGTATATGGTACATCACTGAGGAAGTTTAGAGACAGAGCAAGAGTGGGAAGGCTCACTTTTGAAAAATGAATCTCTGTCCTTTGATGCTTGATGGTATAAGGGAAACATTCCGCCATAAATTCATTCAGAAAGCTGGAGATGGCTGAGAGCTCCTTGCAACACAATTATGCAGGCAAGCACACACACACACACACACACACACACACACACACACACACACACACACACACACACACACTATATTATCCACAATCATGACTTTACACATTCAGACATACGTGTGCAGATTCAAATGAGTAAAACACAACAGAGTCCCACTAAAATACAGACACACTAATTAACCAAGTTGCTGAAATGTACCACTATGCTGGAATAAGCACATCTGGGAGCGTGTTCAAAGCATCAACTGCACAGTGGGTGCTCTAGCCAAACAGGAATGCAAATGGGCCCCAATGGGTGCTCCTGCCAAATAAAAAAGGCAAAAAAAGAATCACATACTGAGCAAAAAGACTATGCTGAAATATTGAAAAAAATTCATCAAATTCACAAATCAATAGAGGCAAAAGCAGCCAAATCCTTCTGACAGAGAGACGGGAGAGGTAATTTCTCTGACCTTTCTACAGGTCTGTGACTGTGGGTGCAGCATGAGGATTGGGACCAATAATGATGAGAATCAATCCTCAATTCAGGTCTTTCCCCCCCCAGTGTGAGAGTGAGAGATGTTGAGGAATCAATGAGTGTCATAAAAACTCCCTGCATGATGGAGAAAGCCCAATACTCACAAGTGTCCACACATCACGCAGGGGGTAATGGATTTAGGATCAGGCTTGTCCTGAGGCAAGGCAGCACAAACTGCGATGGCTTTACAAAATATCCTTCCACTTATTAGAAACCTGCCTGTTTTAGAAGTACAACTCATTTCATACTGTGCTGCAGTTACACAGTATGAGTTATACAAACATTAACTATACATTAACTATATTTGCAACTATACATTAACTATAGTTGCAGCCAAATTACACATTTGCAGCTGCAAAAAGCCAAACTTAAACACTGGGACCATTAAAAGTTTAACCAAATCAAAATCTGTGCAGAGACTGTGCAACACAACAAGATAGTCTATGAGGTCAGCAAGTACAAAACTTGTTAAACAGGCCTCTCTATGCTTTATCTGTGAAAGCAGATCACAGATTTTCTAAATGTTTAATTCAATACGTAACAATGACATATTGTTTGGTAACTCTAAATGTGTATGGCACATGAACTCGTATGAATACAGCGATTAACAACTAAATTAAGTAAACACACACAAAGAATTATACTGATGAATTGTTGAGTGTGGTGAACAACCATGACAGATAAGAAACTTTTTTCCCACACTTACGCAGTCTTTATCTACTAAAACATCACCATATTCCACTGTGAGAGAGGCACAGGTAGACAGAGAGAAAGTCAGCGGGATGTTACACAAGAATATAAGATCCAAATTGGCCTCCCACGCTCTGCCCACCCGAGTCGGTTGGAATGTCTGGCACCTGAAAAGTCCAACGGGTGGTCATGCTCTACTGGCATCAACTAAGCATTCTTTTTTTAGAGACTTGAAATTTTGCGGAAAAAAGGCCCTTGATAGAGGGAACCTGTTTTTGGTTAGATATGATCATTTATCTTTCATTGTTGAGGAAATACTTATATCATTTGCAGTAATGGAAACTACCAGCCAATTCTCTTTGGAGGAAACAAAATTCAATATCAAAAAATTCAATTTCATGACATCCATTATAACAATTAGCCACATTAAAAATGTAATATTTTTCATATTTACAGTCTGGCATGTATTTAAACTGCCTGAGATTAAATCTGATGACCACTTTTTCAGACCTTTATAAACAGTCTGCACAATTTCAGGAATAGACAGGTTTCATTGAATTATATAAACTATTTTACCTGCATATTTTACATTTTATGCCTTATCGCAAATGCTCATAAAGTAAAGTGCCTCAAAGAGAAAATGGAAAATCATTCTGTGAAGCTGTGCAGAAAAGAGCAATTTGTCTGCCAGTTCTCTCTGAAGCCATTGGATAAGCTTTTGATCTCCGCAATTGTGAATGTTACTTTCACACTTACAAAACGAAACACAAAGACTTCACCAAAAGCTATAATGTCTGAGTGATGCAGTCTACTGCAACACCGGTCAGCTAAAGATGGATGTTATGTCCTCTGCGATCATGCTGAAAGAGATTGGCTTTTTTTCTCTGTACATTTTTATTCCATAGTCTTATTATCTATCAGAAGAGGGTTGAGTTGTTGCAAAGTCGGCAGCCACTGGGCTAGACCATGAAAAAAAAGACAGATATGTAGACATAATGCCAACCATATTATTATTTTTCTCCCATCTCTGTCCGGGAGGAAAAACAGCTGAAGGGCATGAATTGTGTTAAGAATTCCCTTTCAACCTCTCAGCCATACTGGGCCACGCTCCTTCTGAGGATCAGACAGAAGCAGAATCAAATAATCATATTCACAATTACATATGACATAGTTAGAAACTTAGAAATGCAAGAATACAGCGCAGAGCATGTTATACAGTAAAGCACTGTACAAGGACAAACATTCACTTTTATTAATCTTCATTTCATCAGACAATTTCACTCAGTGTTGTACATAATGAAAGATGTTAGTTTAGAGAAGGTTGCCCATTTGTGTTTATTTTTGCTGCAAGGCCAAACAGACATTACCTGGTTTTACACTTTATCTACACAATTCTTTGCCCTCCAAATGATCACTTCTATGATTATTCCAGTTATCCGCCATGAAAACATAATGTTGCAGCTGGAACAAACTGTCATTAACCTCCCATCTGGGCGTCTAATAAAATCAAGGATGGTATCAATTCAGTTTTCGTATCAAATGGTTCAATTGTAAATTGAAACTGCAATTCACATGTCTTTATATGACATTCCCCTCTCTCTCTCACTGTATACATTTATATGTATATAATCCTGTGAGTATGAATCCCATTTGAAACCCAGACTCTTGAACTAAGTTAATATATCAGAAAATATCTTTCCAAAAAGATAAGCTAAAGACTTGAGGAAGGATATTGGTAACTAATTCGGTTAGGAGGCCTCCCTCTCATCCTACTTATAGCTATCCTTGCCTGTCCTTGTAATTAAACTGAGAAGCAAAGCAGAAAAGCTGAAACTTTTTAAAAACACAATTAATGGAGAAACCTTGCCATTGTGGTTTCAAAGTTATCAAAATGTGCACCCAGTTGCAGGCTTCAGCCCACTGACTTACAGGCATCTGTGTGGTAATACCATATGGTGTTTCCTAATGAGGAGGTTCTAGGTGCTAGGATCAGTATTCCACTCTTACTTCCTCTCCCCACAGGAAGACCCCCCCTTCCCGCTCATAAGGAATTCACTGCACATTGTTGGCCCACTTTGTAAAAGAAAGTCTCCTTGAATCATTGAAGCTGTGAGTTTCTGTTTCAGTCAATCCTCTGTGCTCTGAGGGAAGCTTATTAGCCAAGCTGAGGCATTACAAAAGGATTTAAGTAAGAGAGCAGTGATTGTCCAAAGCCCTCTACTTGGTTTTATTTTTTGCTTAACCCTAACTAAAGTCAGGCACATATCCAGGTGACAAAGAGATTGTAAGAATCTTCAACATTTTCTTGTTAGGATTGTTAGGATTCTGTTTTAACAAAATTTAAAGGCTACCTATGCATTTACAGGTCCATGTATGATGCTGCTGAAGTTTAAAAAGATTAACTACAAAGTGATCTATTTGAGGCCATAATAATTTCACATTATATTACACAAGCCTAATATGCTCCTATTGGCAAATGAAAAAATAATATTTTCATCCTGTATTCCAAATTGAATTCAAGTATTCAACTGTTTTACATGTGCAACACGTATGCTGGGGTATTTCTATAATGGATGAGGTCATTCTTTGTACAATGGGAACTGAAAGGTTAAACACACACACAATATATATACAGTTAGGCAGTTAGTCACACTGTAAAGTACATTTTGTAACAGCATAAGGAGAAAACCACATCTGGGTGTGGTTATTTTGGTACAACTAATGTATGAAAAAACCCTAAAAATGCTTCCATCATTTTATCAATACATTTATTTTCAATCCAAAAACTCCCTGTGTTCCTGTACAAAGCGTATAGCTTCGTTTTATTACTATTAAGCATGAGTTTAACAGCTGTCATTGCATGTTTAGGTGGTATGATTCTGCTAAAATCAGACCAAAATAGTAATCTCCTGGCTGTTCTTTTTAATATGGTGAAACTAAAACAGTTTGTCACCTCTCGGAAAGGGCAGGTGAGCAACATTTCTGTCCATCCCCCCCTCCACTCATAAATAACCCAGATGAATAAATTACCCTGTTCATTTGACGTTTAACCAGATAATTACGTGGTGCGTTGCAGAGCTGGGAGCTCGGTAGCAGGGCAACTCTCTTTCTGGCTTGCCAATGGGCTGCTAACCCAGCCATGACATTGGGCGCTCCTCATCAATCTTAATGAGGCTGGCATCACCACTGGACTTAACAATGAGACTCACAGACACACGCTCAGGGAGCTGAGTGACACACACACATATACACATGCTTTCTTGAATGAGTGATGGATATCCAGACGCACTTAAAACACAGAAACTGTTTGTTGGTTACTTCTGCCTTTGTAGTTGCATACATTGAGGCACATTTGTGGTCTAGTAAGTGACAACATAAAGGAATGTGCCTGTAAATCTGCATGTGCACATATAAAGTATACATGTAGGATTTGATAGTATTCATCGATGAAGAAACGGTTACCTTTTCTGCTGTTAGTCACTGTTTCCCATAGGATGGAATTCATGAATTTTTTTCTTTACAGGAATGTTATGTTAGGTTATGTTAGTAAAATATATGGACATGCTAACTACCTTGTGATTAGCCTTGACACTTTAGGAATTTTTTATCATGGTACTTGTGTTGATTTTTGAGTTGTACTTGATTTTGCATCGAGTGCCTTCCATGTGCTGAAATTCTGGTTTTGCATCAATATCCTTCACCTGTCAACAAGACAGGCACACTTGTAGTTGCACCTGCTGTACATTTATTTGAGTCTGGTCAAGAAACACCAAAGCCACAACCCTGATTGAATCAATGAGAGCAGATGTTCAAACATGTGCTCTGTACTGTGGGATGGGTTCTGTTTTAACTGTTAGTTCTATAATCAAACTCTAGACATAAACTCAACTTTTATGAGATTTTTTTAATAGAGTAAAAGGATCTCCAAAGTCAGTAGGATTCATTTCCTGGGGATGATTATCAGTGCAAAACTGCATAGCAATCTTATAGTTGTTGCCGTATTTCAGTCTGCACTAAAGTGGTGGGGAGACCAACAGGCTGACATTGCTATCCCTAGAGCCATGCTGCTAGCATAGCTAAAAAAAAATGCAGAGACTGACCTCTCTTAATTAAACTTTATGGATGTTTTTTGTTTGTTGATTACTACTTTGTTGATACAGAAAACCTGAACTCAAAAAGCCTGATGTAGCAGGATTCATTACTTATTCCTGAGGTTACTTCAGGTGAGCAGTTATGTTGTTTTGTTTTGTTTTTCTTGCAAACTGGCATTTGCTGTATCAGTCTCACCCACTACGTTCACTTCATGAAAAGTTTGGTTTAAACTGGAAGCTATTTAATATTACAGTACTATTCTAACTTCCATTCTCTTCACAAAGACACAGCTAATTTGCATTTCTTAGATTTGATAATCTCATAATGGTCTATCAGATCTACCTGATCCTATCAGTTAAAAAGTAATTTAATCAAAAGAGTTTTTTTCAAGTTCATCATAACTTCCTTTAACATCAGAACTTTGGTAGAACTTGTAAGCTTCCACAAAGGAAGGCCTACAAATGGCAGGAAAAGCAGGAAAACACTGAAATGGTGTAATAGAGCCCAGCAAACATTTAGTTTTCATATATACAACCTATTAAATGATTGGAACATGCATAAGGAAACATAAGGAAACATATATAAAAATAACAATGAATAGGGAACTCTCTTAAAGTGAGTGTCAGAATTAACACCCAGCCTCCTCACAGTGTACTTAGCACATGCTGAGATACATGCTTATACTCCCACTCACACACGCACACATACACACACACACACACACACACACACACACACACACACACACACACACACACAGTATGTCCTGTATTTTACATGTCCTTGGAGCAAATCGCTTTCAACTGCAGCAGGTTGACATTGTTCAGCACCAAATGTGAACAAATTAAATGAGGCAATTAAAGAGTGAATAAGCCAGCGTTGATAATTGCAACCTGATACGCCAACAGCAATCATAATCAAGTTGCCATTCTGCTCGGCTGGCTTAGTAATGCTCCACAAGCAACCCCAAGATAGTGCGTGTGTTTGTGTTTATGCGTATGGTAACATGCACCGCTTAGCTCGAACTCTGAATCCATTCTCTACAAACACTTATCCAAACCTTCAGGGTGGAGTTTCAATATGCCTGTGCCATGGATCAGTGTCATATGGTATGTGTGTGTGTGTGTGTGTGTGTGTGTGTGTACGTGTGTGTGTGTTAAGAGTGAATGTGAGAAATAGAAAAAGCATGTAAGAGAAGAGAGGGATAGATATGAAACACAACAAGAACCAAACAGAGAATCTGAATTACATGAGGAGGATGAGATCATCTTAGAGGAAGAGATCATCTGAATAAGAGACACACACATACACACAAAGGTAGAACAAAATGAGCGAAGGTGAGAGGCAGTCTGGCAGAAAATTGAGACGGCCGGCCATTTTCGACTCTCCCTCATCCCCCTGGGTTTATGGCCCGTGAAGCCTCTTGTCATTGGGACTTGCCAGAGAGCCGAGTTAACAGGGCCTGTCCTCGCCCCACCACCACAAGAGATATCCCTCTTCATCATTAACCCACCTTAGAAACATGAGAGTACACAGCTGAGGTGCAAAATGAATCCAGAACCAACGATTATAACAATAAATAGCTAACCTTAACTAACCTGCTAAACCCGTCTCCACATGTAAAACAAAAGCAAATCAAAATGATCATGCAGGTCATGCAGTGAGTCGTGTTAAGGAGTGTTATAAAACAGCACCCAAAATGTGACTAACAATACAGGGATAGGTTCCTAATTCATAGCAGAGAAAGATACATTTTGAAAGCAAGCAATCAACATTATGGTATTATTGGTAATCACTGCACATGCTTTCTGGATTGTTTAACCAATCACATATTTTCATGAAGTGGCTGAACCAGTAATGTGATACTAACATTGGTTAATAAAAGTAATGAAACAGACCAATGTATAAATGATCATTTCAGTGGATTCTTTATCTGTCCTACAATTGATGGTCATTTTCAGTCATTGCTAGGGCATTTGAAGCATTTGAAGAATTTGCAAATCCATCTTAAATGAAAGGAAGATATGATTTTAATAGAAACTGCCATAAATCTCTCCTTTATTTATTTTCTTCAGTACAAAATCAATAAAGTTCTTAGGCACATTTCTTTTGGATGGAAAATAAAATGATTACAGAAAGAAAAACAGAACAAAACAAACAAGGTCAACACAAGGATTGCTGTTGTGTTCAGACCATGCCATAGACAAGGCTGTGGCAGGAAATGAAGCCTTCAAATTGAAAGCTTTTGGTAGATTTACATTAAACAGGTCTGGTGGACACTTTCATCTGAGATTTTAAACAGCAATCAAGCAAGCCAGGAGAAGAAATTTTGACCTTGCATATACAAATGTGGGGTAACATGCTGTTTCATTTGTGTTTCTGTTGTAACTCAAATGACCACTGTTGTCCATGAGGAACTTTTTGATTTAATGCCTCAGTTCAGCTACTGTGTTATATACAGACTGACAGACTGCAGGACAGTAAACCGCTGTCAGTATGGCATCATGCTGTCCTATCAACTGCCATGTCTTAGTTTGTTGTAAAGTACAGTAAAATTCCTCCTTTCAGTATTTTTGTGGGATTGGAGATTAAGTTTAAGTGCCATATGTGAGAAATACTGAATTCCGTAATTTAAAACAAACAAACAAACAAAAAAACTAAACTAAACTCTAAAGACTCACAGTCACGTCATGCTCGGTGCAACTTCCATCATCCTTGCCGCACCACTGCAGTAAACAATCTGGCCTTGAAACTCCCTGTTTTCAAGCCTACCACTTTCACACACTCTCAATCTCCTCTCCTGTCACAGGGGATTCAAGCAGGCAGTGCTGGCCAACCGCCATGCAGTCCCACTCTGTTTATCTGTTTGTAATCGCTGCCTTTCGTCTGCAGGGACAAATGGAATCCAATCAGTCTAGCTAAGGAATGACAGGGTCACAGGCCTGACTCACTGGCTGGCTATCTATTTGTCAATGGTGTCAAATGGAGGGGTGGTCTGACGTGTTGCTGGGCCAATAGATCAATCTGGTATAACACTGATGGTAGACAGAGAGAGAGACAGATAAAAGTGAGAGAGAAAGGGAATATACAGTGGAATAATGGACAGCTATGTTAAGATAAGCTAAATTGCTTGCAAAATGTGTGTACACAAACACATCAGTGCCTTTTAACACATCGTAGACAGTCTTTTAATTGTTTGATCCTGTAATAGATGCAGTGAGACTTGCAGTGAAATAAAAAAAAGAAAGTGCAGACAACAACAGTCGAATGTCACTTTAGACAGATGCACACACACACACACGCACAGTTTAGAACAAGGTGTGTGTGTGTGTGTGAGTGTGTGTGAGTGTGAGTGAGTGAGAGAGAGGGAGAGAGAGAGAGAGCATGAGCGTATGTGTGTAAAGGGGGTGGTTCTCATCTTCATAAAGGGAGACTGTTACATACAGGAGGCCCATCTCAATGTGACCTCTATTAACAAAACCTGGGGTATCTGAGTGTGAAATGAGCAGTGTGTGTGTGTGTGTGTGTGTGTGTGTGGACAGGGTAGTTGAATTTGGACTTGAATGGCTACAGCAGAAATGGAGACAGGGCCTGGTATATGTCCTCTCTTTCTCCATTACATTTTTTAAAAACTTAACAAATGAAAACATGATCAAGATGATTAATAACTTCTATCTCACACTAGCAGTTCCAATAGTGCTAGTATTTCCAAAAATTAACAAGGTTCTGTCTGTCAGAAAGTGACTCCCTCTCAGCTCGTGGGGGACAATCTACTTCTTCCCAATAGAAAATGTGGATACCCATAAAATTACTCATGTAAAATGTTACACATAAGCCCCATAGATGCTGCGATTTATTTGCTGCTGGTCTTGTTATTTATGGTAATTGCAAAAAGAAAACAAATAATGCAGTAAAATGATGTTTAAGACCTACTGTATATATAACTGATTTAATTCAGTACTAATTCTAGTCTTTATTATTATTAGTTTAAAGTCATCTCTTTAAATACAGGCAGCTAGTGAATTTCTAAATTTTCTTTATTTTAACAATTCAAAAATCAATGGAAACCTTTATCAGCTCTTCTTAAACATAGATATTGATGTAAGAAAGGATCCAGGGGTATGAGGTGTCTGCATTTTTGAGGATCCAACATTCTCTATGATAAAACAAACATGTTAGAATCAAGAAATCTGACTCAATTTGTGGCTTACAGAAGGAGAAGGGCAACTGGACAAGGACAATTGAAGCAGCAATAAAAGCAATTTTTATCTACATGGACAACAGTGAAATCATGACTGTGACTTTCACAAAATAAATCTACATTGTGTCTCCCCATTTGTCTAACTCCACATGTGTTTGCCCATAAATGTATATGTACTGTATGTTGGTACATGAGCCGACTGTGTTCAATAGTGACAAGGAAGCAGAGGTTGAGGGGTTTATCTGTGGGGTGCCAGTAATTCTTTATGCATTGGCAGCATTACAGGCAGTTAGCATCAATAATTAGCTCAGTCTAGGCATTCAATACTCTCCTCTGAGATTTAGGAAGCCATAACCAAATGTCTTGTGACTGCCTGCCCCGCTGACAGACTTCAAACAGGCAAATAAATCATTCAGAGTGCTGTATGTGAATATGATATAACCATGCACACACTGGCTCATACATATAAATAATAATAATATAAGATGGTGGAGGCAGTTGGTAGAGGTACTGCTGCTCCAAGTAAATCTTAAATAAAACCAGAGATGACTGTCAATGGCAAAGTTATTGTGGAAGATGAGCTTTTAGACTTATTCGTTGTCAAAATGAAAACTCTAAGCCAGGACAACATTTTTTTATTGGCTGTGAACCACTTCAGGTTGGAATGGATTGAGAGTTCCAAGAAAGTTCTTTTTGAACTCTTCCCAAGCTCCAACGCTTTGTAGCACATAAAGGGACACAAAAGGATGTAAATAACATTAAGAGTTGTTTGAAATTACTTAAGGAGGCTGATGAAAACATCCTGCTTTATGTCTTATTATTTAGACTAACTTCCGTCTGTGACTTTTAACAACCTTGATGTTTCTTGTCTGCTTGGGAAAACTGAATGTCTAAGCATGAAACAAGCTATATTTCTGTAGACAAATGTCTGCAAAGATCTCTGTATGGTAACAGTAGATATAAACCAATGCTTGTATGTGATTGAGCACCCTGGTTTGACTCAGCAAGGAGGCCCAGAGCCAGGGTGTGGACAGTATAATACAGGTGCTTGGAGCCTCAGTCCTGGATACCAGCGCAGCAGAGAGAGCCTCGAATGTGAAGTGGAATAGCAGCGCAGCGGTGTGTGGAGCCTTGTAGTGAAGAAGGGCAGTCATCTAAAACATGTCACTGGATATGCTACCATACAATCCAAAACCCATCTGAATCATCCAAGGGAGACAAAGACAAGTGGCATTGTTGGAGCCAGCCTTGGTGGAAACATACAAAGTATGAGGACTAAGCTGGTGAATGTTTTTGCTACAAAATTCTCACCTGACGTAGACTGGCTGGCACTGGCTAATTATCTGAAAAATAAACTCTGTTGCGATGTAAATTGTCAAAAGACAGATACTGTTCAAAGTCAGTTCAGCTTGTTTGAAGTAACCACCAAGTGTAGTGAGGTGGGCGAAATGTATAAGCCACAGTTTTGACCACAAGGGACTTTTGTATGGCATTTCTATGAAGTGCGCAAACCCAAGGCTAATACAGGGCCAGTGGATGTAAAAACACTTATTGCTGCAAGGAATGTACAGGGGGTTGGGGTTGGGGCATCTGCTGCAATGTAGATATGACTATGATTCATGACTATTAGAGTTGTGTCATATAACTTGCATGGCTTACACCTAGGACAGAGTGCTGGGGACAAAGCAAAACACATTGCCATTGACAAGATCCTGGAAAATGCTGATATCTTGTGTATACAAGAGACTTCATTAGTCAAACAAGACCTAGATAAACTTAATTCTGTTAATAATGATTTCCTTGGGGCAGGAGAGTTCACAACAGATCTAAGCACAACAATGTGTAGCAGAATATCAGAAATATGATCCACTGATTAACGTGGTTAGGCTAGAGGTGGACAGGTGCATAGCAATTAAAGTTGTACATAAGAATGTTTTTGTAATTTTTAATGTTTACACTCCTTATGCATGTTACCAAAATGAGGATGAATCTTAACATGATAAGTAAGTGCAAAAAAAGGCCTAAACAACATCATTTCAGGCACAGTATGAACACAAGAAACACACAAATGCTAGATTTAAATATACTGTATGCTTTATTAAAAAGAAATGAGCAGGCCATGAGGGCAGATTTCATGGCCAAAAAGCTTCAGCAGAATAATGTTAATGAATTCTGAAAATAAGTTATGGTTATCAATAACAGTAAGATGCCCTTGCCATCTAGTATTGATGAGGTTGGATCTGAAAATATTGCTGAACTGGGGAGAAAATATTATAGGGATATTTTTAACTGTGCTGATGATGAATGCAATGTTGGTGATATTTGTAACAATAACAATTTGGTTTTTAGACCTGATGAAGTGTGCTGTGCCATTGAGAAATTGTCAGTCAATAAATCATGTGGCCTTGACCAAATAACAGCAGAACATCTGAAGTATTCTTGTCATAGAATCTCAGTGTTACTTACTATGCCCTTTTTTCTGGATTGTTAATGCATGACATACTACCTGACTTTATGTTATCTGTCTTATTAGTGCTAGTAGTCAAAACCAATAAAATATACAGCACAGGAATTTATAGACCCAGACCTGCCAACCCTGGACAAATTTTTTGAGTACCACTTCAGCAACCTAGATGCATCAGATGTAAACCACTGCTGTTCGCACAATGAATTATTGTACATAATTTGCATGCACACACATAACAGTGCATTATTTGAATACATGCAGCAGTCAAACAGACAAAAAAGTGAGAGATACCGATATGAAATTCTTGATACCATTAACAGATTATTTACAAAAATATCTGCAGATGCTAATACTGTTAGTTGGTCATTTATGCCTGTGTTTACTCATTTGTCTTTCACCTGCCTAAACATAACTTACCAAGGAACACAACTTAAATGCGCAATATGTAATTTCAGCCGCTAGGGGACTCTCAATCAAAACAATAACAAAAGACGGAGTGTGATGATGGTGAAGTAGCAAGGGATCATGGGAGCTGTTGCCTTCATTGTTAAACAACCAGCTTTACCGGGAAAGGATTACTCCAGTGTTAATCATTCAGGATGTTTTTACCGGGAGCTGAATTACTCACAGAGGTCTTTTCCTTTCCGAAAGATAGACGCCATTGTAGCGGACAAACACAGCACTGACGCATACATCTTGGGCACTATACTCTTTGGAAGAGGGGTATAACGCCATTGACAGGCGACCAAATTAAACGGTCCGTTACTTTGATTAAAATTACAGATTTCTGCGGGTTTGAAAATTTTTGGAAACATCTCGGATAATAATTACATATTATAGCTTTAAGCTACACACTAACCTTCCACTACTGCTGAATTGTTTTCTATTGCATTGGTATTTGGTATTTGTCTCAAACCATGCATGTTAGATGGGGTGAGAATATATCTGCACCCTTCCTAGTGACCAATGGGGTCCAACAAGGTGGAATACTGTCACCTGTTCTCTTTAATCTATATATGGATGATCTTTCTAAAAAAATTTAAAAAAATAAATAAAAAAAAGTGTCAGATTGGATATATGGTGGGGGATAGTCTTATTAACCATCTGATATATGCTGATGAATTAGTCTTCCTGTCTCCTCATAATGCTGGCTTATAGCAACTGCTCAGTCTGCTCAAGTTATGGTGTGCAGTATGACATCAAATTTAACTCTAAAAAGAGTGTTGTCATGATTGCTAAAACCAAGGAGGATCAGAAGCAAAATTTCCCTTCATTCTTTATGGCAGACCAAGCACTGAATGTGGTGAACAAAGTTAGATATGTGGGTCACATCAACAGGAATGATCTAAGTGAAGACGACGATCTGCCAGTGCCAGTGTTGCAAATTGTATGTACAAACCAATATGCTGGCACGCAAATTTCATATGTGTACAGATGATGTTAAAACAGCCCCTTTTAGAGCCAACTGTGCTCCACTCTACACAGCCCACTTGTGGTGCTGTTATAGTATGTTATAGCAAAAATGAAAAAGCTTCAGGAGGCATTTAATGATGCATTCGGTATTTTGCTCAAGCTCCCAAGATGGACAAGTACAAGTCATATGTTTGTGTCTAGTAATGTTCCCCCTTTTCGGGCTGTGTTGAGGAATTTTATGTACAAATTTATGTGCCGATTAATTTATTCAAAAGATGTAATCATAATGGCCTAAACTGAGCCTGCAAAGAGTGATACAAGGTACTTCTCTTGTTTTAGGAAACATTGGAACAAATGCTTGTATGCATTTTAATCACTGTGGACACATAACCTGCAATGATGATATCTTGAAATAATAAGCGGAGAAACATATAAATGCAGATGCTTCCATACAGGTGTACCTACCCATCATGTTCTGTGAGACTTATAAAAATGCTGAGCAGGTCCAGCTGATCTGGATCAAGATGGCTACGTGATTAAGAGACTTGGAAATAATTCATTATTGAGGCAAAGATGGCAAGAGCTTCAGTCACAATGACTGGTCAACTGACTGGTGTTTCAGTAGAAACAGTGGCAGTAACATAAGTCATATCATAACAGTAGCAGAAAAGTAACATCTGTATTTAAATCTATAGATCTATAACAGTACAGGCCTGAATGTTTGACGCCTTACAGTGGTGCGGCGGCTCTGTCATTTTGTGGTGGGCATTTCCCTGGTTGGCTCTGCTTGTCCTTTTGGAGGGAAGAGTCACCGAATGGTCTGATGTGAATCATATGCTATGACAATCGTTGATCAATGAGAAAATTTCTTTTAGAAGAATGGACTTTAAGATACTTAAAGAAATCCATGCTGCATTGAAGCTGTTCTGGAGGCTCATGATAAATCAACACCATACTGAGACAGTCAGTGTTGGTACTTCCTGTAAACTGTCCCCAATTTCTATTGTAAAGTATTGGAGTGCACTGATGTTTCAGTATAGCTGTAAATCATAGATGGAGTAATAGTGTTGGGAAAAGAGGAAAGTAAAATAGGGAGATGAGGGAAAGAACTCATATTTTTTCATCAAATTATTAGTATTTCCCTTGCATTTATTTATTTATTTATTTTAGAAGACCTTCAGCCAGTGTGCATACCTGTCACCAGAATCTTACTTAGCAAAATAGTGAACACTGCAGGCCCAGTTAGTGATTTGGCTGAAGTTTTATAGAAATGTCTTGCCAAAGTGCTTTAATAACTACCTCACAGGGCTTCCAACATGGCTAAATTATGTAAAAGGGATAGAAATTAAAAAAGATGTTTGCTCTTTATCTTAATGATTCTACAGGGCTGATTATTTGTAGTTCTAGTCGACTTTGCAAACTGATAAATTCTTCAAAAAGTACTATATGTACCAGACAGAGCTGTAGTAAACCCAGCAACTTACTTTTAAGATTAATCAATTCATCTCTCAATCTCTGTCAGGCTGTCTAAACCAACAGCCAAAGGCGAAAATACACTAATGAATTCACCCATGACACTCTGCTGGTTGAGAGAAATATCAATGTTGCAAGCTGCACTTTAAAAAAAATGGCTCTCACTCTCTGAAAGCAAATTTCATTGGGCACTGGATCGTAAACAATTATTCCAGTCTTATGGGATTCGTGGTGTAAAAAAGCAGCCATTTGAGTCGATGCGGAGGTTGTTGTGTAGGAATAAGAGGTGGTGTCATATTACAGTGATAAGAGGAGAAGAACAAGATAACCCTGACTGACTGAGTGGCATAGAGCAACATTAGGTGTTATCATCTCCTTTCAGAGAGGCATGGAGGGTGAAGCAGGCAAGAGAGAAAGAAGGGGGTGGATAAAAAAGGGAGAGCTGATGATAGGGAATAGGGCTGTACAGGTATTACAAGAGAGGGAAGAGGCAAAGAATGAAGAAAGGGAGGGGAGGAGATAAAGAGAGGGAGAAAAAGAAAAAAAAAGAGAAAGGCCAGTCAGAAGGGGAGAGGAAAGGATGAAGAAGTTGAATAGTCTGAAAAAAGGTAAAAAGTAAAGGGAGAAAGGATAAAAAGGAAGGTGACAGAAGAATAGAAGACAGAAATAGACAGAGATGGCAGAGAGACATGAAGGGATGAAAAATGTAAAAGAAAGTATAAAGAGAGAAAAACAGAAAGAAAGATTAAATAACGATGGACAAATGGAAAAAATATATATAAAAGAGAAATTAGAGAAGAGAACAAGTACAGTTGAAGGAAAGAAAAGAAAAATTACAAGATGGGAAAATACAGAGGGAGAAAGGGAGAGAGGAGAGACAGTGATGAAGAAGTTTGTGACAATGTTATGAATGAGACAGAAAAAAAAATACAAAAAGGTAGAAAGAATGATGATGGGATTCATCACTGAGGATGATCCTCTGTAGCTGGGAAAACAATTTAAGCCTACATCTGTGTACAATTACACAGACTGAGAACCCATTTACCAGTTGTGGCTCTGCATTATCAAGCCAGAGGCAGTACATTAAAGACAAATACGTATCATGTCTTTACATATAGCTGTAGACAGTGGATCATTTTGATGTCTTGATGTCTGCCTAGTTAACTGTATAATCATAGATACCCAATCCTTTGTGTTTGTTACCATGTTCAGATACTGCAATGATTAAGGGAGGTGGGTGAGGTATAAGCTTTTGCCTATGAACTACCTACCTATGAACATGATTTTTGAACTTTTCATTTACTTTTATAAACTTTGCTCTGTTCTGCTAGAATTACATTATAGTGTTTTGTTTCAGTTTCACTTCTGCTCAAGCTGACACACAATAACACATCTAGACTGCCAACACAAGTTTAACTTGTATCACAGTGTTGGTCTAAATTCAGCCCAATATCCCTACAAACTACATTTATCTTGGACAATTCCTTGCATGCCAACATTCAGTACTAATACAGACAGTAGTGTGCCCCTTAGGCGGAGAGGTGGTATATTACAGGAGACCAGAGTCTATGTCCCATATCAGACATGCAATTAATGTTTTTTAGTAACCATAACCACAATCTGTCTCTAACCCTATCCAAGTATTTTACTCAGCTCACCCTGATCATCAGTGGAAAAAGGTAAACACATCCAAAGAAGCCCTTCACATGTTCTGGATCAAGCTGAGATATGGCAAAAAATATAATGCCCTAAGCTTATTTAAGTTTTTTAGTTGCCTTACTGTAGTCATAGTTCATTTGCCACAACCACAATCTTTTCAAAAGATTAACTATACTGTAGTTCTTCTGTGTAAATACTAAAGTTGTGCAGAATAGTTCAGTGTCAACTTTATTGTCTGGCAAAAGAGAGTGAGGATGCACAATTTATATGCTTATCAACTTTTTTTTGATATAGTTAACACATTGTAATAAATACAACATTTGGAGTGAACCATGTATTGCACGTGCATTGCTCTTTCGTTTCTGCACGGCACTCATTCAAGAAAAACAGAGGGTGTGCTCAGCGTCTCAGGAATCTCTTGACTTATTCCTTTTCACCTCTTGAGACTTACTTTTTCATCAGTTTTCTGATCTTAGCATGAAACAACCCAAAAAGAAGATATAGAAGGGAAGCCTTGAAATTCACTTGTATCTTTCTGGGAAGAGTACACATCAGAGGTCATATCTCCCATTAGAAGCTTTGAATATCCTGCAGTCTCACTATATTGCTGCTTTGATCAAATTAGTGTGATGCTTTATGTCTAAAAATAAATGCATCCCAGTGGAAAGAATATAGGCACACAAACGCTTTGATCAAGACATACAAGTACAAATGAATATCGATATACCAATATATCAAGTCAGAGTGGAGATAAAGCGCTTTTAACTTCAAAGGCAAAGAAGACCATTAGTAATCTAATAATTTGGGTTAAATGTGCTTACAAAAGATGTCCATTCAGTAATGGCAGTCGACCTAGGTCAGATATCTGCACTACATTTCAAAGTCTACTTTCAAGCACAGAGATACAGTATGCACACATACAGAATCAAAATCAGGTCACTCATGCTAATACATGCATTATTCAAGGGGATCTGTAGCTTTGAATAAGCATTGAGGTTTGCATCTTCATTAGACATTGAAGAGGCTTCAGTAAGCCCACAGATTCTCTACAGTCTGGTTTTCCTGAAAATAAACTGGCAAGAAACATTGAAGAGGAAGAGAGAGCCTCTTCCAAATTCACGGACATCAGGAACAGCGTCTCTCCAAACAGCTGATATGGCGAAATGTGACAGGCCCAAAGAGATGACATGAATAGCAATAAGGCCTTCACAAGGCAGAAAACAAAGACCTGACAAAAGGTATTTTGGAAATCTCTCAGGAGTTGTTTTCTCTATGTGCCCGAGAAAAAAAATAAAAATAAAAAAATAAAAGATGCCTTTGAGGAGTGAGATTTCAAAGTTTCCAAAGTAAAGTGAAATATATATTGTCTTTATCTTGCTTTGCGGTTGCTAGTGAAGCCACGTTTGGCCACACACAGATTGTTTTTAGGCCCTAAGGCACATGATTGAAAGATGCAGTGTTAATACAAGCCTTGCTTTGTCATTCTATCTGTCAACATTGAGAACTTTATCAACACCATTGGTTGTGTCTTTTAGCAAATGCAACATGTAGGATCATGTCCATACTGTACAACATCACCTTTTCAACTCTAATCTGCAATATTTTGTTCTTTTCTAAAGGCTACTAACAACAGAAAAAAAAATCAACTTTTACTTCACTTTCAGTTCACTATGGATATGTTTCTACAACATTAACTGTAATATATGTTACCTGACAGTATTGCTATGGAAACAGCTCAGTATTGGTGTATTTTCAGACACTGCTAATGGCCAGTGTATTCATTTCCTCTAGTCATTTTCAAAGGCCAAAGCCATAAACTTCAGTCTTTAACTGAAATAGCATCTACAATTAATTTATTATTCTCTTTTCCTAATATTGAAGTCATTATGCTACCTTGTTGAATATCCAGACAGACTTGTAAAGGTGACAGACATTAGTTAAACTGTATTTTTTATAGACCTTTCACACCTGTTCTGTGTTTGCTAGAAAATGTCTACATCTATAAGAGCAAATCAGAGCTAGCAGAAATTATACCCTTACATTTTCTTTGCTTCTCTCTCAAAGTTAACATAAATTATTAATACATATTATGGTATTGCTTCAATCTTGAAGTGAAAAATTACTTCTATTCTGCTATAGCTATATAGGATTATTTGATACACTAAATTAATTCACAAAAAACAACTTTGACAAGACTTTGCAAACTTTGACAAGACTTTGCAAATGATAAAAGCCAACATATAACTGAAGTCAATCACAAAAGGTACACACCTTTATTTATTTATTTATTGTGGTGATTTTTTGTAGTAATGTTTAAACCACAGAATTCATTAGACTGGACTATTTTGACAGAGGTGTTGCTATTCAAATCACTGCCACTGTTCTGAGCTTACCCTTCATGAGGTGTGTGGTTAGTTTACATATTTCATTCTTCATTTTTTCACTGCTGCCAAGCCAAACTCCCCAAGGTTTGTTGACAGACTGTCTGTATCTGACCTCCTAATACTGTATGACTATGAGGCTATGTAGTAACACCATCACACCTAGTCGCTGCTCATTACAAACACAGTCTTCTACTTGTGCTTGGGAGAGCTGCCAAGTTCAACCATATTTACACTGGTGGTCATGTTTGTAGCTCCACTGGAGAAGTCAGGGGTTTGTTGCCTAACACAAGGACACCACAACAGAAGTTGCTGAGGGAGGCAACTTTTTTTTCTTCAAAAGCAATGGCATATTCACTAGTGTCAAACCAAATGAACACAAGGATTTTCTAAACCCATGTTAAATGTTTTATTTGACCCTGTTCCTGGCGAGCATCACTATGCCTTGTTCTGTTGAGCATTTGTCTTTTGGCCTTAGATGTTTACAGTATTCTATGTATGGTCTCTGGACACGGGTGCCAGGCACATGGATATGTTTTGGCAAGGTCAACCTACCACACACAGAGCAGAACAGGTGGAAGTGAATTCCCCAGTTGTACATTCCAGACAGACAGCAAGCAGGCCACAGACAGGGCCATACTCTTGGGGAAAGGATAGGTTGCAGAGTTGGGGCTTAGGTGCAGTTGGGTTTGTCATTTGTCATCAGCAACTGCGGCCCCTTTATAGCCACAGAACTCTATCATACAAAGGATAATATCAAACTTCCCTCGGAGGTTTGGCAAACCATTTAAGATATGGCTGCAGATGCAATGACTCACTTGGCTGTTGTGGCGTTTTGACACCCATGTACAAATATAAGTAGCCATGAGGTCTGATGGTCACCCACGTATGTACATATACATATATATATATATATATATATATATATAGTACTGTGCAAAAGTTTTAGGCACTTCAGATGTTTAGATTCTTATCCATGATGCAATACCATCAGGAAGACATCTAATCAGTCCCAAATGTATTCTGCAGAATGACAATAACCCCCAAAATACAACCAGACTTATAAAGAACTATCTTCACAGACAAGAAGAAAAAGGAGCCCTGCAGCAGATGATATGGCTCACAGAGCCTTGATCTCAACATCATCGAGTCAGTCTGGGATCACATGAGGAGAACAACCCACCAGCCAAGTACCTTGAAAAACTCTGTGCAAGTTTACCGAGGAGAACTGGTGCTGCTTTAAAGGAAAAGCGGGGTCACACCAAGTATTGATTTAAATGACTGAACATTTTGTTTACTGAAAATTGTATGAAGTTAATTGATCAATAAAAACTGTATGATACTGTATGTCATTGTGTGAATGTTTGATACTTCATGTTCTAAGCAAATAAATATTACATTCATTACATCTATTCGGTGACTGTAGTTACTAGTTACATTGCAAATTGTAATGTTACATGCAAAACAGACAATTAGCTCATACAATTTCATAAAAAATTGACAAATAGCCATTTCTGCTACTCAAACAGGAGCCATTACCACAATGCCTACTTTTACTTTTATTGCTTACTACTCATACTACTTATAATTACTGATTTTACTGCATACTTTCCCTAATTTTACTTTAAGGGAATTTTTTTTTTTTTTTTTTTTTTTAACTTTTATCAAAGTGCTATTCCATTTGGAATTGGTAAAGTATTTAATAAACTTCTTCCACCATATACCAAACAGGCTGACTCAAGTCAGTACAGAAAAGTGAGCAGGAGAAAGTGGCAGAGATATAAAACAAGCTGCAACTTTTTGGAATTTAATTTGTCCTTTATCTTTGAGTTGCCACTAATTTGAGAGGATGTGGAAGAACATAAGGACCGGAATAGAGGAGACTGGAGGTTGGATTCTGCTTTTACCACCCCCCACAGCCACTAACCTTCCCCCTCATTTTTAGAAAGCAGCTACTCATTAGTGGGTCCCTCTAATGAGTGTCAATAATCCACAATCATTACAAAGATTAACTTCAGCTGAAAGGTTAGCTATCTATTGTGTCCAGGGATAGGTGTGGCATTTAGAAGTGAAACCCTAAAACTCAATCAATCACAAAGTAGTAGCAGTAAAATCAAGACTCTGGTAAACAAGAAAAAAAGACACAAGCTTGTGGTTTCAGCATCAGTTCAGTTCAGTGACAACTGTAACTACAGTGTCACTTCTAAATTAGTACATTTTACCAACAGTCTGTGAATGAAACCAGCTGAATGCCCCTACCCCTCCCCTTCCCCTTCCAAGCGTGTATGAGCCTCTCTAGAGCCAATGTTTGGTTTGTCTATTCTGGGCTATTGTAGAAACATGGTGGTGCAACATGGCAGGCTCTGTGCTAGACCCACTCCCTATGTAGATAAGGGCTCATTCTATGGTAACGAAAACACAACAGTTCTTATTTTCAGGTGATTATACACTAATGAAAACATACTTATGAATATTATATTCTGCCAAGTGCATTCCACTAAATGCCCCTAAATTCTACACACTGCACCTTTAAATCCCCATGAGACAGATAGAAAATGCAATCAGTTTACATTTGTCTATCTTATTATTGCTATTGTAGATCATGTCAGCAAGCATCTGCTCTGAAAGCAAGTGCAAATAAAAATGAGCATCTTTCATCTTTCATCTTGTCATCTTGTGCATAAGGGACTCCCAGGGTTTGTCGTTTATGCAAGGAACAAAGGCTCAAAGTCAACCTGTTACTGGCACTGCAGTGGAAGAAGTAAATATATAAAGGCAAATAATGAATCAAACTTTGCACTCCTATCAAAACTTGCATCACAGTAGATTTAAAAAAAATCTAATTGCATTCAGAACTTGAATTACTCACAGGTTTTCCTTTTATTTCCTTTATTGAGAAAAGGTGAAAAGTTTGTGTCTTCACAGAGAACAGAGGCTATGGCCAGCTTAGATTCACAGCAGTTAAAATGAATTCCAATGCTAACAAGTTTTCACAGCCTCCATTCTCCATGGCATGCAAAGAGTCACCTTTCAGGTACAATAGTAAGTTAAAAGTTCACAGTTAAAAGGCTAGACTTTGAGTGCTGCCAGTCCAAGATGTTAAAGTCTGATTCTAGCAGTAACATTATTTTTCCAAAAGTATAACCCCTCATTACTCAAATTGAACGCAACCCTAGAAATCAATACTTTTATGGATGGGAGTGCAATAGGCACATCACCTTATAACAGCTTAGACATGTGTTGAGTACAGGAATTGTTGAACAAACACAAAAGAGCAGATATGGCCTAGAATTTATTTAACTATGAGAATATTCTTATGGAGGTGTGTGTGGCAGAAACAAAGAGCCGTGTTAATTTGTTTAACCTCTATTATTCTCTGCTGTCACACAGAGATGGTTATTGATTCCTTTGCTATTTTTCCTTTACGCCTCCATGTGCATGAACACACACACTCACAGATCGAGTTACACGCACACAAGTACATGTACAATCACACATCACTGAGCCCCAGCATAAAGTATATGTGAGAGATGAATAAGGAGAGAGAGGCATTAGATCAGATCAGATAAGACCTGCGGTGGCTTGAAGTCATCAGAGTTTCAGAGAACCAATCAATAATCAGAAAGAGTTAGGCTAGACAGAGAAACATAGCTGTGCAATCCACAGTGGTTCCAGTCCCTGTGGGCTGTATAGTCATACTCACTAATAAGCCAAATTATAGCATGGGGTTTGCCTTAGAGTGAGTTTTCACAATATGATAGTCATAGTTATGGGCTCAACTTTAACAGGATGTTGTGGAGAATTGTCAGAAGTGTATCTAATCACCAACCAAGCTCTCTTCTGCTAAGACTTTCAAACATTTTCTTGCACTTTTAGAGGATGTCTGTCACTTTAAAAAAATAAAAAAACAAAACAAATGTGCTTCTGTGCTTCTGTACAACTGCACAACTGTGAGGAGACTGAATGTTGACAATCAAAAGATCATTCGTATTCTTTCAATGAATATGCAGTAGGTTTTGTTGGAAAAAAAACATTAACGCTTTAGGGTAAGTGTGCATAAATTGTAATGAATCCATTAAAAATCATTAATTTAATAATTAATTTAATTTCAAGATTGATGCATAATGTGTTATTAATGATGTCATAATTGAGAAATTACATGAATTAACCATTAGAGGTGTAGTTACCATAAAGGTACAGCCAGCACAGGTTCATTAAAATTCTAAGACACAATGCACTGTGTATGGAAACGGTCTTTAATCTTTGCTTAATTCACAAGGATAAAACAGTAAATTAACAATTATGACTTACAAGTGTTTGGTTTTTCTTTTGCATACACTGTTTTATAGTATTGAGAAATGAGACATGACACATTTTTACTTGTTAACTGTACAAAAACATGATGATGATGGGCAAACATTCTGGTTAAAGTACACAGTACTGATTTTTTTTTTTTTTTTTTTTTTTTAACAGTGAGGCATGCACCGGTCCCAAAGTTCCCTCCAGGGTATACAGTATCTGTTGCTTTCATAAACTGAAAGAGTGGCTGCAAAAATAAAGGAGGCCCCAGCTGTGTGAATGCTGCTGCAACAGAACACACTGTCTAGACAGCACATCCACAGAGGAAAAAAGAATTTCTGTGTCCACACAAATCGTGACAAATCACTTTACCCTAGACAATGGAGCTGAAGCAATATAGGCTTTGATAACTGTGAAGGTTGAGGAGAAAACACAGGTGAAAAATAAAAAAATGAAAAGTCACTGAGGGGAGCTGCGAGTGTGTGTCTGAATATGTGTGCGTATGTGTGACTATATGAGCATGTGAGACAAGGAGAGTAGCTTGTGGGCAGGTGTGGGGGGAGCATGCCTGTGTGTGTGTGTGTGTGTGTGTATGAGTGGAATTACTTATCACAGTATTGTGCCATTAATATCGTTGCCTTAACACATGCCCTCACACACACACACACTCACATACTCATACACACAAAGCTCCCTTTCCAACTGGAAGCTCAAAAACAACTCACAACACAAGACTCATGATGCCATTCTATGCTTGTCTCTGGGGATCAGGGTCGCAGGCTGTGTTGGTGCTGCGGCCAGGGCCTGGTGGGCCTCAGAGAAAACCAGTCTGTTACTGGTTTACCAAACCCAACCCAAAACCCCCACCAACCTACCCCCTTATTCAGCCATCTGCAGCTTCATCTGCCACAGTCTTCCAACACAATGAATGAATAACTTCTTGGCCTTCCTTGGAGATTTTGCAATCCCACAATTTATGCAAAATGCACAAACACACTCAATGGAAAAGTAATAACACTTTTTGACTGTTGCGTTCTGTGTTTTATGGCAGCAGATAATTGTGTTCGCTATAGTGTCGTCCTTCAGTTAATGAAGCAGCACAGAACAGAAGGTCTATGGTTGTCTGGATGTGTCCTACAATGTGTATGGAACTAGAGATACAAGTAAATGTGCTGGACTACTTGTGAGACTATGAGTAAACTTTTAGTTGTTGCCATAGTAACATGATGATCTTTCAAAATGAATAACTGAACAAACTGTCTTAAAAACACAGGCTCCATCTGTTTTTCGAAGGGAAAGAGGGGGTTACTGTTCATTTTGATTAATGTTAATGTTGAAGGGCAATACCAAATAAATGGTACATGGTTTGGTTGGAAAAAAACAGTACAAGTTGACTAGTTTCAAGAATGTTCTTCATTTTGGTACAATCTTAAAAGGTAGCAACAGATAAGCCTTGTTGTTCTCTATTTCAAGATGCTGGCATTTGAATGTAATCAGAGGAAAAACTGAGAGTTCAATTGGTAAAAAAAAAAAAAAAAAAAAAAAAAAAAAACATACCAAAACCGATAGTACTACCTTAAACAGACATCAAGTTTGATATGGTATGAAGAGGGTTGTGAAAAACCATCATCACCTTTACAGTAATTGCACAGACACATAGAATTCACACATATGCACTCACTCTATCCCATCCTACAACTCCCCTTCTGTTCTTTCTTCTGCTTAGCTCAGTGAGCATGAGACACCAGAGAATCTCATTCATCAGGTTTACTTGCTAGCTAAACAGATGGAGTTTGAGCAAACTCCTGCGGTTCCCCCCGAGACACATTACAAACCACATCCATTGACTGTTCAGAGAGAGAGAGGGGAGGAAAGTGAGAGTGAGCTTTGAATTTGATGGGGAAAGATTGTATGTGAATTCAAAATTCATCAAATAGTAATTGTCTCTCTCTGTCTGTCTCTCTCTCTCGCATACACACACAGAGAGACACAAACACACAATATAATATTGTGTTTAAATAATAGCACACACATTCACATCCCTATACTGGTGAGGACATCCTATGACAACTGAGCGATAACTGTGTGTTCAGACAAAACATGAAGCTAAGTTTTGCCTTGCATATTTGACCACTTGACCAAACAGCCAAAATACACATTACTGTCCACTAGCTGAAAGCTAGCTAGCAACAAATGCACAGGCCATGTCTGTTGGAGTGTTTCTGTGTGTTTGTGTTCAGTTCAGCCTCTCACTGAATGAATAACTCACTAGAGTTCTTTCTGTTATTTTCAACTCACACGACCGTGTCTTTGTGTTAATTCACACTACCTTGAACAAATTGGTGTCTACTAACGCATTGACTTTGTATGTAATTGTGCTGACTCTAAAATTCACTTTGCATTTTGTCTGAACACACAGTAAGACTTTCATGAAACCACATTGCATTGTAACGCAAGTGACCTTACATTACCTTAACTTATACCTATGAGACCTTATATGCAGTTGGCATATAGTCTTGAAATTTGAAAACTGCTGTCTATGGCCATACAAAACATGAGACTCTTTGTTGAAGATTGGCTCATTTTTTCTGTCATACTGCCAATCATTTCTTATTTCACCCTCTTCAAAAATACACCTGCACCCAGAAAGAACACAACACAAGTGATGTAAAATTGTGACATGCAATCATTTAAAAGTTTTCTTTTCTTTTCACTGCTTTTGTAAACTTCAGTAGTAACTGTGCGCTTGCTTTAGATTTGTCTCCAATGCTCACCACAGCATCAGAAAGCCAGTGCAACTCTTGTACTGCCAAGAGTGCAACTTGCTTGAGTTAGATTTAGCCTGATCAAACTATAAGCTAAACTTGTGGAATAGAGGCCCAGCCAAAATATCATATAGGACTCAACAAGACCGACATGAAAGGATGGGTCTTAAGAAGATAATTTCCTCTTAATTATTTAAAAACAAGAATTTCAGCATACACAGACACACAGATTTATCAACTATGAGTGATGACAGATTGTGTATTCTGTAATTGAGTTAATCTGGGAATTAACCACACTGAGGCTCAAAACTGCTGTCTAAATTTAGAATTTGACTGAGACTCACTACAATGAGTCACAAAGAGGTGAAGTGTGAGAAACACGCCTCATCCACTTTAGACCCTTCTTTTTCTGAAAATATGAATTCAATCTCCCAACGACATCTAACAGTTATTGTAACTGATGCACATTGCACATTGCCCTGTAAAGTTTGAACAGGCAAAGTGCAAATTAAGCACTATTGATTCCATCTCGCAGTTGGTAAAGGAAAAGAAATTTACCTTGGAACAGTATCAAGTAATGACAGTGTGACTCCCAAATGGATATTGTAATAGAGCATTTATACAAGTGGATGTGCCTGATTGATACCATCAGCTCTCAATTGGCAACAGTGCAAAGCAGCTTGCCACTGTAACAGACACTGAGATCCATGTCAGCTTGAGCCTCTTTAGTTGGTAGTATTTCTGCAAATCCATTCTTTTGTTTCCTGAGGGTACTGGACAGAAAGGCAGACTGAGAGACTTATGCCAGACTCTGTCCAAAACGGTACACCTACTTCACTCTCTACCCAGCTGGGATCTATTAAAATCATTATAACATCTTGCCAGATATTCAGGGAGCACCGATCGCGCTGTTCCATCTCCATGCCCTCTGAAGAAAAGATGGAACAAATTGGCAGACATTATTGTTTGACAGGGGATAGTGTGATTTGATCAGTGTTTGGGATAATTTTTGGATCTGATAGTTTGTTAATACAAGATGTATGGCACATTAGACATACTTTTAGACATCTTCCATATGGGCCATAAAAGTACTTTCATACTTCCCTGATGGTTTTGACGACCTTTGTATTAACAAATCTTGTCATCTTTCCTTATACTGACAAAAAAAAAAAAACAAAACAAAAAAAGAACAATACCCATCCACATTAAGTTAACACTCGGTAAGTACCCATTTAATGTCTGTGATCTCTAAGATATTAGAAGTGGTTCCGGGTAACAAAACAATCACAGAGTTTTCTTTTATGGCCAAATCAAACAAAAAAAACAACATGATTAGAAATATAAAAGTGAGTGATTGAACTTTGAGTGTTTCTCTTTCTCCAGATGTATCATTGTGTACGCATTTTGTCTTTATTGCAACATTAATCTTTGTGGCCTCTCACTCTTCAGCAATCTCTAATGTTCCATGGATATCAGGTCTGATATTTGTTACAGTGTGAATCTAATGGACATGCTGCCTAGACACGCCAAGTAAGACATCAGTTAGGCATTTCTTCACCCTGGCAACATATTTGCATTGGCATTGGCATTATTTTATCAGCTGTGTTGACTTTTTCTCTAAGTATCAAAATCATATGAGAACTGAAAACAATTGGTTTGTAATTTAACCTACACTTGTATGTTGCCTTAAAGACATTTTAAGAAATACAGCTGTATCATCACCATTTTAATAAATCAAAGCAGCTGTTACATGCTTATACAGTGCTTTTTTTTCCACTATTGACTGGGCCATTACTTTCCCACTACCTAACGCACGATTTGGTTTCATGTGACTGGCTCCATGCATGTGTTGTACATGTGCCCTGAGGGCATGCTGCAGGAACCCCTATCATTTCACGGATCAGGATAAGAATTAAGAGCAGCTTATTTAGTTGAGTAAGCAACAAGACACTAGCTAGTTAATAGAACAGCAAATGAGACACTGGCAAAAGGAGTTATATCTGAGACCAATTTAGTCACCTTGGTGAGGCAGTGGACTATAAAAGCGCCTGGTGAAGAGCCTCTAACTAAAGATCTAGAGAGAAAATGAAATCTCACCTGCTAGATTGGAGAATGAAACTGTGCACTATGGATGGGAAATGGGAAAGAATATTTGTTACATTCTGGGTTTTGTGCTAAGTGAAGTTGCTGCAGGTAAGAGGATGAGACCATTTTGCTCTGCATTTTGAGATGTGAAATGCTAAGGGGTTTGAGTCCTTTTGATTTACATCACAGTACATCCTAGAGGGAATCACTGTGCCACTGTGTTTTCTTTTTTTCCACACTGATGAATATTTACATTTTATTGAAGCAATCTTCAGAAAAATCAAATGAAATGAATGAAAGAACACTTTACTGTCAGATGAAAAGCCTCACAGTGGCTTACAGTGTGTGTGTGTGATGTCTGTGTGTTCTGGTTTGATTAACTTATGATTTTGAGATTAAGGAGAACAAATTTTGACGCAAATTGCATCCCACCGGTGCCAAGTATTATCCATCAGCACCACACCCAATATACAATAATATTAATAAAACCCAACCACAAAATAATATTTAAAATATAATAGGAGAAGTAAAAAAACAACTTTAACATTCACAATGCCTTAGGATTGTGAATTAAGTCAAGTTTGCAGTAGTGTTCATCCAAAGCATTAAGTCAGTGTAAGAAAACCCCTGCAAGGCTATCCATCTAGCTAAGCCATGTCTCTGTCGGCGCTTATTGGCTCTCTCATTCCCCTCTTAAATCTCTATGCGCGGCACAATTCAATTCACAAATAAAAACCTCATCGTGTTTAATTATATATTTCCCAGTATTGACTTGAATTTCAATAGTGCTGGTTCGCAGTTCATTAAAAGTCAGCCGAGTCTGAAACTGATCAATATTATTAAACAAACGGTCTCCGTAAAATGGGGTTACTATGTGCAATCTCAGCAACTTCTTACACTTTTTTTCAAGGCTGATTCCCTTTTGAATGCATGTAGGATGCAGGTTAATTTCAAGACGCAACTCTATTACCACATCCCCTATCTTTTTTCCTACCCTTCTCCATTATCAGCCCTGTTAAGAGGTATCAAAATTAACAAGTTAAAAGGACATTGGAAATTGGCTGCAGTGGAGGGCTTTTGTGTAAGAAATGTGAGAATTGTAGTGAATGAATAAATCAGGACTTGGCGTTTTGGACCCAGTAAGCAGGCAGAGTGCCAAACTTATATGCATCCTGAGAGCCACTCCTCACACTGAAACAACCCATAAATAACACAAAGAGTCCCAAGACAAAGCAGCTATTGCAGTTTACATTGTAACAAATACCGAAGCTGTTAAGTTGTTAGCCACAGCAATGAGGTTGGTAGGTCACAAGACAAAGCACATTTAGATGTTAGTAGGTATTATAAGGTAATGCCAGGATTTCTACATAAGCACACACACACACACACACACACACACATACACACAGTGTAAACAGATTTACGTCCCCATAACATGAGTAATACAAGTACACATTGCACAAGTACACACTAGATTTTTAAAATACATTTGCTGCCTTGGGCATCTGCAAGGTTTCCAGAGGACACATTTAGCACAAATACTTTTGTAGGGGATATGTTATGCTCATTTCCAGTTCTATATTTTTATTCTGGGGCTCCTCTAGAGCAGCTTTGGATGATTCACAGTTCAACTCAACAAACTCAAGAGACTCATTTATCTTATACTGGTCCTTTATGCAGCCCCTCAGTTCAGCCTCTGTCTGAAACAGGTCATTTTAGCTCCTGTCTCTTTAAGGCCCCCCTCCAGATGTGCCCACTCTGTTCAGATTGGCCAGCTTTCCGGAAGCCTATCAAGGTTCAGGTGTATCAGATTAAGTTACTACTGATGAAAACCCCAAATTTCCTGCTTCACAGCTTCATCTTAAAAACTTTTTGGCTAAATGACAACAGACTTGTATTGTGAAGAATTTAAATGTTTTCCTCACCAAATTAGCAAAGGTTGGAGGTATTTTGCTCTTTGTTCATCAGATCAGTTAGAAATAATTCAGAGAGGAAAATAACAGTACAAGCAGAAACAGCCCCAGTGATGATGATGTTTGATGAAGAGCTCCAGACAACCAGCACACATCCGACAGGTAAACAACTTGCCGTATTTTACTTTGCCATGCTGTGTAATGGAAAAAGACTCACAGCGTGCCAGCTCCACTCAAGTCATGGCTCAGTGTGACTACCCTCAAAACAATGGAAAAACGCCATAATGTTAGCGGAGTGGATCAGTGAACTTGCATGCTATGGCCGGAGCAGATGACCATATAAAGAAATCTGTCATGAGTTGACTTTGGAAAACGAAGGAAACCAAATGTTAAGAGCAGTCAGAAGCCAGTGCTTTCTGCTCACAGAGATTACTTCTACATATATTTACCTCAGTCTTTGACAGTTTAACCAAGCTTAACATGAACATCCGACATTGTAACATTATATATATGACTGAAAATAAGAAAAACATAATAGGTACCCATTAACAGGCCATTCAGTATTTTATCTGCTCAGTTTCCACCAAACCTGTAGCTGTGCTTTATGATACCAAGGGTGTAAGCCAGGATACTACGGGGTCCACACATCCAGCCCTGGAAAGCCATTGTCAGTTTTACTGCTCCCCCAGTCTTCCACTATTTGTAAAGACCAATTACATTATATCAATAAACAATCAACATTCAGTAGAGGTGGAAGATATCAGATGTAAGATGGCTCTTGCAATACATTGAGAAGTCAACCGATAGCAGAAGATGTTAAGAAAAAGTATCAAAGGGTATGTATTGGTGTGCAATTGCCAAACAAGCTGGGCAGTGAAGAGGGAAAAAATGTTTTAACACAACCACTGACATCTAGAAATCCACAGATTGAAAGGGTGCACACAAACACCCACGTGATTTGCCCATGTAGTACAAGAAAGGGATACAGAGCAAAAGAATACACTGTCTCTGACTGTGAGCCTACGTTCGTGCATACACTGACACAACACAATTTCTGTGTTACATATGCAGTACATTAAGGGATGGGCATACATACACACACACACACACACACACACACACACACACACACACACACACACACACAGTGGGCTTAATAGGGCCTTTGTCTGAAAAAGTGCAGTGATCCCTCTCACATTTGCACAATAAGCAGCATGTGAATATGAGACATCCTATGACACCAAGGGTAAAAAGACTACTAAAGTATTTTACTTAGTAAAAGCAAAAGAAAAAAGACAAACCCCTTAAGTGACAGCAAAAATAATTTGCATAAAACTACCTAAAGCTGCTCTAACCCACATTTGGTATTAACAATTCATCAAATGACTAAGTGTAATATGAAAGGTGTCACTCCTAGTGGTGAGGCTACATACCATTATTACCTACTCCAGAGTTCCCCTTTGCTCTATGGAGTATTTTAGCATCTTTCAGCTTATTGTTTTGTTTATTACAGCCCACACTGCTACTGTTTTGGTTGACTTTCACCACTCAAACCTTGTTGGTTGAACTAATGCAGGTTTGTTTATCATGACTCTTTCATGTGATTTGTATTACTCATTACTGATTTTGAAAATACTCGGGGAAAAAAAACATAAAAACAGTAACAATAAACAACTATGGTGCACTACACAAAGTTATTTCTTATTTTCCACTCCGGTATGATAACAGTTTAACTTTGCAAGTAAGAGAAAGACAACAGTTTTTACATCATTACATTACAACTCTTTCATTACAACAGCATGTGTAAAAGCTACAAAGAAAATTGTGTTGTCTATACTGGAAATGATGCAGAAATTTTTTTTTTTCTATGAAGTTAGTAAAACTATTGTTGACTTCCAGCTACCCTTTGACAGTTTTAATTAGCAGTACTCCACTTTGACATTCATGCTCTGAAAATATTCAGAAACAGTGATTTGTAGAAAGCATTCAATACCCTGAGTGGGAAATATCCCTTACAGTATAGACCATATACTATAGTTACATGAGTCCACCATGAAAGCTCCTTTTACTGTAAAAACTATGTCTCCCTGTCAGTATATGAGCGAAATATACCATCAGAGTGGACTTTTTTGTACACATTGGGTAATATGGATAGTGAAGCAGCTTTTTATTTTGTGTGCTTATAATATGGTTAATTCTACTCAGTTTCTGCTCTGACTTTGACTTTTTGAGGGTTTTCTTTCTTTTTTTCTTACCTTTTTTTTGCCCTTGTTGGTACAGGTAACCACACACACAAAAAGCTGTCTGTAGTGCTTTTCTTCCAGCATAGTCACTGGGGGATTTTAGGATGTTTCTGTAACACCTCTATAGAGCTTCAGAATTCTGTTAGCTAACCGTCCAAGCAGACAGAGTGGCCATTGAGGAAATAGGTGTGTAAAAACACATGTGACGTGTATTGACATGTCTGAGCTTGGCCTCCATCCAGCCTGGTGTATGAACCTGTGGGAAAGCCGAGACCAAGAAGAAAAGGATTGTGAGATTTATCCTTTTGACTGATATTAGAGCCTGAGCAAATGGTTTGGTTTAGAGCCAGCTTACTATAACTGATTATGCTTAATTCAACAATTTGTGAAAACAGTGTACATCATTAAAATGGATTTTACTGACTATCAATAGGCTTTATTCATTATTACGGTACTGTATGCTGTTTTTGTCTTTACACTATAAAGACAAATGAGTGTCTGTAAAATGACAACAGAACAATGGGTAGATGTTTTGATGAAAGCATTACATACGACATTACGTTGGCAGCATTGCATTTAATTTAGGCATAGTTTGCGGAGAGGCGGTGTGCTCATATGGTCTCAGTAGGCCAGCAGATAATCCTTTCACTCATATCCGTAGGACACACATGCTAGCAAGCACATATGCCAGGTGACACAGCTAATGGAGCCAAAGGAGACACATGACATCATATCTGATTTCATATGGAGAGCCTCCTATGATACTCTACAAATACACTCACATATTGCATATATATGATTTTTACCCTCATTATAAAGTGTTATATACTTAATATACTCTGCCAAAGTATTACTCCATTGTAATGAAGCTGAAAAAACACAAAGAAAGATTAAGAGTACTATGACAGAGGTAATTGTCATTGTGTTCCTTTTGTGTGTGTGTACCAATGCATATGTGCATGCACTTTAGTGTATATGGTGAGATTTATGAGCAAAGAACCAGTAAGTAACCAATAAGTCTGGACTTATTGTTATGCTACCAGCATCAACCTCCATTCCTCTCACAACCAAGTCTGTACCCAGACAATCTCTACCTCTACCATCACACACTGGTTACTGTGGTAACAGTGCATCTCTCCCATCAGTCTAATTCCTAACTGAACCCCACACCAGAGTAAAAGCAAAATGTATTTTCACTGATTTTGTTGCAGTGGATGATGATGACACATGGGGGAGAATGGGGTAACATGAGCCACTTTTTACATTTGATGATTTTACTGCAAAATTAAAGTGTATTTGTTTAAAACAATAGTGACTATATGTATATCTCAGGTTGTTATATACCCATGGAAATTAAAACAAGTTATGTAATTATTGCGATTTAGGATGATGAACCATCAAAAAAAAGTAAGTCCTATGGCACAATTTACTCCAAAGTGGGGGTAAAATGAGCATGGGGGTGGGGTAAATAGTGTTACCATTAAATACTGATATAAAAATTATACAAAGTCAAACAAATGAGATAATTTTGAACTTTAACAAAGGCATTTAACAAAGGCAGAAACTCTTTTAACAAAGTTTTTTTTTTTTTTTTTTTTTTGCTTTTTTGAGTAATGTGAGTTATACTTTCTTAATTTGTGGTCACATGATTACTTTTTCTTATAGTTACATAGATAAAGGGGGTGGTTCATTTTACCCACTGACTCTATTTACCTTGTTCTCCCCTACGTTAAGAGGGTCTGTCTCTGTCCATCTGATCATATTTTGCAGCTGTGGTTGGTAGAGGTATTTCTGGTATTTATTTATATAGACACACAGACCTCTTTCACTGGTAATGGGCATGGATTGATGGAAGAATCAAACTTAATCCATGCAACATTCTTCCTTTGCCAAGTTTGCAGCAGTGAACAATGTTTTGGCTAAGTTGGTCTTCATTACAGTGGATATATGCTAATTTCTCTTCAGTTTGTCTCCAAGAATCAAATGGAGTTGGAATGTGATTTGGGTAAGGCAGGTTCTCTAGTTATTTACACTAGAGAAAAAAGCTACGAGAAATTCTTTCAAATTCCGCTTTCACTTGTATTGGAAATATTCTCTATCTAGCAAACCTTCCTGTTGGTGTTATGTGTTAATTCATTGTAGGAATCCCTTAAATTCTCTTGGTAATATATAATGTCAAAGGAACTTAATTTAGTGTGCATTGTTTTGTTTTTTTTAAGATGTACATGGACATTCTTTTCATATATTTAAAAAATTCACCCTGAGGCATTACATCAAAATTCATTTCAAAATTCCAGGGCTGTCACTGTCCTGAACGAATCCCTTGTTTCTAATATGATTTGTTAAGATCAATTTCTCCTCCTCCTTTCCATCTTTTGCCACATTGTCCTGTGTAGTCTATGCAACTCAAGTGTCAAACTGCCCTCTGTCTGACCCTCCACTGCCACTTTGTATGGCTCATAAACCTCAGTGCCTCTCGCCCCCCCTGCAAGTACCACCATCCACCCAGCACCACCATGGGTACAACACCGGCCTTAGCCACTCCAACACAACTGAGTGACCAAACTCAATTACATGTCCCATTTATCTCGGCTGGGGCCGCCTGGCCCCGTGGCTCCAGTGTAAATCTCTGGTCCCAGTCAATAATCTATTCTCCAACTCGTCCAAGGGCCCTCCATTGTCATTAGACATCCGTTTGGCAGAGGAACGATGAATGGGGGGTATGGGGGTGGGGAGGTGGGAAAATAGAATAGAAGAGAGAGAAAGTGAAGTGGTGGGAGGTGATGGGGGACTAAGAGACCAGAAGCCATCCATCTACTCAGTGACTCCTGGTCACAGTTCATTGTGGGTCGTAATGCAGCCCAGCATCACACATAGACAGCGTTAAGCCCTAGCAGTGCTCTGGCGAAGGTCAGGTTGGGGCCCCCCAAATAGTCTCATGTGAATGCTGGTCTTCAACACAGCTAGATGTAAAGCTTAGTCGGATATTGTAGGGAAAAATCCAGATAAAACTATGATAATGATAACTCTTTCACCTTTTTCCTGTTTCCTTGAGCTATGGTGTTGTAAGTTATGCTGTACACAAACATTGCCTGCTGGATAATTCAATGTATGTGCCCTTTGCAATGATTCTTGACTTCAAGTTTAAACTTCATGTGCTGGACATCCCTCAAGTACTAAGCTCAATAGACACAGACAGGGGCAAGAAGGACTGAGTCGAAGCCATCAAGCTTTCTAATGCCACACTTGTTATATTGCTGTCAGAAGGTGTCTGTGTACCCCAAATAGAGAGTCGATGATAACCAACAGTAGTATCAGATGTCAAACTAAAGATGTCATATTAGATAGATAATTACAGCTGATATAGTGGGGTGGGCGGCTGTTGTGCTCTCCCACAAACTCTAGGCAAAGCAATCTAATTAAACGATGAGAGGGCATATTCATCCTGTTGTCTGAGAGTCCACTGGTGATGGATGGGATAATGAGTTTCCTGAAGAGCAGCAGACTGGGATAATGAGTTTTATCCAGGAGAGGCTCACAGGGCGCTCAAAGAGGGCTGCTGCATCCCAAGCTAGGTGACAAACAACTCAAGACACTTAGTCGAGTGTGCCTGCAATTGAGGAAATGGCATCATAACTGTTGGCCAACACAGCCTATTATTTTGTGTGACTGGCTTTTCGAATGAAAACTGCCAGACGTGTTGGCATAGCAATCTATTAAGTCGATCATTTTGCATGATGGTGAGGGTGGCCTCTGGTATCATTTGCAGACAGATTAAATGATGGTTCATTCGCTCTGTGTCCTTATGAGTCACTGGCACAAGCCTGCTGTCCCTGTAACAGCTCATCCCATGTAGAATGCAGGAGGGCTTTTTTATGATATTATGCTCAATGGCTTCAAGGTTTTTGTCAGCTGTACAGATGGCTATATTTCTCATACAGTGTATCTTCAGTGCCCTGTTTTAGTGCCTCATGGTTTGGATATTTTCCGTCTTTATTTTGTTCTCATGTCTGTTGTTTTTGTGTACTGCAGCTGGCAGAAAACCTTTGGATGCCAACTGTGTAGACTTTGTCAGTCACAGGCACAGCCGGCTTGCTCTACACTGCTGCAGGCAGTTGAGTAAGATAGGATGAGGCAAAGCTAGCATATCTTTACAGTGGTCATAAAGGGACAATGAAGAGACTTCTTACTGCAGCTTAATGTCAGCTGGCAGCTGCTGCTGGCTCCAGCAAGTGCAAGTTACGGACAGGCACAATAAACAAGGGTATAAGAAACAGAGTATGTACTTGTGTGTGCATGTTTGTGTGTATATGTGGAATAACATGTGTGCACATATATAAAAAACATTATATGTACCATGCAATAAGAATAGAAAATGTTCATTTCACTTCTCACACTGTATGACCAGAATTCAGTCAGAACAAAGTTGGAATTTAATGGCTGTGTTATGGTGAAGAAAAATAAGAGCAGCAGATCCAGACTAATTTCTGAGCAATTAATTATAAGGTCTGTCACTCAAATTGTAGAGGTAAATGATATGAAAATGTTTCCAAATTAGTACATTTGTTAAACATTCTCACAGTTTATCAGTGTTGGTTATGCACATGGAATATCTGCTTTCTGCAGAAGTGAGAGTTGATCAGGAAATTCTGTTTTTGCATTCATTGTGGTCATGTTCTGCTGCTTGTGGTTAATGAGGTGGAATCTTATTCTAAATGGTGCAGGTGACATGATCGTATGCCAATGCAGCACACATTCTGAGGTCTCATGCAGCTTACCTGATACTCATGCACACAATTAAAACTCATCTGTCTTGATTTCATGTTGCCATGAGCCCTAAGCTCAAATTAATTATTAAAACCAGGTAACCTGATTGCATTTGTCTTTCCAATGACATATGCAACAGAATATTTTCCATGATTTCAATTATTGACTAATTGACTAATCCACCTCTGCCTGTCAGTTCTTCAACCCCCTCAGCCAATTAAAATTGACTTCCTTTAGTTAATAAAATTGTGACAAATTATAAAGTAAAATGTAAATGTAATTTGTGCAATTTTTATGTTATCATGGTTATCATGGAAAAATAGTGCCAATGCAGTCTTGCATCTCCAGTATGGAAATTCATAGGATCCACAACAGCATTGGTGAATCCAGGTGAGACCAGTGTTATCATTGCAAATGTTGAAGGTAAGAGATGATACAATCTTTAATTATGGGAGCATTACTAATGAATGTATGTACTGAACTAAGCAATGTATATTGTCTGACTGTTAAAAACATACACACAAGCAGTTACTACTTGTATCTCATAAGACAAAAAAACAAAACAAATTATACAGAGAAAAGTATGAAGGCAAAGTTTTCCAGTGAGTCAGGAAACAAAAAAACAGTAATCTTTCTTTTTAAGCTTCAGATACAGAGCACACCAACTTTCCTCCTGTCGATTTTAAGACCTGTGTGTTGCCACTATTGAACTGTGGCAATCAGTATCTTAAGTGAACACTAAGCCACACCACTGGTGTTTATACAACCCTGACCTGCCTGTTAAGAAAGAGAAAAAAGACAGACAAAGAGAAAACAGTTGAGAGCAGGTAGTGGCTGACATAATCAATAACTTATACCATACTGGTATAGCAGAAATAAATATAAAGAGAGAAAAAGAAGGAAGGACTGTGATAATGTTTTGAATTACTCATTATGCCTCTAAGCAGCCCTCCATCAGTTTTAAGAGTACAAAGTTTCAGGAACATCTGTGTTAAACTGATCTGTGGTGTGCTTTTGAGATGTCTGGTCTCATTTTCGTAGCATTAAGTTGTCCTCAAAACATTAAGCATCTCCACCAGCTTCCCTCAGTCTGAAATTCTGCCTCTAAAAATTCTAAACAATCTGATAGGTTAATGATAAGGCCATCAGCTTTAATTATTTCTCCTTTGATTCTGAGAAATCAAGGTTTTTTGACAGTTTTCAATTGAGGAAGCAGCTGCATTACCCAAGATCCTGACTATTACTATGGAGATGATAACAGTCTGCTTTGCATTACGCTACAAAACCTTTATTTCCTATTATATCTGCTATTAAGATTAAGATTACTGTGTGCAGCTGGTTTGTTGAATCCCCCCCAATTCTCTCTCTCTCTCTCTCACACACACCGTTTATTAGATGATGTGTCTCAGTATTAATTGAGGTAGACTCTATGTCTCCTCCTTGTGGCAGTGAAAGTAATTGCAAAAACACTGCAAACACTCCTTCGCTACAGTTGTGGCTATAAAATGGTGGATAAAATATTTTGAGCGTCACACAAGGCCCATGAAATGACTTGTTTCACTCTCAGAATTTGATCCATTCAGTCTGATAACATTTGGCAAGTCTAGAAGAACCGCACAATTAAATTATTTTATCCCCATCCAAGTTAGCAGAGTGCTAACCGTAAGTTAGCCGCCAATGGAAATCTCTAGTGTGCTGCCTCTGTCCATAGAGCATGCGCAGTATGCATTCATCCAACCAGTGTGGGAATGTCAAATCTGATACCAGATTAAAAACTGTGGTATACTGTGAAATACAGAGAGATCTATCTGGCGATGATAGGCTTAATCAGCATTGTGTCAACTCATTTGGCAAGGGCTTGAATATAACAGACGTTCATTTAAATGTAAAAATTCCACACTACAGGTTTAAGAAAGATGATTTCATATTAAATATCCTCAGCCACATATTCTTGGAAATATATAATTATATGGAATTGGAATATGGAATTAAATTAGCAACTTCCCATTTTACAATCATAAGCTATAAAACACCTTTTCTTAACAAAAATTGTGGCATTTGGATTTAGCAATTTGAAATGAAATGAAGCCCACCAACGACAGACAACCCCAAACAGTAGTCAAGCACACCAAGTCCATCCACAACACAATGCTCCTCTGTAGCCTTATGCTATCAAAAGTTCACAAAAAATTTATATCTCAGAAAAAAGGAGAAATAATTAGAACTGATGGTCTTAACGTTAACCTATCATATTTTTGAGTTATCTAGCATATTTTTGTGTTGAAAAATGTTAAAGATATCATTAAAAGAAAACTCAACACAGTGAAAGTGAGAAAAATACTTCCAGTCAGGATAAAATCTTGTGATTAAATGTTAAGTAATGTAGCAGTTATAGTTAAAAGGATGGATAACAAATGAGAAAAAAAAAAACAAACAATAAAGCTTCTGTGCTCCAGAGTCCTGACTGATGGAGAAAAAACAAAAAAAAACAAAAAAAAACATGGTGCAGGCTTGAAAAATACTCTACTGGTGGGCACAGAGACGACAGTCACAGAAATATATTCAAACATGACCGTTTTGCATTAGTCTATATCTTTTTTAGGCTACATTTTATCACAGTTTGTCCCTGTAAGTGAATGATGTCTGTCAAATGCGTTACAGGAGACAGTAGAGCATCTTTCACTGAAAAGAGCACATTTATCACATTTATCAAAATAGGTCAAATGGGGGGGAAAGGAATGCAAGAAGCAAACTGCTGAACTCACAAATGTAATACAGGCTAAATTTAGTTTCTTCTACTGTTGATTCTGTTCACCCAAGTGCAGCAAAGAGCAACCTACTGCTACCAGGAGTTGTGCTTCTTCTTGCAGTACATTAGCACTGATGATGATGATAATGATACCTTTCCCTTGTGATGATGGTGATGGTGTCGAAGTCATACTTGTGAAACTTGTGATTTTGAGAATATAAGACACAGCTCAGAAGCAACACTTTTTCAACAGCAAGCAGCCAATTGATTTTAATGGATGAAAGTGTCGTAGGTGAGATTTTCTTTATCTTTTTTTTTTTTTTCTCCCAGCAAGTAAGATATCTCATGTATTTTTGCTGTGCTTCTCCATAATGCATCAAAAAGGTTTGAGCGCTTTGGTGTTTGAATAAAGCTCACACATTTTGAACACCGATTGCCTTAAGCTTTTATGAACATTCATGTTGCAGGCTGTTTGACGTATCATACTGCACTGTTTAAAGAGCTGCAACCTGTTTTCTATCTACTGTGATACTTGACGCAACAAGCATAATTCATTGCTCTGCCTTCACATGGCAATGTTCTCAGCTTCACAACACACAAGGTCAAACGCCTTTAACGTAAGAGATTTCAAAACCACAGAACAGCATTAGGCTGGCAAAAAAAAAAAAAATCTATCAACTTCGTCATCTCATCTTGAAAAATATAGCACCTGCCAAGGAGCTCAGCATTCACAAGACATCAGAAAGACAAAATGCTGGAGCAGTGTCTATCTGACAGAATGGCCTCAGGCCTCAGTGGTGATCCAAAGCGCAGAGAAAGAGATATAGAGGAGAGCGGATAGAAGCACTCTTCTGCTGAAAAAGTCAAGTCACTTGGAGAAGACAGACAGTGGTATAAAACGGAATCTTGTGCCCTTTAAAGAAAGATGTGCAAAAAGACTACAGTGGTTGTGTCGTGGCTGGTAGATAACAACAGTGGAAAGTACATTTATTGAAGTGCAGTACTTATGTAAAAATTTGAGGTATTTTATTTGAGTATTTCCATTTTATGCTACTTTTATGCTACTATAATTCCACTCCACTACATTTATTTGACAGCTTTAGTTACTTTTCAGATGAAGATTTTACACAATGGATAATGTAACAAGTTTTTAGAATACAACAGATGAAGATGAAACCAGTGGTTTCCACCTGTTTTGGCTTTTGAAATCTTACAGAAAACAATGTAGAGTCAGGGTCACATTTCAGATGTCTATGAGCTGTTAACAGCTCCACCAAATAGTGATTTTTTCCCTCTAAACTTCTTACATGGTTTAATTTCTATAAATGTTTACATGATCCAATATTTCACCAAAAATGAAATATTAGAGAAAAATTCCAAAAACTGAAAACAGATTTGTGTGTCAGAACTTTTTTCTTTCCTCTCTCATTAATCATATCTTGACCCCTCAGATTTATCTGGTGACCTGTTGGAGGGGCCCAACCCCTAGGTTGGGAACCACTGGACTAAACTAGCTAACTGTATTCAAAGCAGTTCAAACTAGCTCCACTTCCATGATCATGTCTACTTGTGGGTTTCTGTTTGGAGAATACATATTGTTTTCACATATGACATTCTACTTCTAAGTATAAAATGATTTACAAACAAACTTATAGTTGGAAACAATGTTATGTAAAGTCAGAGTGTGAACCAAAACAGTAAAGTAAAGGCTGGGAAGCCAAAACAACTCTGTAGAGGTGAGGAACTGAGTTATCAGTTGTTATTGTTAATATAAAATACTGATAACAGCCATTTTAAAGTAGTGAGTTAAAACTTCTTTCCACTTAAAAAATGTACTTTGCTTATTGTTACTTCATGTGGATGTTTGAGCCTCACTGTGCAGAATGATGTATGTGCAGAGTTTGACACTAGAAGGCTGTTTCTCTGTACTCACTGAAAATCTGAGTTTAATGGACGGGCCTATGAGCAGGATTTGTGACATCATAAGTAGTTTGGAGACCAATGGTGGTCCAGTTTGTAACATGCACGTGTGTTTTAGAAACTTCAAGCATGCAGTGCACATACACTGATAATGGACTTCCCATTTAAGTAGGAGACATCTTGTGTCCAGCAATAAAACTTTTGAAATGAGCCATATTTGCATATTTATAGATTATAAATATTTCAGTGAGAGAGAAGGATGAGATCTATTTTTATGGATTTTATAAGGTAATAGACTTTTTTGACAGAAAGACCATATTATTATTCAAAGCAGAGTATTTTTATATATCTTGCAACATGTCTAGTGGGGATCTTTAAGAACAGAAATGTCTGTACATATGAACATGGTCAGTGGTATCTTTAGTATGAGATGCTGACCTCCTGATGCTGATCCCTGGAGAGGTGAACATGTAAGGCTGCAAAGCTGACAGGGACTCAGGGAATTAAAGTACTGAAACTCAGGAACTGATTTATGGCCTATGATGTCCCATAGGTGCAGGGAAGATTTTCATCAGACACTATGCATGTTTCATTAGAGGAAATAAAACATCTAGCAGACCATCCAATAACTCTGGAGATTTGTTACTTTAACTGTTATCATGGGTCAGTGAGGGGTTAGCAGGGCGACACAGATGGGCAAGATTTATTGGAGCAAATTGAGAAGATGAGGAATCTACAGTATACAGATGACTTTTAGTAGTTCACACCTCTCTGTTTCATTATTATAAAACCATCATACAATAGCACTGTCACACTTGTGAATGGAGAAACTCATTCATAATGAAACTGCATAACTGTATGGTTCCTTGCTTGAAATGTATTCTCCAGTAATGGCTTTCTCAGCAGTCTTAAATTTATTAGATATCCAGATATAATACTTAACTTATGGGGATTTTCAACAATATATTCTCTTGGCTAAGTATATAAAATGTCTAATTAACTTGAAAACCATACTTTACTAACACTAATGAGGCTTTGGGCAAAAGATTTTTTTTTTTTTTTTTGGTTGTTGGGTTTTCTTTTTCTTTTTTAATTCTCATTCCATTATGTTTTAATTAACTCAGCTATGATTCTGTGTCCTTTAATGGCATCGCTTGGAGGAGACATTCATACTCATTAACAATCAATAACTCTTAAACCAATTGTAAACGGAGCAGAATGGTCTCTAGCTCTGGTATATGCATACAGTGAGAAGGAGTGCATGAATGTTATTTCTCTCATAATTTCTCCTTTAAAATAATTTGGAGAGCAGAGAAAGAAAGACATCAGCAGAAAGGTTACAGGCAGAGAACTGGAACCAATATTAACATTCAAATTTTCTCAAGGAGCAAGCACCATATAGTAACATTTCTGACAATTATCAGTGCTTGTTTACAAAGATTTGCTATTAAATTTAGTTGAAACTTTTGCTGATACAGTATATCTTCAAAATTTACAACTTTGTGACCACTCAGGCCAGAAGTGACAAACAATTCCTTTTGCATGACGTAACTCGTGGTCCACAAACCTGTTTGATAACATATTTGACATTAGCATTGTCATGTAAAAAATTACAGCACTGAAACATGTGATCCTTATTTAAATGTAAATACTGTAATGCCTCAAAATGAAATGTTATCAGCACATTAAAGTTACTACTGGTGAGATGATGATGAAACAAACGTACTTTCCAAGGCTCCTCTTATTTCTGGAAATGTCTACTGGAATCCAGTATTTCCACAAACATGTCTGCCACTTTCCTTGCTTAAGCAATCTGACGCACAACAGTCGTTATAGCAGATTGGTTTAAACTGATTATTGCATGGAAATTATGTCCCCATGTATCCAAACATTGCTGCGTTGTCACCTGCAAGAATTATTGCAACAAGCAAGGCTCAGAGAGAGAGAGAGAGAAAGATACGGAGAAAAAACAAATGACCTGGTTCATTTTGCATCAAGTTCAAAAAGGTAAGTGCAGTAAATAAGAGAAATGTTTACACTTTGTATTTGGTAATTCTTTAAATATCTGGTATTATTATCTTTATGACTCTTTTTTTTATATAAATACTGAGTCTCTCTTCAACATATCTGTGACATTATATTTACCAAAAGGTGTTTAAATTTCTCTAAATCCATCTTTCCTTCCAGCTCAAATTACCCTTCTATCCTCCAGTAGGCTGTTTCCGAAGCTATTTACATTAAAATGGGTGTTATTAATGATCACCTATTCCAACTGGCTGGAGGTGTGGCCCTCACCTTCACCTTGAGCCAATCCTTATATTACCTAATGAATAATGCCAATTCACTGCCATGCCACATCTTTATGTGGAGTAATGGCTGCAAATGGAGACATAAGAAATATATAGCAGTCTATGAACCAAAGTGTAATCAGGAGAAGGGAAAGAACCTGCTGTTGCATAGTTGATATTTCAACAGGATGTTTCAGAATGGTAAGATCATGTTTACATTTGCTCACAAAGTAAAAGTTTTTTTTTTTTTTTTCCAGATGTAGCCGGAGGTTGCTAGCTCAGATAGACAGATATATTACATTCCTTTAGTTGAGTAACAGAAAGAAATAGTGTTAGGAGTGTGCTTGTTTTAAAACTTCATCGAATGATTGAAGATGAAAAAGTTGAAAATACTGCAGTGCACTGAGTCTCTTTAGGTATATAGTTGTCTGATTTTTCACCAGATTCTCTGTGTTTTCCATTGTTGTATTTTTTTCAGTGAAATTCAGACTCAACTACTGCCCTGTCCAACCTTCACAAACATCAGCCATGCTTAATCTGCATTCAATAATTCATCAACAATCAGTCACGACTGTCTAACAGTAGTCAGCGGGGTACAGCGCTGTGTAAATTTCATTCCACTACACCTGTAGAGACATGCTGGTGACACACACTAGCGTCCATGGGTTTTAGCCTCCTTGCTAGAGCACCTGCCTGACATGTCCAAGGTCGTGAGGGGGAGTCCCATATGGAACTGTGCTTGTCAACAAAGTGCAGGTTACAACTGCATTTTAATTTAATGACTGTTGCTGCACCAAAAAGTCATATAATCATTATAAGACCATAGTGAAGCATACATATATGATACAGAAATTGCAGCACCAAAATAGACACATATACACATATGCGCTTACACACACACACTAACAAATGAAAGCAAGTCCTTTGCCTAATAAGTTCAAGTACCATTAAGTCTAACTAACCACACATGGAACACCAGTGACCAAGAACAAAACTCATACAAGACTGGCAAGTGAAGCCTGCATGTATCCTTCCATCCACTTACAAGTGGTGCAAGCATAAGAATATTGCACAAATCAACCAATAACTGTAGATATTAAGGTCCTTGTTCCTACCTTTAGAATGTCTTCTTCCTGTTTTTTTATGTGTGGCAAAGTTCTTCATTAGAGCGGTAAAGTCCAGGGTTCTAATATTTTCACTTTCCAATGACATGTAAAGTCAAGCATGATTCCGTTTTAATTTAACATATTTCATTCGTTACCCCTGGCTTGATAACCTCAGTTAGCTCTAAATCCAGACACCACAAACAGACAAAAAAAAAAGTTGTGCCTGGGGTTTCAGCCCTGGTAAGCTTGTGCATTAAAACGGTGCTGATGCTGATTTCTCCTGTGAGGGCCAAATTCCTGGATGGGCAGGCTTGGCCCGCTGGGGCCTACCCATAGCACTGGGTCTGCGGCACTGATGCAATAGTGTTATGATATGAGGGTAAGTAAAGTAAAAGGTATGAAAGTATCTCTGTATAGTCCTGATAATGTAAAGTCATTACTTTGGCCCAGTTTAAAAGCCAAGATTGACAATCACGAGGTCATGTATTCTAATAGCTGTCGATGTGCTGACAGAATCAGGCTGCCCATTACCATCAGCACAGCATGAACCTTCAATCATGATAAGCAGTAATAATTACACAGCAAGCATAATCAATGCAACATTTCTGTTTTTTTGTTTGTTTGTTTGTTTGTTTGTTTGTTTGTCTTTTTTATGTTGTAGACATTGATCAAGTTTGACCTAAATCTTGTTTGATTTTAGAATATGACTTTTGAGATGACATTATTAAGCTTTATGAATTAAAAATAATAATATTGCCACCTACACACTGACTCTGAATCAATTAATTTTTACTTTATTTTAGTTGGACAATATTCCGATCCCAATTGGGAGAGAAACTTCATGCATAAATTTAAACTTGCTGAATATAAATTTACAATATTCTTAGTTTTGACCTCTTGGTGTCAGTATGTAAAGTCAATAACTGTCCACAGCCTTGATAATAACATAAATGTGTGTTAATAGAAAAATATGAATGGTACAAGAAATTTACCTTGTGTACAGACTGAAATTGCTTGCATGCTTGCTTCAAATTGCCAAGTATTTTGAATTGAAAATAAATAAATAATGATGCATACACATGGACATTTTCTCCTGAAATACTTTTTAAATTGTTTTTGTCACAAACTTACCACAATTAATATTTGTGTTTCCTTTTGGGTACCTCACATTTATTTAGGATATTTTTTATATATTTGAGATATTTTTGTGATACTTAATAACTATGATGTATTCTTGTCTCTGTGCTCCCAATCTTTGGGGTTGATGTACTTTTAATTGAGTTTTCATTGTATACTTAATTACCTTGGCTGGATTAGATTGTTATCTACATGTAATCATGGAGCCTATTGGTATATACAGCCAGTGTGATTCTCATTGTTGAATATTTTGACCTGATGAGAATCCAACTGGGATGGAAACTTTGTCCATATATACAATTGTGGTTGAGATTCAGTGTGCAGGCGTTACGCTTTTCAGCGATGCTGTTCTCCACTAGCCTTGCACTTCAATGTGATGTGTGTTTAATTACACTCCTTCGAAGTGGCAGGGCCAAAGTCAATAGTCAGTCCTATTCAAAAGAACAAGACTACAATATATAATTATATATATATATATATATATATATATATATATATATATATATATATATATATATATATATATATATATATATATTATACTCTTGGATCAATGTAGAGAAATAGGAGAATGACTACTGTACATATGCAGTGTTTTAAAAATTCCCTTAATTATTCACAGTATTGCCATAAAGATAAACCAAACACTAATATAACTGTGCATTGATCTTTCTGTATTGGCAAAAAAAAAAAAAAAAAGAGTTGAGTCGACATGCCAAGTAAAAAGTTCAGTACTTAAAAACTGCTGTGGAGACCCAGTACAGTCATGGGCAGCTTCTCTTCACAGTATTATTATTTCTGTACAGTTGAGGCCCTTTTTGTCCACACTGTGCCATCCAAGCTTCCCTCTGATCTAGTTGTCCTGAATGTTGCATACCCTTGAATATATTTTCCATCTCCCTCTACTGTACGTCTGTCCATCTGTCTATGTGTTGCCCTCCCTCTCTCTAAGGAGATGGTAATGGGATCTTAGCAGAAGTCTGATTAAAAGGACACTTCCTCCTTGGAGACCACCCGACAGTTTCCCTTTTTTCTTCCCTTCTTTTCCTCAGAGCGTCAGAAACCTTGGGTATGGGAACAGAAGGGCCTGATAGCAGGCTCACGCAGTGCAAGCTAATTAAATTAAGCCTCCTTTAATAAAAGAGGAAGTGAACTTAATGCTTTTATCCCAACTCTGCCATCAAAGGAAGAGGAAAAATAAGGCAGCAAAGGAGAAAATACACAACCTGAAGATATGAATTTCTTCCTGTTACGTTACATTCATGCTACCCCTGAGCTACGTTCAACCTCATGCAGGAAAAAAAAAACAAGGAAATTGTTTTTAGAGAATGAAAGAGTCCATGAAGACCAGAACTCTTGGAAAAACCATAACAAACTTTTCTAGTCTTGCGGCTCAGGGTCGTCTTTTTAGTTAAGGTTATTTCTGTGTCTGGTTGAAACTCACGTGCATCACATACTGTAACACAAGAACTTCCATGTGGTGTGTGCATGTGTGTGTTTTGCTCTGAAATGACAATTATTGAGAGTGAATGTGTTGGAAGTGCTTCTCCACCCTGACGTCACAGAATCTTAGCTGTGTTAATTACAGCTCAATGAGTTCTGTACACTCAAGAGTTACTAATGGTTACTGCTGAAAGAACAAGTTTTTCAGGTGGATGAGTTTGTGTATTGAGTTTGGATTTTTTTTTTTTAGCATTTCATAGCAATGTATTGCAGACTAAATATATAATGAAGTTAGATACCCAGTAAAAAATAATTTAATCTTTATAGCCAAGAGGAACTACAATTTTGGATGCTCAGGACCTGAAGGGTAGATAAAACAACTTGTGATTTGAAGAATTCTGTATATTCAGTGTATTACAGGGGGAAATGCCCCTTTAACCTGTAGCTATGGAGAACAAGGAGGGTGTCCTTCAATACTTGGCAGTTGGCTTTCATATTCTGAATCTTTTCAGCTTCTGGACTTAAGTCTGAGTCCATCACTTTCCATATCTGGGATGGAGGAAATGAAAGGTAGGAGTGGGGCAAAGGGCAGAAGGAAAAAGTCAAAGGGATTATCATAAATTTACATGATCAAACTCTTTGCTTTATCTGCAGAGAGTTGGAAATCTGAGAAGAGTAGAAAACAATTCTAATACAAAAGCAGACCTAATATATATATATATGGCCCAGTACCAGAGAATAATCAGTCTTCAGGGTTTGGTGCCCATTTAATGAACAATTTGAATTAAAAAAAGGCAATTTCCTGTCATTTCCATGAGTCAAATCCCACTGAATATGTGTTGTGGTATCAGGTCAGTGGGAGCTGTATGACATTGGTCATATGCAATTGCAGGAAGTGCTGTTCTGCTTTGGTTCAACAGGCCAAAGACAGAGAACGAGAGGGAAGCAGGGAGAAAAGAAAGAGGAGAAAAAGAGCCTCTCCTCTCATCCTCATTATGTAAACGAGGTGCATGACTGTTCAGTGGGTCCCTCGAGAGTTAATTACCAGTGGCTTCTCAGCCTAATTGGCTGAAACTAAAGAATTTGCCATTTCTTATTCCCATGCTCACTCTACCCCCCCTCTCTCTCTTATTCTGTCTTTCTTTGTTTCTCTCTCTCTCTCTCTCTCTCTCTCTCTCTCTCTCGCTCTCTCTTTCTCTCTCTCACACACACATAAGCACATTTTCCCTCTCCCGCTTTTTCAACCTGTTTTCTTGTTTTCTCCTCTCTCGCTCCTCAGCGTCGGCCTTCCAGCTTAGCTTCATGCCAGTCGAAAATCTGGCACTGATGCTTAATTTGAGCATCTGCTCCAGCTGGCAGTGGATAAACAGATTTTTACATTGCTAATTCCAGCTATTTGGCTAGACTAATCACTACTGGATAAAGAAGAGAAACAGGGGCTGAGTTGCCCATCACTTAGAAACAAAAAAGAGATAGTGAGAGCTGGCATCTCATCTATTTCTAAATGGATGCAAATTAAATTCAAAAGGACAGGGATAACAAGTTGGAAGTAAGAATGAAAGTGGGCAATAGGGTCAAAACATATAATAAAACAGGGCAGGGAAGAGGAGACACCAAGGGATCTAGAGAGCTTTGATTTTCATAGGACTGTGCAAAGTAACCAAATAACAAATAACTCTCTCTCTCTCTCTCTCTCTCTCTCTCTCTCTCTCTCTCTCTCTCTCTTCTCTCTTCTCTCTTCTCTCTCTCTCTCTCTCTCTCGCTCTCTCACATGGCAGTCAAATAAATCACCCAATCATTTAGGTATTTCAGTTTTAAATGCCATATTCAGCACTGACCAGTCTTGTGGATGATGTGACATTGATTTTTTTTTACAAAAAGACTTGTTCTTAGAGTTTTGGTAAACTCTGAGAAAAACCTGTGAAACTAGGAAAAACTAAGACCACAGCTTATTGACCAAACTGTCCAAAGATGAAATTATTTTAGAATTTCAAATGGATCCACTCTACTTTTAAAAAATCCAGTGGAGAACATCTAAACTTTAAAGAAAAACAACAGTTTTCTGAGGCATTTTGCCTTGTTCAGACAGAATAAAGTAGTGAGATGGACAGTACACACAGAGAAAAGTTGCAGAGCAGAATCTAACCATGTGCAGTTTAGACTGTCACCCTGACTAGGTGGATTGTAAGGTTTGAGTATGACAGCAGGTGATATACAGCCTGCCTCACAGGTGTAACTGGTTAGCTTGAGGCATTTCAAGTAAGACTGACCTTTAGAAATGCTAGTCTTCAGACAAGCATGTCAATCAGCTGACAGCTCTTGACATCTAGCAGTATCTGTGATTTTCTCTGTTACATAATTAATTAATTAAAATAAATTTCCCTACATGTCTTCCACACTTTTGAATTTGTTTTATGGACAGAATGTATTCTTATTTTATTCACTTCATCCACTCCTCGCCCCAACCTTTTCTCTTAGAAATACATTTGCATAATACTAAATTGTTTCCTCAATTATGTTTTGGAGGCAAACATAATTGCTGCCTGGATTTTCTTCAGGGGCAATTTCATAATAATAAAAAAAAAAAAAGTTCATTGTCAGAGAACATTTTCTGATAGATTCAGTATCAACATTTTTGGAACTTGTCAGATAAGTTTATTGACAACATTTCCTCATTATGTTACTGGAAAACCTAATATAACTGGCATTATTAGCGCATTTGCTGTTGCAAATTAGTTGTTTATACATGGCATTTCTATGAGACAGGGTTGCTCTTCTGGATCCTGTCATGGTATAATACAATTAGACAATTCTGAGACTGTCCTCCCAAGAAAAGCTCAGCTGCTTCAACAAGTGCCCCCAAAACCAAACACTGTATATTTATGTTCAAGTGACACAGCTCAGCTGTAGTTATCATGATGAGAGCAAAGGAGGAAATAAAATGTTTTTGTAGAGCAACAAAGTCCACGTAGGGAGGAGGTCAGGGTGGATGGATGGGTCAACAAAATATTGGATTTTGACTAATGAGATCACTGTTGTTTCCCCCCCCCCCATTTCCAGCAGACTACAGTTGCTCCCTAACCTTAGTTTTTGTGCGCCCAAACCAGACCTTTAACCAAGGTGTTGTGATTTGTACTGGATTTTTGGGGTACAGAGAAATTATGTTGTCCTGCTGATAACTGCCAATAGGAGTGTCAGATCAGAAAACGCTTCTATGTCATTTTGGAGGAGGTTGACAATCCACTGCCAATGTTTAGTGGAGGAAGATGGAGGAAATACTGTAGTGTGCAGTTTATGTGGCGATGTGAACACTAAGGGTAATAACAGGTAATGTTTTTATTTGTTAGGACAGGTATTGGAGTTGATCATCTTGTTGATCAGGGACAAAACCACAAAATAATCACAAAAGAATCAGTGTCACATTGTAATTTTCTAATAAAACATTTACAGTGACAGTAAATCTCACCCTGCAGTGTTCAGCAAAACACTGAATTAAACTGAAAGTAAGTAATTTTGATGTCCCTTTATTTGAGGAAAACAGAGACATTCAAACAGTCAGAGAAACACTGAGGGACTTAACAGCACACTTTTGTGTAGTATAAACACTGATCAGGCCCTGGTGGTGGCGTGGACAAAATATGATTAGCTGTGCTTGTAGTTCAAAGGCCCAGCACAAATTCTAGTTGCTCTGTGCAGGCATATCTGTACCTGCTGTGTTTTTAAAGATAACCACCATATTCAAAATGCTCTGCCCAGAAATACTATTTATTCAGTGTAATGAGCAGATATTAAAGAGAAAATGAGAAACCATGAAAACAGAGGGACATTGAAGAATGACAGAAAAATAATAATGATAAAGGTAGAATAAAGAGGAAAAATAAAGACATTAAGCCCATGAAAGGGAGATGTTTTTTGTTTGTTTTTTTCTAAGAAATGTTATTAACAACTTTCTGTCTGTCCAGAAAGTGTCAAACACTCATCAGAGTTTGAGGCTTTTAAATTATGGAACAACGCTCTTTCCCTGTAATGCACTAACTAGAAATGACTGTATTAACTAAGCTGACAGTATTCATGGGTCAATATTCAGGTCTTTGATGTAGACACTATGAGATTCTGAAATGTGCAGGAGGACCTGAAAGGATGCTGTCCAAAGAAGGGCATTTAAGGAATGTCGCAATTAATTGCCGCAAAAACCTCCAAAACATTCAACCTCATTCTATTACATTTAAGGAGAGTGTATTTATTTTTCTTTGTAAATAATTAATCAACCTAAAGAACACACCCCTGAATACACACTTCACAACATATTTGACACCCCAGCGGAGGAGAGGAGAACTCCTATGATCCCTGAGACTCAGTCAGAACCAATGACCTGATCATGTCAAAACTGACCTGATTTATAGTACTGTGCAAAAGTTTTGGGTACCAAAAGTAAAATTAGGATGCTTTCAAAAATAATGCTATGTATAGTTTTTATTTATCACTTAGCTTCAAACAAAGTTCAGTAAAGAGAAAATAACTAAATCAAATCGACATTTGTCGTGAACACGTTTTGCCTTTAAAAACGGAACCAATTCTTCTTGGTACGCTTGTGCATTTTTCTTGGCAGGTCAGGAAGCATCTAGAAACAAGTTTCTGTTCTTCTGTTGATTTAGGTGACTCATTTGGTTCTGTCTTCATGTAATCCCAGAGTGATTCGATGAGGTTGAGATCAGGCCTCTGTGGGGCGTACCATCTGTTGCAGGACTCCTTGCTCTTCTTTCATTGCAAATAGTTCTTTATGACTCTGGCTGTATGTTTGGTGTCAATGTGATTCTTCAGAATAAATTCAGAATTGATCAAACGCCTCTCTGATGGCATTTCATTAAGGATAAGAATCTAAACATCTAAAGAGCCTAAATCTTTTGTACAGTACTGTATTTCAGGATGATTTGCATGAGGATCACATAAACCTGAACCTATGAAGTGTGGAGAGTAGGTTTTAAATACTGCAAATAAGTTTTAAATACTGATGATTTAAAAATGATACAGAGTTCATATGTTGTGAAGTGTCTGTCCTTTTTTTCTGAATGTAATTTACAAGCTGGAAAGATTACATGTGTTTTCAATAAGTAGTCACTACAGCCCACATTGAAATATGAATGCACAATGTATAATGTGAAAATCAAAACATGATTAATACATGAATTTACACTGAATCATGCAGATTAAGGGTTTGTTGTGAATTTCAGTATGTGCAACTCCATCATTGCCAAACTAGCAAGAGTATATTTATAGCCAAGAGACAAAACAATGAGAGAAATCTGTTAATGTAACTGCGATGCCTGATGTAGATGTAGAATAAATGTTTTTTGTCTTGTAGAAGTAGTTTTTGTATAAATTTTTGTCAATTCCAACTTGGTCTTTACTCTCTATTATACTAGCGAAAGCTAAATAAAATCGACTTACACAGGTTGAGTTATGGTGAGACATACACCATAATAGATAATAGCTATCTCAAGCCAAATCAGTCACATCAGGTTTATTTGCATAGTCCAAATTCAATTACAGTGCCTCGATGGGCATTACAGGCCAACAACATTGACAGGTTTGGACCATAGACTGTGTATACAGATGGGCGTGGTGAGGTGTCATCCATGTGTTTGCACTGGAGCCAGTTTGAAGCTCAGGAGACTTGCTGCTCATAGTCAACACCATTTTTTCCCCGTTTAGAGCCAGGACCTTCCAAATAAGGACTGCAGGATGTTTGTCTTTCCTGCTCTGGAAACATGTCCCATTACCTTGGACAGAAGCTAGCACTAGCTTACTGGCTTACTGGGAACACTGAGCAGCAATAGTCTGACTCAGTGTGAGTCACAGAATCAAGGAGAGAAGCAAGTGAGCCAACAGTCAATCACAGCTGTCAATCAGCACCCACATGGCAGACATCAAAGTCTACTATATATCTTCAAATCTCACTGACAAGCAATAACTTCGAAAATGACAGCACACTTATTAGAGGACCTCAGTTTAGTGATTGAGACCATAATGATTAAATTTTTGACTTAGTATTTATAGAGAGAACTTTTTGAATGAGAGTCAATTGGAGCCAGCATCTAGCAGCCATCGGCTTCAGCCTCAAGCCATAATAGTCGTCACTTGGTTTGGACCCAGCACAACCTCTATAAAAGCAAGAAAGAATACTCCTCAAAAATGTGCTAAGCAGATTAGAAAGAAAAAAAAAAAAGAAAAAGGAAGAAATTTTGTTAGGGGATCTCCTGCTTCTTGGATGACCAAGTAATAAAAATTAATGTGGAATATTTCAGTGGCTCTCCTAACTTTGCCACCACACTGAAGTTTAGTTATGTTTCTCCAGAGACATTTGACAGTCACACAAGAGGAAGATGAATGAGATTTGTCTTTTCTGACTCAACGTCTTGCCAGCCCTCAGTGAGCACCCCTACTGTTATCCTTCCTCTCTCCTTCCTGTTTTCTGTTTTTTGTTGTGTTTTTTTTTTTTTTTTTTTTTTTTTAAACTCCCCCGGTCCTTTCCTGTCCCTCTCTCGCTGCAAAGAGTGTACATATATCAGCAGAGTGGAGGATGCTGGTGGTGGCAGCAGCGACGGCGTTTAGGAAACAGCTGCTTACCTCCCACTTGCCTCACCCTGCACCTATTACGGTGATTATCAGTACTGCCAGTCAGAACATCCCCACATATATACACACACACACACCTCATATTTGCTGTCCATCCCTCTGTCCCACCCCTCTGTGGCCTGGAGCACTGTGCTGATAGACGGATCCAGCGTTCCCTTAAGATGCATAGGGAGATGGAGGCAGGCAGAGGAAGCTTCTCTACACCTCAACAGGAAAGATAAGCAGCAAGGGAGGGGGAGGGCGGCATTGTTACTGCTACTCTCTGCTGGTTTTATTCTGGGGAATGCATATGATATGGATGTGGTCTACTGGGCACTGGAAGGTAGTGATCCATGTTACCAGGGCGTTTCTGCTGGGTCAAACAGCTAAAAGAGATTGTATAGAGCGAACAATGAGTGAGGCATCACAAGTATACAAGTATACTAGATCTGGTACAGATACTATAGTTTTCGCTAGACACAATCCAAATGGTAGCTCACCACTGTCTATAGTTGGAGAACCACATTTTAACATACACACTCATCTCAGTTATTTTGGAACATCATGTTTTGAATCAAATGACTTCTTTTTAATTCATATATATGTGCAATGTTGTATCAGTGTGGCTTAAACCACTCTCTGTCTCTCTGTCGCTGCTCTTTAATATGCATATCACACATTCCTACGTTGTGAATTCAGTTAAAGATCAAACAAGATTCATCAAGATGTCCACATGGTTACAAATCAATCAGTGGTCTGCACACAGACCACAGATTGAGAAATGTTGTACAAAAACTCTGGTTTTCATATAACATTTAGAAAGAAAATAGAAATGAAACCATTGTGCACAAGGCATCTATAGATAAAGAAGAGCAAAGAACAAAGCCAAACCTCTCTTGGGTGATAAAGTTGAAAATGGCTTACTGCCAGTAGAGTGATCAAACTTATTCTGCCCTTTTTCAGAATCATTAGCACATGTGCATAGGAAACAAGCAAAATAGACTCATCAGTAGTCTGCCAAAACGTTTCACTTGTTTATCATTTGTGTGATAGAGAGAGGTAGTGTTAGGTGATATTTCACATATTAACATGTGAAATGTTCACAATTCAAAATGTTTTAAAAAGGTTTTTGGCCTTTAAATGTTCTGTTTTTTTAATGACAAAGACATGATATTTTTATGATCTCTGTAAATTACATATAATACCATAACTGAATATGATATGCAGCCCAACTGTACTGTCTGCACAATATATCCTTTGTATGCATTGCCTTTTAGGTTTAAGACCCAAACCTCTTAAAAACAAGCATATTGTGTGTCCTTTTTTAAAGCATATGCTTCTGTACATCATTAACCCATGTCACTGGACCAAAGACTAAAAACCAGTGACTATAGGACCACTAATATAAAAGGCTGTCCCTAAACCTTTGATCTTTTGTTCCGCTTATGCCATTAGTGTGGAGAGCCACACACAGTGGCACGCTGACAGGAGTTTGTTAGATCTGACTAACGAGGAAGGCTCAGGTAGTCCTAATAGAATCTTTCCTGCTCTTATCTGTATTGACTTCAAACAGTGCGGAATGAATGGAAAACAATCTGGATCTTTCAGGGTGAGGTTGAAGAATACTTATGGGTTTGGGCTTTTCTACAGGCTGGGCTACCGAACTCCTACTACACTGCGGCAGATCAAAGTTAATTCCCCTCTTAATTAAGCTGAAATTGGATGAGAGCAGGCAGGGACTAGCTTTTGTTTTCCTTTGTGCCAGCCAACATTACAAGCTGTATATCTGTGTGTGTGTGTGTGTGTGTGTGTGTGTGTCTGTGTGTGTATGTGTGCTTATCTGCAAGAGGGAATGATTTCTTGTATCTGTAGACATAACCATAGGTGTTGGTGCATCCATGCCTACTTAAGTGTGTGAGTGCATATCCTCGTTAAGTGTGTGTTAGAGCTGGTTGTTCTCTCTCTCTCTTGACAGCCAATCTGCCTCCATGTAGCCCGGGCGTAAGCACAGCGGTGCTCCGTAATGAGACTCCTTCTGCCGCTCTCTTTTTCATGGCCTTGTCCATGTGTTGTGATGCTAATGAGCCCTCACTACCACAAACACCCCCCTTAATTGTCCTCTTTGATCTACCGCTAATTCTGCTAATTAGGAGCCCAACTTTCAAAGTTAAACGTTTTGCTTCCACCTCCAAGTGTGCTCCGGCACGTGTATGTATGTATGTGTGTGTGCGCACAAGGGAAAACAATATGAAATGGCATAAAGAAAAGCAAATTGTCATCCTTTTTTTCCCCCGAATTTGGCACAGGTTATGTCCGGAGAGGTTGACTGCAGGGCATGTAAAGAGAAGGCATTCAACTGGCATTACATTAACTACATTATCAGCAAACACACACACACACACACACACACACACACAGTCAAATGCATCCGCCAACAGACACTGTGTCATGCTCCAAACAAATGTAAAAGCATAAAACTGTATTCTGCACAGATTACCACAGATGCCTCTGTCTACATCAGTCTGCACAAACACATCTGTACATGCACAAACAAATTAATGTACTGTATGAGCAAGTTCAGCTCAGAGACACGAGCAAACATTCACTGACATAATAGGAAGGACACATCCAGCAAAGCCTCTTTTTTGCCCAACAATTTGTTGGCTCTTGCACAATTATGAAAATATGCTCATCTAATTACACCATGAAAAATCAGATAAAGGTATTTAGCTTTAGTTAAAAAGTTCTGTATCAGTCTAATCCCTTTGAGAATCCAAAGGGAAAGAACTTTAAAAAAAAAAAAAAAAAAAAAAAAAAAAGAAGCAGTTCCTTTAATACTTTTAATACCCTAATTGACATGCTAATATGTGTGGACTTTTGTATTCAGATATTATTCCTACTAGATTTCACATTAATTAAAAAAAATATTAAAGAAGTCTTGGTGTGCTGTGAAGGAATTTCTGACACAACCACAAATAGCTCCACTATCACACTGTCAAGTTGCTTTCACGGTTGCTCAGGCATTTCTGCTTTAAAGCCTTGAGGGATCCAGCAACCCTTAAGATACATCCTTCTTAACTCTACTGGCCACTCATACATACACACATAAGTGAGCATACATAAAAGTACACATGTGCATGAGCACATGGACACACATACAGCAGATCAGATATACATACATGTGAAGCTGCCCTCTGTGGCCTGTGCTAGTTCTTGCCAGCAGTGTCCTCCGTGCTCCATATGTATGAGTGAAGAGACAGATCTGAGCACAATCAGTGGGCATGTCGCTGGTGAAGCCTGCCCCAAAAAACAACTGACACATCTCCATCTCTAATGTTGCGTATTAGAAACATGATATCCAGCTGTATAAGAACTGTGACACAGTTCATTTAGATAAAAACTATTTAGAGGAAGCTACAGTGACGTTTAAAACACATTTAGTACTGGGACAAATTAAGTGGTTTACACTTAATTAAAAGTGAGTGAAACCTAAAGAAAACAAGTGGCCCTAACCTGCATTCAGAGTAACAAAGGTACTTGGTTTTATTGGTTTCTGTGGGTAATCAATATTAATCACTGGCCCACAAAGAAAAAATTGAGTTTAAAGCTTTCCCTCCATCTACATAAACAGCCCATGGTCACTTCTCATTCCTATCAAACTGAATTGTGATTAGCTAAAGGCACCAGATAAAACAAGATGAGCAATTAACAGTGTTGTCAGCCCACTGAAAGAATTCCACAGCACTTCATCAGCATATCGAATGTTACTTACACCACAGAGAACAAACATCTCAAACTGACTGTGCTTGCTTTGCAGCAATTGAATTTTATGGTGTCCAGACCAAAATGGCAAAGGAAAGGGTTCAACTTAATTTATTTGATATGCCTTTAAATAATCACGACTTTAAAGGAAAAAAAAAACACACACACACACACACAAATCTACAAAAAATAAAACTCCTCTGAGAGGCTGAAACAACACTCAGGCCAAGTGCTGGAGGGAGTCAATATCTCTCCAGATTTGAGAATGCTAATAATGTGGAGAGGAGAGGAGAGAAGGCAGCAGCCTGACACAGCACAGCCAGGGGATCCCATGCCAATCGGAGCATGGCCTTTTAGCCGAGCGCTCTGTCAGAGATGCCAGTTTGACGGACGATGCCGGCCCAAGTGACATTTCTCCAGGGTAGAAGAGAGGGGACAAAAGTGTGAGACATCACAGGTTGTTAAAGAGAAAGAGGGTAAAAAGCACAGAAAAGCATCTATAAGCAAAAAGGATTGAGGGTAAGATGGTTATTTTTGAGTCAATTTTGTGTTATTTCCCCAGGTGTGAAGTGTACCAAAATGTCCTACTGAAGGGGAAGTAGTGCAATTTTCTCATGCATTTTCTTGAGTAGAAGTCAATTCTTTAAGTCTACTCAACAAGAATTGAGTTCTTCACATGCACTTAAAGTCAAGGACACTAAATACACTAATCACATTTAAAATGTTATCTCTGAACTGAGGGCATGTCATTTAAACCACATTATTTTAAATAAAATAATTAAAATGTACAAAATGTATGTGAATGTTAGATTTAAAATATAGTAAAGTAATATGATGATTGAGTCAAAACATATTTCAGTTATAGTAAAAAAAAAAAAAAAAGCTTAAAAGAGCTAGAATATTCGGATAAGACAAAATTTAAATAAGCTTTCATTCATTGCTATTACAGCCTAGTTTCTGGCAATGCGGTTGAATTCACCTCATCTTACCTGCAAGGGTGTTAAACAAACAAGAGAGGAGATCAGAGGTGAGGGGAGGGGAAGGGAGCACTTGTTTATTGGCTCGGAGCTCATTAGCATCACACCCATTAGCGTCCTGCCAGCTTCACTGCCCCTCTTCGTCACTCAATCCTCTGAGACAGACTGGCTGTCAGTGCAAAGAAGGGGGCCAACATGCCCCACAGAACAAACATAACCACTGCCAATTTTTGTTCTGTCTTTATTTATCCATTTGCTGTCTGTCCATGTCTGAAGTATAAAGGATAGGTAAACAGATGCATGCGGGAAGTATTGTAGCAAGATGCACTATGTCAAGGCATGAATTGCAAACCTCTTTTGTCAACTCAAAAAGCAACCACAATAATGATTTGAGGGACCTTTAAAAGAGGGCTGTTTATAATGATTAACTTATTCATTTTAGAACACCGGGTCATTGTTTATTTCTATTTCAGTAGACTGAATTTGACAACAGCTGCCATCTGCCTCTTGATTTACTCTGCTCTCCTTCTCCATGCATCCTGATTTTGTCAGTTTGCAAGTAGCTTTGTGTGAACACTGTGATATGCTAGACCCAATAACACCTTCACCCAATAAACACTGGTTTGTGTTTGTGGTAAGAGGCGGTGTCAGTAGAGCCAAATGGGGATGCATTTGAGGATTAGGAAGAAATTACAGGTCTCCGGTGTTTGCTTTGGATACTTGTTGATTTATTACATACTTTTTCATCATATTGGATTTTTGCTAAGAAGGAAGCAAACATTTGGCTACAGTAATATGGCTGAACTGTAAGAAGACAGAAAAAAAGCTTTTTTTTTCCTGAACTGACAGGACTTTCAGCCACGAATCTTTTAAAAAATGCTACCATATTATTGTGATGTGATGTAAGGCTTTGGTTGTCATGTAATTATGAGAATTTTGACTTGCTGGTGCAGTTGGTTCTTCACAATCACTCTGTTACGAGCCAGTGCTTGGGGTCAGACATTTCCACAGTGCTGTTTTAGCTTTCCAGTGTGGATGATAAAGAAAATTATCTGAGAATACTTGTGGAGCATGCATAGAGTTTATGCTACTGAATCTGACTGAATCAGGAACTCACCCTGCAGCTCAAAAAAGAAAAAAGAAAAGAAAAAAAAAAGAATGGCTGAAAGCAAGTATTGGCTCATTCTTAAAGGATATGTTCGCAATTTTTTAAGTCTGTCTTAAAACAACAGTCAGGTGCCCAAATGAACATTAAAACAGTTTTTGCTCAATATAATCATTCCTCCTGTTCATACTGACCATAAAGAGATCCCTTTGAAATGAACTTACAATGTAAATGATGGGGGACTAAAAAAAACACAGTTTGAGCAAAAATCTATTTAAAAGTTTATCAAAAGCTTATATGAGGCTTTAGCCGTCTGTGTTAGTCAAATAAAGTGGATATCTTCCACAGTTAGTCTTTTTAGTAAAAATGCCTCTATTTGTGTCTCGACGGACAGTGTTTTCAGCTGCAGTGGAAGGATAGTAACAAAAATAGGGAATTTGGCACTAAAAAGACAGTAACTTTCAAACATTTTGCCTTGATTTGACTAATCTGGATGGCTTAAGCTTCACATTAGCTTGACGTAAACTTTTGAATACACTTTTGCACAGACGGAGGGCTGTGGTTTTTGGCTCCCATCATTTACACTGTGCATTGTGCACACAAGTGCAATGTCAATGCTCATTTGGGCACCTGACTATTGTTTCAGGACAGACTTGAAAATTGTGAATCTATCCTTTAAGATCATTTAAATAAAACTGCATATATTGTCCATCTGTTGTCAATTATTATCATTTTTACTTTGCCTCTCCTCATTTTTCCCCTTCCCTATTATATATTCCGCTGTCCTCTACTCCTTTCCCCTCTGCTGATCACACTGTCATGATATGTTTTCTCCTCCAATGTTTGTTTTCCTCTGTGTTACTTACAGCTCATTATGGGTAACAGCCTACCTCAGGTTGAACCCTCCATCATGCTCATTGCAACTCTTCCTCTTTCCCACCAATGGTTGACCTCTGAACTTTTCTATCAATGTCTCCCTGTCTGTCCTACTGCTGGCATGTTTGGTTGGGTTTAACGAGTGCTTCATCAGGTTGCTTGTTCCAATTAAGTCAGCTAGGGAAATGCTGGGGCAGATGGTGGGTTGGAAGAGGAGGAGAAATGATAACACATCTTATAGACTTTCCCCTCCTGGCACCCAAATAGGGTGAGATGCCAAATCACACATGACATGTATGTGATGTGTGTACCATACATGTGTGTAGTGAGTGGTTTGCATGTACAGATGTGCACAGATACACATATATAGATTTGGTGCAACAGAGCCCGTGTGTTTTTGTGAATGATGGCTTTCAAAGCTCATGTGGATATGATTCCCAGCAATGAAAAACACTATATATGATCAATAGCAAAAAAAGTATAAAAGGCAACCTATACACAAACATTCCCCATTTTCTTTAGTGTTAACAGCAGAGTTGTGATTTCCACAGCACAATGAGATGGCAGGGGAATAAAGGTAAGAAACAGGCACTGGCACGGATGAGTGAGATCTGTTTTCTGGTTGGCTACAGCCTCCTGTTTTCATACAACAGGATTTTTTTCAGAGGGCAGACAGCCTACCTTACACCAGATGGCTACAAAGAACCAGTAGACAATCCATTTTACAAATTCGCTGAATAAGAGTAGATATATGCTTGAGGATAACTATCAACCATTCAGGAGGTTTAAGAGTTTTAAATCAGTTTTAGTAGTGCATGCTACATAGAGTTTACTGACTTTAAAAACAGGTTGGACTGGTAGAACTTAGTGTTTGTCATTCATCACATGGATATCTCTGAAATGTGAGATCGCAATAAACACAGAGAAGACAAGTTGAGACAAGTTAAGCATTATACCTAAATAATAATTTAAATGATGTGATTAAGAAGTCTAACTTCTCTGCTCCACACACATTTATGCACAACCTGCTTCACTCTAACTTCATCATGTCTTGATTATCTTGCCCATGTTTGGGTAGTAGTGTGTGTGTGTGTGTGTGTGTGTGTGTGTGTGTGTGTGTGTGTGTGTGTCTGTGTGTGGGTCTTGGATGGCAAGGCAGAAAGTCGAGCTAGCCCGCCGGCCCCCCGAGGGCCATCAGTGTTTGAGTCTCCATTAGGCTGATGAGGTTTGGCAGCTGAAGTTGCTGGAGTTAGCGCAAAGCTTCAACTCTCCTCATGGCTAGGCCTAATTAAACCTAGACCTCATCCCTAATTTAAAGATTATTAGCTGTAGGGGTTAGCTACCACCACCACTGGCTGAAATGTGTAGTAATGCCTGTTAAATGGTAGTTTTTCACTGACAGGACCACTTGAATGAAATGCACATACCATATGCAGTTTGGTGGATATTTTTACCCACAGCGTTTGCAATACCATGAGTGAACATACATTTTCACACTGGAAAGCCCCACTGGAAATTGAACTTTTAAGTGAGAAAAAGCACCATTTTCAGCCTGCTGAGCTAAAAGACTACATAGTTGTTTTTTTTCTGAAAACTCTCTCATGTCATTAATTTATAAACTGGAAAAGAAAAATCTTATTCATCATGGTCATTCATTGACAGCATGGATACAGCAGTTCAAAACATGTGAGTTTATTGACAGGGAACCACTTAAGCCAAAGTTCATGTATTTGTCATACACAAAACAACCAAATGGCTTGGCAGCATTTTTTTAGGTGCTACACGATAAACTGTCCAACCCTTGGGACCAGTCTTGTGTTTTCCCATTAAGCTATACTGACAGCTTGACATTTCCCAGGGTAGGGGGCTCTGATTCAGGTATGTTTTATTCATCCTATTGACTTCACATTGCTGCCAAGCCAGACAGAGAGCAAAAGCCTGAAGTGTGGTAGGCAGCAGGGAGAGCAGAAGATACTTGTTGTTGTGTTTACTGCTCAGATAGCCAGACACAGCTCTGAGACAGCTGGGTGACACATACACAATATACTTATCACCATGCAGACAGAGATATGCGAGATATTGCCGGCGCTGAGAGGATGAAACTGCCTATTTACTGGGAAAACTTGAGGCAGGTAAGGAGCAGAGGCAGGATTACACCCCTCAAGAAGTTTTTTACTTTGCTACATTATCCCTCAAGAAACTGGGAGTACATCCAGACTAAGTCAGCTAAATTATAGAAGGCATCTTCTCTCCACTTTGGCCCTCTGTCCACACTAAGCTGAGTTTTCTCACCAGCTACACTGAGCTGTGCAAAGTTGTACCCCAGAGTGGATAAAACTGAAATATGCCAGCTTTGTGTGGACAGGGAGAGTGAAGTTTGTCTTGCCAAAAACCTATTCTGTTATAATTTATTTTAACTGTCAATATAGCCAATCGCAAAGCACAGCTGATTTTATTAGCTACTTCACAGTTATAGAATAATGGCTTTTTCTACTGATGTCTCAATACAGCATTGTAGAGAGTATTGTTCATCTAGCTAATAGGTAGCATGTACAGGCCATGATCACATCGCCAATGTATGCTTGCTATGACAAAAACTGAAAAAAAGTAAATGAGAACAACTCAATATCGAATTTGAATACAATAAAACACAGTATATGCATTCATGGAAGGTAAACAAGAACAGAGTGTGGGTTCATCCAGCTGAGACATAGCAGTTACGGGACTATTTACTTTACCAGATGTCAGCAGTGGTGCACAGGTTTGTTGTTTGCCAACAGCAAGAAGATGATAAAAACAAGCTTTGGCTATTTTTCTACTGTTCAGTAGACAGAGGTCTTTAAGAGGAAAAAAAGACCATTAAAATACTAGTGTGGACAAACATTGTCACCTGAAACTATTTTTCAAAATTAGCCAGAATAGCTTGGATGTACTGTGACTACTCATATGTCAATTAGCAGTATGGGTAACCTTTAAAAGAGATTTGACCACCATAACTTATATATATATGAGATATCAAAGCCGTATTAGGCAGCTAGCAATTTAAAGCCAATTAATGGATGACTTATGCCGAAACACTACCCATGGAAAAATAATTTGATTTAGTGGGCAATATGAGACAAAAATAAATAAAATAATCTGTTGGCTTCAAGGACTCACTGAAAAAAATACACTTGATAGCTCTGCAATATCCTTTATCTGTTTAGTGTTCCAATAAATGTGTCCACCAACTGTGTCTGTCATGCTCTTTCAAATGTTGATGACTGCATCAATCTCCATCACTATGTTGTGAACATAATTTGGTTATAAGATGATTTTGGTCATTTTCACTTTAAAACTTAAAAACTGAATTAAATAAATGTGACAACATGTAGGACAGGTGCCACCACAGGGATTGAGAACTATACCCATGTACTCCTAAGATGAACTTTATGTACGGTTATAATAAGAATGCTTCATGGCATTGGTACTTCAAATATAACCTTAACCCTTAGGTATATTTGTCAGTTTTGTTGTTGCTTGTTTGTTTTTCCATATAACTCAAGTACATCCCAACGTGTGTAAACATTTGAAACCATATTCAGTTATATTTTGTCCAGGTCTGACTTGTTGAATGCAGAGGGCCCGTCCCTGTGCTGGACAATGTTTATGAGACAAGTGCTTCCCTCATCTCCAGGCGTGTCACGTGGGACTGGGCGCCGGGAGCCGCGGCAGGAGCCTCCTCCAGGACAAAGCACTTGGAGCAGGGAGACACTGCGGGCCTTGTTCCCTTTTGCCTGGCTCTTTGTCAAGTGGGTGTTTGCTTACTGGGAGGACCGGGACCCCCTGGAGGGGAACACAGCACAGAGCTTCCACTAAATTCAACCCAGACACGCATACACACTGGACCTACTGCATTTGGTATTATATTATTTATGTCTTTACATCAATACACTCAACAATAGCTAGAGTTTAGTATAATATGTGACTACTGTATTTAGAGAGGTTGAGGTTAAGATGTGGAACGTCAACAGATTGGTATACTGGCATGATACTTTCATTTCATTTTCAAGAAATGAACAGTATACTCTATTATTTGTTTCGTGTTTGGATTGAGGCCCTGTTGTTTGTGTGCTACACACAAACAAAATACTACAAAGTGCAAAAAAAATGTTTAAAACCTCTGTCATAAATACAAAAATGCACTGATGTCTGGCTATAAACAGCAAGCAGTGTGAAATCTAATTCCATCAACAAAAATGTCTCCACATATTGCACTCAGCAATAAGGTACATTATTGAAACTCACTGCCTTTAGTGAGCATTCAGTTACAGTCACATCATAACAACCCAGCCATATTGGAAAAGCCACAGGGTGATGCAATGGAAAACTGCGAACAGGTGCACCATTTGAGAAAAAGCTTACTCACCCCAGCAACCCTGGCAAGGGATGATGGTCAACAGTATCTAGTTCACCCTCATCCCTTTCCTTTCTTTGTCTTTACTCTCCCTGTCTGCCTCTTTCCTCTAGCATCTGGCTAAATCTCACCAGTGTCCTTGCTAACGCCCTCGGGTGAACCAGGCCATGTCAAACCTGAATCCATCAATCACTCAGCGCCAGCCGTGGGGAGAAGAGAAGGGGGTGGAAAGGCAGAAATGAAGGGATAAGCAGAGGTAAGAAAGGAGGGGCAGTTAGGGTGAAGTATAGCCAACAGTCCACCCTCTGTCACTTTATTCTCCCTCTCTCCCAACCTTCCTGTCTCCCTCTACAGCCGCAAGAAACTCCAACTCTTACAGAGTTTGGAGTCAGCTGTCAAATCACAAGAGGGACTCTCAACTGATTCTAATCAAGAGGTTCACAGACCTAAACACATGTTTGAGGAGAGGAGAGGAGAGGAGAGGAGAGGAGAGGAGAGGAGAGGAGAGGAGAGGAGAGGAGAGGAGAGGAGAGGAGAGTGAAACAAGATGAGAATGAGAAACAAGGTCAGAAAAGAAAATAAGAGCAAAAGAAAGTGACAAAAGGAAAGTCAAGGGTACCAGAAAAGAGGGGAGGGGAAGTGGACATAAGAAGAGGAGAGAGGAAAAAGAGGAGCATTAGAAGGGAGATGAGAGGAGAAAGGAGGACAAGGAGGAGTCATGAAAACAGAGGCAAAGATAAAGAGGTGAGAAGAAGCTATGGGTGAGCCTGTCAGCAGGTGTGTGTGTGTGCATGTGTGTGTGAACGTGTGTTTGTCCTGTGCAGAATGAAGTGTCCCTGTCAGAGCCCTGGCTCCCCTCTGGGCCGGTGCTGATTAATTGTCCGTCCAGCTCCTGTGATAGCGACCACTTAAACCAAGATTCCCAAGACACTCACCCATGTTCCATCCCTGCTAAAAGACACCTCTTCTCCCATGTATCCAGCTGCCTGGCTGCCCTTCTCTGGGTAAAATTAGGAGAATTTCTCTCGTTCAACCCCCCACCCTTTTTTTCTCTCCATCTCTGACTGCTACAAATAATCTTACATCAGCACCCCATTCACCTTGCCGTCGGGGGATAATGGCTCTCTGTGGGAGAGAGGTTTTGGAACAAAGGCAGGGGGCTGAAAACAGCGTGATATGCAGTGTGCCCCCCCTGTGTGTTTACACATGCACTAGTGACTGGCTGAGACAAAGCACTCCTGTCTCAGGTAAGCAGTCTTCCACAGCAGGACGAAATGGCAGGGTTGACTTTGGACCTGGATTGTACTTAGTCAGCTCCTCTCAAATTTGATATACACTCCTGTACCACATACCCATCCCAACACACACATCCTGTCTCACAAGCACAATGCAAGTCTTGCTGTCACAGTGTCTGTCTGAGGTTGGTATGTATTGGTAAGAAAATGTGATATTCTGTACTACTATAACTGTTATTATTATAATATTATATTATGTCCATTCCCACCAATTTTGGTCAATATGTTACCAAAGAGAAGATTGTCTAGGAAGTAGGTTTTGCACAATGGTTCAAACGCAACAGTTATGCATACATCTAAAAAAAAAAACACACACACAAAACAAAACAAAAAATGCTTTTATAGGTATACTGTGAATAATAATGGTCATACTCAGCATTGTCCCTTTCTTCCCCCTCCTTCTCTGCCAAGCTGCAGAACCATAGCATCCATCCGGATGGCTATATAGCCGGCCCCGAAAAGCAGCCAAGGTCAATTGCCTTTCCTGCTCCTCTCATCCTGTGCTTTATGTACCTTCACATCCAGGAAAAGAGAGCTGCGCTATTTCTGCTCTGCTGCAAGGTGACAGTGACAGCAACAGTAGTACAGGCTAGAAAGAGTACCTAGCATTTCCTTTGAATCAGAAGTAAAGTACATTAAAAATGTCACACTATAAAAATCTATGTACAAATATGTTAAATGTAGTTCATTGAAATTTATAGGTCATGACTTATGATCTGTCAGTGATACTAATCCTATTAAAAAATCTAAGCAGGGCTGAAAAAAAACTACACAAAGGCATTAGCTGTGTCACTATAGGTGGATGTAGTGTAGTTAAGGGGGCTTAAATTATCTGAAAAAGAGCTGTTGATCAACTCTAATGTCTTAGTGTCAAAATTTTGCGTCACCGGAAATCTTTCAAATTAGCAGAGTATTTACTAAGACTACAGTTGTAAATGAGCTGAAGTTGTTTTGACACATGTTGCACATGTCTGGAAAGTAATTGAGCTATTGAACTTGGAATATTGGTTAAAGAGAAGATACTTTTGGGACTACAAGTCTGCATTCATCCCACAATCAGGCGACCTTATTTGTCAGCTCAACAAAAAGACCAGTGATTAAATGACTTTTGGTAAACTCCTTTGACAGGATCATTTCTATGAAGGGATAAATAATTATATAACTGTGTACTTAATTACTGGCCACTTCAATCATATCGTGCTGGACTGAAGCTGCTATGAGCCATTGAAACTCAGGAAAAATAAGCGGGAGACGACATCAGGAAACAGAAAATAAAGTCGTATGAAAAACAACACGTTGTTTCATCATATGTTGTGTTGCTGTGATGAGTAAAGTAATCTGGCAGAAGCCAATGTAGCCTCTTTTCCTCCATACATACTTACAGTGTAAGTTCTTTGCAGGTTGTTACCTCCTTATTCTCTAACTTCACACTTGCTCAGTTACTTACATGTATGTATTGGTGCGTGAATACAAAAAAAGTACACAATAAATTGGGAAGAATTATGCTTCACATTACAGGCAGTAATCTAAAGTGAATCTGATAACAATTAGGAAATTAAAACTCAACATATTTTTTTATTTGGTTGTTTGTTGTTGTTTTTTTTTAATTCAGGGTTTCTATTGTCTCAGTCTGTGGTTCTTTCTTTATTGCAGCCTTTGTTTCACCTCATCTATATCCCTGATGAAAAACAACAATTTCCCTTAAATTCAGACACATTATGTGTTCATGCTCCTCAGGCATAGTTTATCCTGCGTGTGTCATTGTTATATTTTTATCCTAATGTACTCAGTAGTGAAATCATTGTGATCAATCCTAGTGGTATTACCGGTATGGTTCTCCATGGCATAACCTTTCATTTACAGAATTTATGTGACGTTTGTACAGTAACAAGTTAAAATTTTACAAAAGGACAACTATTATCTCTTTTTGCACAAGTGATGGCATGTTTGGTGCAACCATGTTTCATTGTCACATAGATAAACTGTTTGCATGTAAAGTCTGAATATCTCCCCTTCTCTCTCTCTCTCTCTCGCTTGCTCCCAGATGTCTCCTTACAGCTGCTATGACTGACTGCAAACTCATTTATTACAGGTCACAAACGCCAAGTGCCTCATTTAAAAGGACGCCACCACCCCCTCTCCTCTAACACAAGTGAAAAATCGACCTGCAGGAATAGCATACAGGGCACACCGCTTCATTACCACGAAATGCAGGCCCAAAGTGGGGGAACAGAGTTTGACTAGTGGGGGCAAAACACAAAGACATCAAAGACATTCATTCTGTTGAAGCTATGATAACGACTTAGCAACACCATAGACAGTGAACAATTAAACCCCTTTCATAAGGCCCCTAAAAGTGAATAAATGATCAAATCTATTATATGAGTTATATTATTGGTTCTTCATTGTGAACTCTAAAAGTGTACTGACTGTTTGAGTAAAATATTTTGTTTGTTTTAACAAAATAAATAAATAAACTTTAGCCCACATAACACATCCCAAGTCTGTTTCATATTTGTTCAGGCACACAAATCACCAAGTCAAGATTTTGCAAGAAGCGTGTGTTCCGCCGGCCATATCCGATATCACTCAAAGCCCGTCTGTAATTACATTGTAAATGCAGATTAGCTATGAATATTTTAGAAGGGGATTACTAAAAGAGGAAAGAGACAGAGAGGGAGAGAGTTGAGAGAAATCAGCCCTTTAACACGCACCCACATGCAGAACTGCATGAAAGGCTCGTTTGAAGGTGGAGCTAGTCTTTCATGCCCAAGTTGTCAGCCTATTATCATCCTTTCATATGTTCGCCACCATTATTAACTCGGAGCGGGAATAGGACAATAACACACAAAAAAAAGTGAGAATAAAACACATCACTCCAATGTGTCAGGCTGTCGCTGCAGAGAGAGAGAGAGAGAGAGAGCGAGAGAGAGAGAGAAACATGGCAGAACAACTCTTATCATTGGACTCTCCCTCTAAAACGTGGTGGTAGTGAGTGTGTCTTAACAAAGATTAGCCATAATTTCCATTGTCATTTTAATGCTCCCACATTATGTGGAGGCTTACAAAGCCACAGATGAAGGCAGGGGGTGGGCGGAGGAAAAGGAACAAGCAGACAGTGGAGCAGTGAGAGAGTCTCTGGAGCTTGGTTAGTCTGTCAGTCACCCTCTATCCCTCCAAACATACAGCCATACACACACACAAACACTGACAGACACAGTTACCACACGCACAAACACATATGGAATGTATATGCATGTGCAGGACCTTTTGTCACCATAGTTTGAAACCCTCAAAATGTGGTTGTCAAAAGGGTCAGTGTCTGACAGCCTCCTGCAGTCCTACAGGAGGATGAGGAGGACAGACAGCCTTATTGTGAGAGGGGGCGTAGTGACAACAATGGGGATAAAAAGTCTCACAAACTGACAGACATACATGGTGCATTCAGACTCCCAACATCTACATTGTTTGGTGAACACAGGAGTGAAGCTTTCAAGGGCCTGGATCTTGCACATTTGCCTGATACTTCAGAATGATGGCCCAGGGTGAAGGCAGTATGAGTGCGTGGGTATGTGTGTAAGTATGTGGGAGTAAGTCTTGGAGTTAGTGCGCCAATGCGTGAGGCACACTGGCACCGGTTTGCACTGACAGACGACTTTATGTGAATCCTTTAAAAAAAAACTATATTTTGAAGAATATTATGCAAATATCACAACAACACTTTGTTCAGAATAGCGAATGTTAAAATGTTTGTTTGGTATTTTGCAAAAAACACATATTTCCTATGTGAGAAAATGATAGCCTTTATTTTTTGTAACATTACTCTGAATGTTACTGTGTACTTTTGTTATCTATGTTTTGTTAAGGAACCTTTTCCACTTTTGAAAATGCACAGTGAGTGATGCGAAGAACAGTAGGAGCTGAATCACCCTGATGAATGCAAGATAGCACAGATTAAACACTTTTAGGCAGGAAAGCTATAACTATGAAAACTATAAACATGCCATTTGAAGTGAGAAGTAAGGTTACATTAACGTTTCGGTCATTGTTTCACTTGCTTTAAAGGGTAAAAACAATGCTAGTTAAGCTAAATGTGATGTATTTACAATATTTACAGTTTATATGAATAACATATATTTCATTTGGTACAATAACCAAATATTTACCGTAGTAGACTTGAACCTTTCAGGAATGGTGACGCAGTCTCAACAGGAATTTTTGACTGAGAGTTGTCTGCACTGTGCATGACAGTGCATCATTTGGCCTCTTTTCTTGGAGTGTTGTTTTTGTCTACTCCATTACAACACACTCAAAAAGGCTCTTCTATGTTCATAGAAGCCCTGAGAGTTTTATGAGTTTCATGCAGTAAGCTCTTCTTGGTGGCCCTAAACACACATTTGCCAGCCTGATTAAAACACATCGGATTCCTTTTCTGGCTACTGAAACTGAATGTCCCCAATATGTCTAAACTGATGTGGTATTTTCAAAGGATATCAAGGCAGACCTTCCTTGTGTTTGTGTAGAAGAAGAAGAAGAAGAAGAAGAAGAAGAAGAAGAAGAAGAGTGTGGGTTTGAACTCCAGAGTTCACATGTTCTAACTGTGTTTGTGTAGGCTTCCACCAGGTGCTCTGGTTTCCTCCCACCATCAAAGAAGTGTGTTAGGGTTAATACTCCTGTCAGCGCCCCTGACCAAGGCAATGGCAAAAGAACTGGAGTTGGTTCCTGGGCACTGCACTGCGACTGCCCACTGCTCCTAGTGTGTGTGTGTGTATAGGATGAGTTAAATGCAGAGGATCAATTTCCCCCACGGGAATCAATAAAGTACTCTTCTTCTTCTATGAATGTTTGTTGCTATGCCTCATTAATGATGGTTAGGTTGCCATGTATTCAGCACTGTGAGGCACAGAGGCATCAGTATTTATGTTTATGTCACTCTCTGATGCTCCTTTCTCTTTCTTTTACACACCAAAACACAAAGCTCACTCGATTTACCAAAAGCAAGGACAGAAACCACAAAAGCAGAGAAATCTAAAGGCAGTCAAAAACAGGAAAAAGCAATCCATTTTCAACAAACCTTGTCAAATCTGCAGTAATCTAATTGCTTGTAAACCACACTACAGACACAGAATTTGCATTTTAAATGCATGTTATAAACAGCTGTCCAGATTAAGCATGTACAGACATGGGTGATGCTCCAATCCAATTATGATATCCTTCACAAAAAGGACATTTAATAGCTGAGCTGACAATGACGCATGACCAAACACATGCACATGTATGGTGCATTTATAACTGCAGGTGATAAATTACAGTGCAGCACTTGTAAAGGTCACACAGGATATGATCCAATCATTTCTGCTGGCTGCAGACAGTTTATGAACCCATCAACAAGTCAGAACTGGAAAATAATGTCTCCAGTTGTGTCTTCAGAAAGGAATAATAAAAACAATGCCATTTTGTTATCAAACAAACACTATGGTAATATAATCCATTTTTGAAGGATATGGAACAAATATAAAAGCATAAAAGTTATAAGTCCCCGAGGTACTAATTAAAGACTATAACAGTAATATCACAGCAGATTAAAAACACCATTAGGGACAATAAGGTCATAGACTTGCAATTGAGTAGGCTACTGCACACATACTTTCAGTCCTTGTTGGAATATGGGAGTGATTTTTCATTGGTGATTCTTGGGATACATTGTGGGCACTACATTATTGATGCCAGTGGTTCAAAAGCAGTTTGTTTGCTGAAAAGTGGAGAGATTTATAGGAAACGTAATGGTTTCCACTACCCTCAAAATGAAACCACAGACAAGATTACACAAACAGAAGGTTTTTTTTATTCCTTATCTGGCTTCAGGGTGAAATCCCCTAGAGAGGAAAACACAATAAAAATGTTTAGGATTTCTTTTCTGCAGCAAATGTCTTATGGCTTTGTTACTTCTTTTTTTTTTTAACTGTCAGCAACATATGGCAAGGTATGGGCAATAGAACATCTAGTTTTTCCAACTAAGATCCTTTCATTTTAACTATTGTCACAGAAAAGAAAAATCATCAGAGAGGGGATAACAAAAATGTGATAACATATATCTAATAATTCATTCATTCAACAAATAATCACAATTTGTGTTTGTTTGGATCAAAAGCTTAAGTTACTCTTCATCTCTCACCCAGACAGAGACAGAGATGATGAAAGTAGAGCTGCAACTAATGATTTCTTGATTAATTGATTAATCGTTTAGTATATAAAACACCAGGCAACAGTGATAATGGCCAACACAATTTCCTAGATCCAAGGTGATCTCTTCAAATGTCTCATTTTTGTTGGAACAGTTTAAAACCCAAATAGAATCACTTTACTAAGATGAGGAAAAGCAGCAATCAGAAAGCTGGAACCATCAAATCTTTGGCATTTTGGCTTATAAATGACTTGAAGCTAGAAATCAATTATCACAATAGTTGCCGACTGGTTAATCATTGCAGCTCTAGACAAAAGCACAGATGTTCACATTCCTTATTCCAACAAATAAGAGTGGGTCACCACCTAATCAAAGACTGCCATACTTCTAATAAAAAGTGTGACTGTGGAGGGTCAAAGCTCCACTAACAGGTGACAGCAGGAAAAGATATGACTGTGAGAGGGCTTGGTGGCGAAGCAGAGCTGTGTGGGTTTCTAAACATCACACTATTCTTTCTCTGTGCTTCAAACTGTAAGAAAAAAAATACACTACAACAATTACAGTGCAAGAAGTGTCAGACTTCAATGTGGTGAGAGTGCAAAAGAGAGAAAAAGAAGAGAAATAAATCCTCATGTCTCCTTTTTCTAGCTGAGTCTCTCTTTGCTTCACTCAGGCCTTTTGTAAACAGCAACAAACTAGAACTGCACTGTCAGTTTCAATGGAGTAAACAGCGAGTGCCACTAAAATCAAGGATGTACTAGAGGGTATTGTCACTAACTATCCTTCAACTAATTTCCAGAAGAGAGTCCATCCACTACCCAAACTCTTAAAAATAAAACTCTTTATGGTGAATTAAGAAAGAAGAAACTGCAGCTGTAAAACGGGTTGATTTAAGGAAGTAATTACCCACATTTAACTGATTACACTAATTGAAAGAGCACACACGAACACACACGAGGTTGCATTCGGAACAGCAGACTTGACTGTACTCTTGCGCACAAAATATATGAATATTCATAAACACAGATAGAAATTCGGAATGTGGCCATATGGTTCAGAATCAGCAGCTGTATGCTTTTCCCTACTCGACCCCTTAACTCCAACATATAGTTGCAGTCAAATGAAGAGCAGAGTGCAGAGCAGGAACTCTGTGACACATTCAGCATCATGCAGACATGATGTGTCCTAATGGCATATGAAAACCTCTTGACTCAACTTAACAATTTTGGTGTTTTAATGTCTAGTGAAAGATTATATGGCTCTCTTGAAGAACTGGGGAAGTTACACAATGCATGAGCTTTTCCACCACTGCGAAATTACTGTACTGTAAGGTTCTGAAAAGGTGACATTTTGAAGGCGAGAAAGTTTCAACATGCCTGATATAGAATATTCCATATATTTAGCCCACTTTATAATGGAGCCTTATGTGTTTTAATGACTCATCAAGGGAAATGCAAGGTTGCATCAAAGAACCTCATGAAAAAGCAATTGCGCAGGTGCGCGTGTGTGAGTGTGTGCTTGTTTCCTTATTATCATATTGTACATCATGCCTCACACAGACCCCTTACTACTGCGTGCACAGTAGAGCGAATCAAACCACGCGCAGACAGCTCGTTCGCGCGCGCACACGCACACAGACACACATACTGGGGCAGACATTTTCCATCACTTTGCCTTTCTCTGCCTTCCTTCTCACAGACAGAAATTAATCCGTGTTAACACAATGATATTTGCATAATCTGCTCTTTCTTCGCTTGTTGTCGGCTCTCTCTGTCTCTCTGTTGTGTTCACTTCAAAATGCATTTACGAGATTTGGAGCTATATAAGTGTGTGTCTGTGTGAAAGTGCATTGACACTGTCATCATCATGCTGTTTTCTCTCGTTTCCAAGGAGTGCATCAGGCAGGTTATCGAAACATAAGTACGTGATGTAGTCCCAGAGGGAATAATATTTTTAGATTCGTTTTGTTCTGTCAAAAGAAAATGTTTTTCATTCCATTTCCTGTTGTGCGGTTTATCTGGGTGCGCGCTACAAAACATTAATCTTGACGAATAAGTCAGTGTTCGGTTTTAAAATCGAAGTTTACAAAAATAAGTAGAAAAAATACTCTCCAAAAGAAAAAAAAGAAAACATAAATGATGTAGTTTCTGTCCAAAATATGCCGATATCCCAAACCAAATTGTTTTCTTGAATAAAATGCTACTTCGCACTAAGGGGGGAGGGAGGGGTCACCTCCAGATATTACCATGTTTCTTCATCGTCAATTTTAAAAAAAAGAAGAACAATACATTTAATTGTCTTTTCATCTCTTATATTTTGCAGTAAGACAATGTTCTGTATGTAAAATGAAAGGAGGAAACACTTTCCTCTTCTAAACCGTATCCAACCTCTTAATTCAACCGCCTCCTGTTACCTTGAAGGCTCTGGATGCGGCTCTAATCAACAATAGGTTATAGTGGCGGGCCTCTGCGTTAAACTGGTTATGAATTTAAAGAAATATATTGCAAAATACTGACATTCAGTCTTTCCCCTTTAAAACAAGTTGTGCGAATGGAACTGTGATTGTTTCAAAATAGTTTCACTTCTATTCAGATTTTTAAAACGATGCGAAATAAGGTAGAACTCTGTGCTAGAAAAAAAGAGAAAAAAAACTACAGGAAAAAAAAATACTAACATAAATTGACCCTAAATGAAGATAAGGGGAATCATCCCATATCCATCCCAGCTTTCAATGCTGGCTTGGACAATAAAAAACAATAATTATGTTGCGTATGATTTTATTTCTCTGTATGAGTCATTGTCGATTTAATCCTATTTTTCACCTTTCACTGTAGGTGGTCAAAATTATTACACAGAGGATAGAAACATTGGGCGTAATGGCCATCACTAAACGCAGAGAAAGGCAATTGATAAGGGAAGCGAGCGTGTGTGAGTTATGCTTATATCAAAATGGAAATTCACTGTCGTCCCATTTCAATCGTCGTACTGTATGAAGGTGATTAGGCATGATGATGACAATGATGATGATGAGGGTGGTGAGTTTTGCTTTTGTCTGTTCGGTGAATATTTGTCACCCATCCATTCTCTCTCTCTCTCTCTCTCTCTCTCTCTCTCTCTTTCTTTCTTTCTTTCTTCTCTCTCTCTCTCTCTCTCTCTCTCTCTCTCTCTCTCTCTCTCTCTCTCTCTCTCTCTCTCTCACACACACACACACACACACACGCGCGCGCGTGCCCCCACAACACGAGGAATACCTGGACCACTCGCTCTGTGAGCGCACCTATACCTCCTTGTGCGTAAAGAGCGCCGCTGCACTGTACAGACGGTACTGCCACTGTCAGCGTGAAAGTCTTATGCGCTGCACACGCTGATTGTCAAACTATGGTGCACATAATCCCTGAAGGGAGTCACTATAAAATTAGGAATAATGCAATTTCACGCTTATCCGCTTTGCTTTTATCCCGATTACAGAACGCATATGGGTGATTGTTCGCCACTGTTCATCCCGATAGACTGGTTTACTGGTTCTTGCGGGACTTACAACTTTAAGTAGTTTGATCAAATGGGTGCCCTTGGAATGACAACGCTCGTTCTACAAACGGATGGGCCTGCTTCAAATAAATCAAAATATGATGCAGGTTTTTTTTTAGCTTATTGTCTCTACTCTCATACTTATTACATTCTAGGGATCTTTTTTTTCTTGTAGGAAGTAAAATCTGAATCGAGAGGGAACTTTTTCATACGGAGTCACGCCATAGATCTTGTTTTAAAGCAAGGCCGTCATTCCTCTGTGTTTGTCCACGCTGTGTCTAAAGGACACGTGTGATGGACACAAAATGCTCTCCTTTCTCTCCAAATTCAACAGTGCCGCTCTGTGCACGAAGAAAGACAGAGCAAGTCACTGGCATGGTTTCAGTCAGCTCATCACAACTGATCTACTACAACCTGCCATCTGTTTGGACCGTCACCTGTGTTTCAGTATCACAGCGCGCTGTGCGTCAGCCCTTTTTTTTCTCCAGGTGAATGTTAAGATTGCTGTTGCTTTAGACGTTTATCCAACATTAGGATTCGAGGCTGATGATGAAAAATGACATCAGGAGGTGAGGATTGGGTCTGTCAAGCCTCTTGTTAAATTCATAAAATAGAAAAGTATGCTCGATGGATAGTTGTGCCACTGCGCTCCGTGCGCACCGACCCGCTCCACCGATACATAAAACTGTGCACCAGGGAGCAGACGGATGGCGTTCACTCACCTGATTGTGACGAGCTCGACCCAAACAAGACGCAAGTCAGGAGAAAGCCGAAGAAACACAGGGCAGTCGTTGGTTTCATTGTTGTTCTTGGCAAGTATCTCCTTTAAATTCACATGTCCAGCAGCGTATCCTTCTCTGAAACAGCCAGAAAGGATGAATCGTTTGCGTTTGAAGCGTCTTCAGCCTGTGAGTTTAGGGACTTTCGTCGCTTTTGACTAAGTTTGTCCGACTGTCCTCCGCCTCGCCCCTCGGTGCCTGCAGGCGTAATTTGTGACTGACGTGAAAGCAGAAATAGTCGAATATTAGTTTCCAACGCGCGCACTGTAAAGCTTGTCTAAACAGTATAAGCAGTACTCATGCCATTACTCCCCGACTTGGATACAGTATGCAGCTGTAGACTCGTATTCTTCAGACACACCTCCGAGCCCACGAACTCCTCCTACAGATACTGTGATTGGTACAGGTGCCCGACGATCACCCCAAACCCCGCCAGTCACAACTCCACGAGCGCAGCCATTGGTTTACACGAGATGCCAAAACCCCTTGAATATGTGTATCGGGTCCGTTGCACCTGTCACACTGAACACAATCGAGATAAATTCTACGAGAGGGATTTATAGGTGTAATGGGTAAAATAGAGTACAGAATCACTTATAGGTGGCGTTTCCCATGCGTTTTTGAGAGTTTGAAAAGATATAGTCAGATCTCAGGACTTATATTGGAAGTGTTTGTTCATTCATTACTGAGCTGAACTGTCAAATATGTACAATAAGATTGTAGTGATTGATAGTAATTCCCACAACTATATATCTTTCTTTATGTATTGCCAAGTTTATAATGAATTAAATTGTCATTTTGTTGAGCCATTTACTTGAACCTATATTCATTCCTTCATTTTATAAGATACAAACATCATGATCAGGCAAGAGAAGGCATTTTGACAGCTAAATTATAACCCAAGAGACTTTTTCATGCAGTGTCTTAAGCAAAGATTTCCATTTTCCTCTGTTATCACAGTGCGTTGCTGTTTAGGGCAATATCTCTCCATATACAGGGTAATCATTTCTCTAGGGGTGGCACAGTGTAAATGACACAAAAGTCAAATAGAGCATTTACAAAGTGATGTTATTGTGCTTAATGCAGCTATGTGTAATAGTTTGAAAGCAGTGACTTTGCAGTGACAAAAAAAACCAAAAAAAACCCCCACTAAGATAGTGGGAGAAACAATGTGACAAGAGGTTATTACTTCCTGAACCTGCTGCCGCCTACTTTTGCACTTGAGGAGAGGGGTGAACGCCTCCTGGAGTTGCAATATGTCCCCACATCTGGAAAGAAATCATGCACTTCGACTGCCCCCCCTTCCAGACTCTCCCCCGCACCTCTGCTTCTTTCTCTACACACACACACACACACACACACACACACACACACACACACACACACACACACACACAAACACACACACACACACACACACAAAGGTCAAAAGAAGACATTAAAATACTTTGGACCACTTGTGTTAGCCTTGGTTTATAAGTTAAATTGAGAAGATAAAGTGCAATAAATACTTTCCTTGTCATGTTCTATTTGTCAGATTCATTCAAATTTATCATATTTGGAGTTAAAATGTATTACGGTGGTCAAAAATATAAAAATGATTTACTTTTAAATTTGAAAAATAGTTAGTTACAGTACATGCTTGATATTAGATATTAGATGCATGCACCATATTATCAACTTTAAGCAAGTTCTATCATTATGGGGTCTTTTAAGGGACACAAATAAGATATTTATGTTGTTCTGAAAGTGGTTGTTAGCTTTATTATGACTGGAGGAGGCAGTTTACCTTCCTTCCAGTTTTCCAATACATCAAAGTATATGCCTGAGCAAGTCCATAAACATTCATTTCAACATTCATCATTTGCTATAGGCAGGTCACTCCTCCCCAGAGATCATTCAGGGCTTTTGTTTGCTTCTTATGGGGAGAAACATTGCTCGTCCCCCCCCCCCCACATACACACCCACCCACTGCCTGGCCTGGTGCTTTTACTGATCCTGGAACAGTGAACAGAACTTTCCTGAGCCAAGTGTACCTAACACTTTAAGAAAATTGGATGCACACAGTTTTCACTTTGAAGAAAGTCAAAAGGCTCTGTTGTTTTCAGCTTCGTTGCAGAATGAATAGTGCATTGAACTGTGAGGGGCACTTCTTGAACCTCCACTGCAGTATTGACCCTTCACCAGTGGGGGGCAGTCCATTTCTCACCTCATAGGTCAAAGGAGCAGCAGAGTGACACAGTAGGGGTGGGCCATCCAAGCTGCCACGAACTAGTTTCCTGACTCTCTGTGTGACATTGGCTTCCTATCACACAGAAGCTTTATTAAATATTCCTCAGCAGAAATGAGCTTTTAATATCACTGACACCACAAATTTATTAAGAAATATGGAAAAATGAGATCTGGCAGCATGCTACGAAGAGAGGTTTCACTCTAAATACGCCCCAAATGGCTGCCGTTTATCATTTTTAATACCAAAAATGCAATTTCGCAACGTTGTGTATTTTCATTATATATTATGCTTAAAGAGGCACCTTCTGACAGTATCACCCTAATGCTGTCAATTAGGTAATTTATTCCAGGGGATTATGAGAGGGAATGAGACGAGGTTTCATGTGTTCTTCTAGGCGTTCCCTGGTGCCTGCTGTACAGCTAATCTAATACATAACCCCCTGATTTGTTTAATGGATGAGACTTTGCTGCTGCAAGAGGCACGCCAATAAAAGCCGGGGCCCTCCAGAGGCTATTGTGCCTCATAATGATGCCAGACACACAATGTGAGAGTTATGAAGCCATTTTTTATCATGCGGTACATTGTTTTGCTCCGTTGGTGCCGTGCAAGTAAAGGCAATCTCTCCCTGCAGCATAGCACTTCTCCCCCACGTTTAGATAAACCTTCAGTATGATAAACGGTCCCAGCCACATGTTGCAGAGATGAAGGAAGTTTTGGATTGAAATGTTCTGTACTGATGATTTGCTATTTAGTCATAGCCGAGTAAGACTTTTTATTAAGTTCATTAAATATATCCTTATTTTTTTTTTTTACAGATTTTAGTCCACTTATGTTGAATAAGATTATTCCTTGGAAATAATTGAACCATGTTTGGAAGTAACAATAGCTCCTCAAACACCAGATCTTAAGTCAGCATTTCAAAACAGCAGAAAATAATTGAGAAAAAGATGGGGGAAAAAAGTGTAAAAGATGCTGCTCCTTTGAGATATGTTACACGGTTATGGAGAAAATGAAAAGTGTGTATTCAATTGCAGTAAAGGCTATCATTTATCTCTGTCTGCTTCTGCAAGTGTTACGATGTCCTTCAAATACTATTTTAACAGATGGATTTCCACTACATAAACCACATCTACAGTAAACATGTAGAAACCAGCACTGAGTACTAAATGGCCTCTTTTTGAGCAGGACAAAGATGACAGTTAAGTCATATGAGTCTCTACAAAATACTCTATGATAGCAGATAGCACCACAGGTCTTCTTTCATGTCTCTGAGTGCTCCTATCTTTCCAAAACAATAAGGAAGAAAGAAGATGAATACTCTTTCAAAAAATATATATATTTCCATTTCTTAGATGCCAGGGCTGCAAAAACTTAGAGGCATTTGTTATTGTCAAAACAAAATGGTTTGTTCAATAGATTATGCTGAAGTAGGCCGAGGAAGGCAACCAAAGAGCTAAAAGACTATCGCAACGTCTGGGAGTATTTCAAGCCAGTCTTTTTACACAGTGAAGGAATACTAAATCAATATGTCTGTATGCACTAATCGCAGCAAACACCAGTAACAGCAATTCAATAAAAATATAGATTGAATACCTAAAGTGACTCTTTTTTGCTTTTTTTAATTTACTATGCAAATGCTACTCTGTTTAAACACTGTAGATTATTCATCATTTTGAATCAGATGTGGGTTTGGGACAGAATCTCATTCCATAATGACAAGTACAAACAGCAATGATGAGAATTTTCCAGCGTAGATCACCATTGATTGTATCTGTGTCAGTTGGCATCTCAGGCTGCCAGCTGTTCTCAAGTCATACAGGACAGTAGATAGATGAACAGAGATTACACATCATTTGACATGTTGACAGATAAAAATTCAAACAGAGACCCCTCACCCACCTCACTCACCATCCCTTTCCCCTTTTATCATTATTCATTGTTAATGAGCACTTTTTTTGTGGAAAAGATGTGCCTGTAAGCTTTAGGAAGCTGTCTGAAGAACTGTTTTACACATAAAAAAAATCATCACCAGAATGGCTATTGTTCAATTTCCTATTTACCAGATCTTAATGAGTTGCTACAAATTAAAAGGAGCTTAATAATGTGATGTTTGATTTCTGTGGGGAAATTAAGCTCTTCCTTCCTCCTCGTAAGACATGAAGCAATGTGTTCTTGCTCGAGCAAGTGTGGAAGTGTCATAATCTCCTATTCCACTAGTTGCTATGTGGGCTTCATGCAGGAGTTATTGTCACTTATTCTGATGTATGTGCTGTTGACTGTGAAAAGTATTGGTCTGTTTGGAGATTTTAAGGCTGAATATTATTTGGAACACATTTATCTATCAAACACAGCCAAGGTTTTTTGTTTCCATTTTTTTGCCACTTGTGTGTCCCACCTCAATTCCATCCATTAAACAAATTTAGCTTTTCTGGCTCTGCATCAGTTGAATTATGGTGACTCTACCCACCAAGCTACACTGCTCATTTATAGTGACATCTGATTGATGCATGTGGAGAAGAATGGGCTCTTACTGCTTTAGTAAACCTAACGTGATCATCAGAAAAATGACTCTCTTTATGACATATTGTATGTTATTTGACTTGTAAACCATGATGCATAATGTGCAGGTGTTGTGCTATGGAAGTAAATCTATTATGTGTTATGTTTTGGTTATTCTCTGAGCAGTGACAAAGATCAAAATAACAAAAGTAAAAACTATTGTAAATGTAATTTCAGTTAATGCACTAGTTCTTATATTATTTCCCTTGATGAACAACATAATATTATAAATGTTGGCATATGGGTAAACGAGAAGCAGCTTCTGAATAACTTGCCAACAAATACTCCACTTGTACAATCATTTTGGACCTTGCTGTGGGCTTGAATCCAAACTTGTTTATGCCATAAAAAGTGACTCTGTTGCTTACGATTTGCATCAGCTTTGTGTGCATAACCAACGTGATATATGCAAGATCAGTAATCATCATGCAAACTAGGAAATGTTGCGTAACACAGCATAAATGAGAATATTTGTACAACAAACCAGTCTGAATTCTTATGGGTGGATCAGTAAGCTGGAAGCTTTGGGATTCATATTAGAAGATATCATAAAGGAATTCACAATGCAGATCAGTGCAGATGTAGGGATATTATGAAGATGGGTAGTGTGTTTATACAGATGTGATTTAATTATCTAAAAAAAATAATCGTGCCTGCTGATGACAGATAACTATCTATCTATCTATCTATCTATCTATCTATCTATCTATCTATCTATCTATCTATCTATCTATCTATCTATCTATCTATCTATCTATCTATCTATCTATCTATCTATCTATCTGTCTATCTATCTATCTGTCTATCTATCTATCTATCACTGTTCACCGCTGACCCTTTATAAGAGAAGAAAGTTTATATATTTTTGCAACAGTTTTCATCAGCTTAAACATTACAAATTCACATACATGAAAAGGTATCTAAATTGATCTGACAGCAATAATATACACATAAACATTAAGAAATTACTCTCAGATTGACTCAAAGTTGAAGAATGATAGAATGGCTTCTATCAGTGTACAGTAATTCCTAGTTTTAAGACAGCTAAACTAGTTTCTGTGAAAATGACAATCTATTATTTCAGCTGGAAATGAAAACTAAGATGCCTGCCTGCACAGAGGAAATGTGGGTATTCTTGAGTGTTTACTTCAGTGTAGTTGTCCAGTTAAAAAAAAAAAAAGAAAGAAAAACAAAAACAAAGTTTACAAAGTGCTTTGACAGACAAAGCAAAAGGAGGATACTCAGGAGGCAATATAACAACAGAAAGACAGAAAAACAACAAAACAGTAAGGCCCATTAAAAGCAAAACCAAATTAAGATAAAGTTAAGATAAAGTTAAAACGATAAGACAAAAGATGCAAAAACACAGTAGAGAGAAGACAGAGGGATGATGAAAGATAAAGACTGTAAAACAGATAAAAGACAGTAAAAAACATTAAACATGTAAATATAAATCAATACAAATAAAAAGATTACATCACATAAAAGCAGTGTAATTTATTCACATAGTCACTCCCCTGAAAAAAAGGAAGCAACAGGAATTATTTGGCTTTGTGGGAGACTTGCTTGTGTGTTTATATTTACTATAAACTGACAAAGTCCAAGACAACAGAATGTGTGTGTTGTGTACACTTGTAGCCATCCCCCCCACGCTTTATTCCTCTTATCAAAATCATATGGTGACTAGAGAGTCAACTGAAACTCTGACTAGTTCTGCATGAGCCACACTCAGTGAGCAATAAGCAGCGTTAGCCCATTACACACACATGATTACGTGGCCATTTCCTCAGTGAATGAGTCTCATCAGAAGTCACTGAAGAAGCCACTGAGTGTGTAATTGTTTCCCATTAGGGGAAACGTTGACTGCCATAGAGTCGCATCTCACGGCAGAGTTTGCTGACGAATGCTTGCTGTCCGCTGAATGGAGCGGGCTAATTCTGCTGTGGGTTGTGATGGAATTGCTCAAAACCCCAAAACCACCAGATCAGTTTTAGGGGGAGGGTGATGCATCATTTTTCTAGCGAGAAAGGAACTGCAGGGCAAGAGTTCAGATGTTTGTTGATTCATTGAAGTGACACCAGACTTTAAACATTATTATCAGTCATATCAACGCCTGGGGCACTAATGTCTCTGTAGCTCAGATGCAGTCACTGCTCTGCATGCAGCAGTGTGTGACTGTAGGGACCATCTCACTCTCTTTTTTATGTGCTTCTTTTTCTATTTTAAAGGTTCCAAGTTGGAGGCTTTTATGAAAAGTATAATCTGCACATATGTATTCTTGTTTTGACAATTCTATTCAAGCCCCCTCTTTAAGCTAGTAGTCTTTCCAGTGTTATCATATCATCTGCAGCATCACACGCACTAACACACACACACATGCTCAGAAGCCTGCACTGCAGAGATGAAAAATCGTTAGCATGTGCCCTTGTGAAGGTGTTGTAAATTGGATAGCTTACATTGCAAATTACAGAAAGGTCAAAAGTTCAAATGAGGCCAACTATGTCAAGTGAGACCTGAGGATGAGACAGAGAGACGACTTTTCTCAAGTTATTAATGGCTGCCTGAGATGGGCTTTGCTACTTTGCTGCTACACTATTAGGCTGATGAGGATGGAAGAATAATCACTGGAATGCTGGTGGTGATGGGGGGGGTTTGTTTTACACTGCTGCCATCTACAGGATGGATCTGAAAGTGTCGTGATGACTGCTGGAGAGGTGAGAGGGGTCTCTACAGCCTTTATAGACTGCAGAGGTAACATTCATAACTGTAATGCTATCAGGATAAGTAAATAGAATAGAATAGGATAGGATAGATGATAATAGAATAGAAGTTCAATCCTTCAAATCAGGTGCAAAAGCTCCCCAATAAAAATAATGTAAAATAATCAATTGAAAAAAAATCTGAATTGCTTTACTTCAAGCTCAACTATACTGTATTTAGATTAAAATCATAAAGAAAAACAGTTTACATATAAAACTAGCAAGATGGCATGCTGCTATAGTTTGGCTTGATATATTTAAGAGCACCAATGCACCACTGGATGGCAGTAAGAGCAAGGGTCTGAAATTGAATACTGGCGGCTAGTCAGTGGCATAGTTACTGAAGAGAGAGGGAGAAAAAAGTAGTTTCAAAGTATTGCATGTGTGTGTCTCAAAGTGTGTCTCTTGTAGTCCTATTTGTAGGTGGAGGGAGAGAGAAAAAGTAAAAGAAGTATGAGGGTAAGAGGGATAATGTCCAGATAAGAAAGCCTGATGTCTCACTAAGCTTTAGAGCAGTCAACGCTCCCCACTGAGAAGATAAATCAGACTAAGAAAGAATGATCAATCACAAATACAGTGTGTGCAAAGTCAAAGACCCCTTCAGAATCTAGTACGTATAAAGCGTTGCCACAAACACAAAAAAGTGAGGATTTGTAGCTAAAAAGGAAAAAAAATGTAACTGTTAAAATTATATATTTAAAACATTTGACAGTTTTACAACAAATTTAATTAAACAAAGTTGCTGTTGAGCGAATAAAACTTTCTTTTCTCATCTCCATAGAAAGTAAAACTGTTTGGAGATACCATGCACAACCTGTACTCTCTGCACAGTGGATGAATACATGGCTGCACATGTAAAATAGTTTCATAAATCAACCGGCTTTACGGTAAATCATTTAGCATGAAATGTAACAGCCCGAGTTCTCTTCCTATTAACGAACAGAAAAGCTGAGAATGCTCAAAGTACCAGGATGTGATCTTGGTTCACATTAAGGCTATGTTTTCCTGTTTCGGATTGCTGACTTGCTCAGTGAAAGTAATTAAAAAGCCTCAACATGCGTTTGATACAAAAACAAGTCATGGTGATGCTAATATAGAATTTACAGACATAAACCTAACCAAGTTCTACTTTTGAAAGCAACCAAGGCGAGAAATACGTATGAATGGCCTTGTTTTTAAACCAGCCGGATATTATTTTATGACGATCAATGACTAACAACCATCATAACCTGTTCCAGGCGGATTTTCCAGTATATTTTCAGTATCACTCTGCTATTATTGACATGAGTGTGTAAATACCTCACATATTTTTTAAGATTCACATCACTGTGGCCATTAATTATTATTTCATTATAAACCCAATGGGCTTATATGTAATTCATGTTAGTGACTGTTCTTTATACACCTTTAATGTTCTGTCATGATGATTATGACCATGAAAAATTTTGAAAATGAGAACATAAATTACCGCTCTCTGTTGCAGTTCAGTTTCTATTAGTCCTTGTAGTCATGTCTCATGTGAGATAATTATTCCGGCCAGAGAGAATGATGAAAATGACACACTGACGTTAGTTCACTACCTTGGATGTAAAATAGTGGATATGATTCATACAATAACAATGAAAAGAATGTTGAACAGGTTTTTATTTACACTCTATCATCCCAGTTTAGCCTATCCAAGAGTAAGGAGTCTGGCAATTAATAATGGTAAGACAATGAATAAGAAACTCATAGAGTCTTTGTAAGCAGGAAGATTCCCCTGAGGTAATTTACTTTAGAGACCATTCAGACAATCCAAAATAATCCTTTAAAGTGGTCTCCTGATGGTGTTTTAATCACACAAAGATTATAGTCAGTTAGTCCCATTTATTTTAATAAATTCTCTCTTGACAGAAAATATTTTTTGTTTATACAGTGCTCTGTTTGTTTTGGGAAAGGTTCGGGTAGGCCTCAGCACTGAGTAGAAGTGCGTCAGTGTTTCCATCTGAGTCTTCTCCACTTGCTCTCTTGACCCAAAAGCCTCAACAAGAAAAGTGTCAACATTTGAAAAATAAAAGGTGAGAAGTGTAACATAAGTACTTTGCACCTGTTGTTTCATTCTTCACTTTCTCTCTCCATTTTACCAGAGTTGCAAGATAAGCCGAAAGTGTGAATTACTGATTGGCAGAATCTAGCAAGCAGCTCCTCCACTAAATACATTTCTTATTGTTTTAGTCAACATTGAGAGCTACATTTATTCTAATTACTTTTGGGTTATTTGATTAATGCTTTTACTTGACTTCTAAAACTCTCCTCTAACTTCAACTGTAGACAATTTTACCTTTACATTATGTACATTTATAGTTAGTGATATTATAAAGAAGAAAATAACAATCAACCACAGAGTTTAAAAAAAAATAGCTTAGATATGTTCATTCATTTTTCATGGTCTTTCATTGGTGGAATCATTCACATCATAATTGCAGGTTTAACTGCAGTAGCAACATTTCACTTTGAGTAACAGTAATGTCCCAGCCTCTTCTGAGAAGCACAGTAATGCTAACTTACTGACAGCTCGTCAGCATCATTGCATAAAATCGATATGAGTGTGATCCACTGTGTCCATCCCTTTCAGCCATAACAACAACATGTATTGTCTATGAAACATAATACATTGGTGTTAAGGGAATGTAGTCTGATTTGATGTTGACAGATGATAAAGTGCAGAAATTTAAAACAAAAAAACAACAGATACAGGGAGGGGCCAAGACACTGTGTCTCCACAACCCACATTTAGTAGCAGTGAATATGATGCAAATGGAATAACATAAAGGGCTGACATTTACTTTTGCACTTTGGTTTACAGTATGTGTGGCTGCCCTTTAAATCACTCGTGATAATTTTGAAGATGACTCCTTCTGTCGACCCCTTTTATGTCCCACCCCTGAAAACTGGTAATATACACTGTGGGGGAATTGCAGGTTTGTCAGTCAAACTGAAAATGATGAAAAAAATAAAACTATTTACAGTCCAAGAAAATCTGTTTTTGAAAATGATAGTGATCGTATACTTGTATCAGTCTACTACTGATGTTCAGGTTAGACTGAACACAGCTTTGAATTGATGAAACTTCCTTCTCTTTACTTGTCTGTGTAAAAATAACAGCTTTTGTCTTCACATTTATTTCCTGTTTTCAGTTCAGCTCATTGCAGCTGTGCATCCATTTATGTCAAACCACCAGTGCCTGTATCCTCACATCCCAATGCCAGGTTCCTACAGTAAACCCATGGCTGTCTGTTACATGACACCCCTCAAACGCTATCTCACTTCCCAGTATATGTTCACAGTTCAAGCTGATCAGCAGGTGTGCACTGCTCTACAAAACCCCACTTTCTCTCTTTCTGTCACGTTCTCTATCTTCCTGTATCAGATGCATTCATCCCTTTCTCACTCTGTCTCTCTCAGTTTCTCTATTATTGTTTCTCTCTGTCTCTTTCCTACTCTCTCAGTCTGATTTCCCAAGAAGCGATGTGTGCTGATGTGCTTTTTTTGATGACTTCCCTAACTTGCCCTTGCCACCTTTGCTGTCTCTGTCACTGTTTTGCTGTTTTTCTTGACTTTCCAAGTTCAGATGCAACCATTGCAGCTGCACATTCTTGTTTTTTTTGTCTGAAATGCCTTTCTCCAGTTGTGTGTGTGTGTGTGTGTGTGTGCGCGCTTGTGTGTATGTGTGTGTGTATGTTGTTCACCTCACAGTTCCTCCCCACTAGACTGGCTGCATAACGCGGGTAAGGAAAGTGGAAGTTCCCCCACAGTCCTACTTCCTCCCCACATGAATATTGCGACCTCGCTCTTTTAAGCGCTGACCACAAACCAGCCAAATTACCCAGAGGCCTTTGCAATGACACCAAGATCTTCCTCACCAAGATTATGGTGTCTGTGCATAGGGTGTCAAAAAGTTGGCCTCAAAATAGCAGCTAAACTAGCAGCTTGTTTTCCAGCTAACTGCAAACATAGATGTACAGTCATATGCTTAACTTTTTTGCCATTGATCTGTTTATTTGCATAAACTGAAAGAGTTGTAGGGACTGAGAATGTTACATCAGCCAAGTGGGTTGACATAGTAGTAAGAGCCACAGAGACACAGATAACTACCCAAGTGCACCCCGCAGATTCTACAGCTTGGTAACACAACTTCTTCCACTACCTCACCTCTGATGTTTCAACACTGACATTACACCAGTAACTGAATTGCATTATTCTTTTTCTAGATTCCCACGGTACATCAGACACAGGCAGCACATACTTAACAAACACTTAACAAAGCTACTGTATGTGATACACATTTCTACAGTGCTTCAACTAGCCTGAGTAACATCTAAAGTATGGGTGTGTAACAAAAACTGGGCGTGTGTGAGTGTGGGTTGTTATGTATGTTTGTGTGTGTGTGTGTGTGTGGGTGTGTGTGTGTGTGTGTGTGTATGTATGTGTATGTCGTTGTTGATGTGTGTGAAGTTTTAAGGGCCAGTCCAAACATCCACCACTACCTGGCAGGAAAAACAGGAATAGGACTTGACACTAGATGATTGCACAACCTTGCTAAGGATTCACACTTGGCTGAAAAAGACCTGGAACTGCTCCCTGCTCTGTAACTTGAAACCCTGAGGACAGGTTACACTACTTATAGCTCAGACAAAAACAACATTGATTCCGAATTGCTCACAAATTGCAGTGACAATCCAGTGTGTTATTTTTGATTTGACGACCATACATCATTAGTGATATGTCTACGTGATATCTGGTGCCATATGTGTGTATCAGTCACTGTCAGTTGTGCAGTATTGCATCTGCAAAAATAGAAATTACATTTAATTGGCCCAGTGAAAGATTATGCATCTGTAGAGTTGATGTTTGTGGTATATTTTACTCACCCTGGCATACTGTGTACTTACTGCATGTTTTTCAGACTGCGGTACCACTGTGAGGTGTCTTTCAGTGTTAATCTGAGTGTGTAAGTCTGTGTATGTAGGTGTGAATGGCAGTAGTTTCCAATGCTTTGGACACCTCCAGACAGCATTTATCATCTAACAGGATCCACAGAAGAAGCTGCATGGGCAGTGGCACCTGACAGAGGAAGCAACCAGAACCACAAAGCTACCTCAACCCTCTGTCCTCTGTCCTGAAGAGAAAGAGATAGAAAAAACAATGTCAGAGTAAATTTTTTGGGTTATGTGTGCATAATACTCATACTGAGCAAACATTCAAAGAAAAAAAACAGTTTACACGAACATATAAATAATGCAGAAGTACATGTATATAAATAATGCAGAAGTACAAAGCATGCAGACAATGTTCAGAAGCTTGGCAGAATGTTAAACATGTAAGTAACTTTATGTGTTGCAAAAAATCTACCACACTACTGGGATTTTCAGACACTACATACTATAAAATCAGTCACAGAGGTCAGAGAAGAATGACTTCTTGAAGCTATACTTACTGATAGGAAAGCTTGATACTGACCACATACATCCCTTCATGTCTACAGTTCACACTGTTGCATAGTTTCAGCAGGTTCATGTACCATCATCTTCACAGTGGTTTCAGGAACGTGACATTGACTTGACAAATAATTTTCCAGATCTCAGACTCCAGACCACAGCAGTTTAAAATAAGCAGGAAGTTACCATTGTACAAAATAACAGATCACTTCGCATGTCACACTTCAATGGTGAAATACTAATTATTTGATTGACAAAGTGCTTTAGAATACTCGGGGTGTTAAGCACAGAGGGCTTTCATATAACAACAATTTCACAGAGTGTCCTCTGCCATTCTGATAACCTCTTTAACGTGGGTATTTATGACTGTCTACAGTACATTACATCCTCACCCGAACCACACACTGCAGGTGTCAGGGATTTCTTAATTGAAGTGGTGATTTAACCCTCAGCAAGAGGAAATTATCTTACTCTGACTGTCACACAAAGAGCATTGTCTGCTCTCTGTTCCAAGGAAACACTGACTATTTACTTATTTTTTTCCAAAGAAACATTGACTATTCACTTATATTTTTCCAATCAGTGATGATGACAGCTTTATTTTAAGTACATTCCCCCACAAGCCTTTACTTTCCTGACCGACTTTTACTTTTCTCTATTTAGTTTTCAAATGATTTTTCCTTAATATGTGGACTGTCTGAGAAAAAGCTCTCTGCTGTAAGAGCACTACAAAGTGAAGGCAGGTGTATTACTCCTGTGTTGAAAGTATGAGTCAAACACAGATAAGATCTATGTGGGAACAATCAACTGACAAGCAGGTAAATAGTGGAATCTGAAGATGAAAAGATACAGTTTGGGGTCTGTTCAGACTTAACACCTCTCAGTTTTTCTACCGCCTTCAGGGAGCTTTGATTTTGTGTGTTTTTGCTGTTTGAAAATGTTTGTGTGAAAGTGTATGTGTATGTGAAATAGACAGATTAAAGAAGTAAGGGGGTGAGGAAAACTGCTCTGACATTTAGAGGGTTTAACAGGCTCTACCCATCTGTTCATAGACAAAGACTGAGGAGGAACAAACACCATTACAGTGCAAGTCAAGACACTACTACAGTATGGTTGAAGGTCTGGCCACAAATGGAATTTCTAGAAATCTTTACTTAGAAATAGAAGATTTTAGAAGTATTTTACACCCAGCTTCTTTAGGTTTTCTTGCTGTCTACTAGTAGTGAAGCTGATGACCACTGACATTTTGAGGTAGATAAAAAAAAAAAAAAAAAAATCAGCCAAATAAATAAATCCTAAAGTCCTTTTAAAGACAAAGTAATCAGCCCACCTATCAATCTTTGAGATACATTATGCCACAAAATACTGTATTTAATAAATACAATAGCAACTCAAACAAGTTCAAATGTATCACAGGCTTTAAACTGTTTAATGTGACTGTACTCAGGGTGAAAGCAATGATGCACGTGACGGATTTCTATTTGATGTTAAAAATAAAATGAACACAGGTTTGCTTCACCGACAAACTGTTACACTGTCAGTGTAACCTCAGTGCATCATATTCAGGGCTTAATAGTCTCACTCTAATTATCTCATTCTTTTCTTGATTCATGCCCAGGAAATTGGCCTATTAAGGTTCAAATTACAAAAAAAAAAAAAAAAAAAACACTTTAAAATAGAGTCTCTCATAAAATTTAAAAGCAGGACAGACTGTCCTAAGACAAATCCTGCCTCATAGGTAGCATAATAAATTTAACATATGGTTAATTATAAGTTGAGACTACATCTTAGTCCTGAGCTAATAAGACCACATTTTATAATTGAAGCGTTTCATTCAAATAACAGTGTCAAATTCCTTCCAAAGTTCACAGACATTATCAAGTATCACCTGGTGAGGCAGTACTTGATCCTTGCCTGTTTGTAGATTTTGACTGTACTGTTCAAAATCATTGGTAAAGCGTCACATAAATTGTACTAGAGGTGAAATTATCGTTCCCCTAAGATTACGGTTAAAGTCACAGTTATAACAATAATAACTCAAATCCAAATTGTAACAGAGAATTTGTAGCATGTGTTAGTGATCAAGTCACATACCGGGAAATGTTAAAACCTTTTTCAGTTTTATGACCTTTGTTGTTCACAGTATCCAAGCATTGTATTTATTTGTCTCACAATACAGTTATTTAATTGCAAGTAAGATACATTTTGCATGTTTGAAGAAATTTTATTATAACAATATGCCTGACTTCCTGTATCAAAATTCACAAAACAGACAAGGCAGTAAAATCATTTCTTTAATAGAGAGAAACCCATGCCTTAAAAATATACATTGCATTCTTCAAAGCAGTGTGTCTTCATTTAATGTCACTGATGTTGAAATCAGGGCTGAACAATCCTCCAACTTCCATCAACATATTCAGTGTTGGACTGTCATGAGAAATTACCAAACAACTTCAATTACTGTGCATTTGTTTGATAAATAAATCACATATTTTAGGAAATAAAAATACACAACCATATGCAAATACCTGAGAGCCCTCGCATCAGAAAATTGTCAACAATATCAGAGATGACCAATCAGAACACACTTCTGGATCATTTCAATATTCAGTGCCAAAATATACACCTTTCATATATTATTTCTAAAAAATACAATACACCTGAACCCTGTCTTTTACATTTTTGTAAACATTTTTAAACTTAAAACTAAAACACACAAAATTTCACAAAACTATTTGCATTAACATTTCAGCAGAAAAATAGACATTTAGCACACTCATTTTTAAAAATTTACAAAAACATCCCCACATTCGGAAACAATAGCAATGATTTTGATTTTCAAGTAAACTCCTCACTCACATAGAGGGCTGACAGAAGACCTTTTTTTTTTTCTTTTTTTTTCTCTTTCTTTTGTTCATATGGCTGCTTCGGTTAAAGAATTTGTGTCCAAGTAAGGCTGTTATTACAATATTACTATAAGAAAAAAAAAAGAAGAAAAAATATGTGTCTCATATCTTACCAAATATATCATGTAGAACAAAAAAACGACAAAGAAAAAAATGAGAAATTAATATTTCAATTGAACATCATGTCATGTTATTACCAATTCAGTTTAATTTACTTCTGGTCTGTTTATTTGTTATTCTTTCTGAAATGGATAAAGAAGAAAAATCAGGGTAACATTAACTTTGATCATAGTATTATTAAAAGGATATGCTTTTTTAGGAGGACCCCAGATAAGGCTTTTTTTTAGATAATAAATATATACAGGAACAATATGACAGAAGAATGTATAGAGTCAGTATCACGATCACAGCTCAAGGTGTAAACAAATTCCAGTGCCAATACTTTACAGACAGTAAGTTTTTATGCTAGCTGGGTACCAGTTGCGCATAAGAGAAGCAACATGTAAACAGAGAAAAAAGCTGCCTTTTGATCACAAAAAGACATTAAATGTAGATGAGTAGATCACTGAGTTTAACCCTAGAGAGTAATCAACTGTTCATTTTAGAAAACTAACCAGTGGAAAACTAATAATACCAAACTTCTTGCATGCACTGACACAATAAAAGAACATGTTCATCAGGCAGCGCAGCAAATTTCCAGTGTGCATCTCCAAGATTGTTCTCTAAGACATAAGACTAACCTGTGTTCTATCAATGATTGTCTTCCCCTCAACTTTAATGTGTCAACTAGAAACAAAAAAACAAAAAAACAAACAAAAACAAAAAGAAACTATGCTCCCTTGTCAGGGTATGGACATAAAGTGCATGGCCAACTGTACAAAACACAGTCTTATCTGAGTCCTTTCACAGGGAGAGACGGTATGAAAGAGCTGCATCTGGCCTTACAGATCTTAGAATCTGTTATCCTTCAACATACTGTAGATGACGGACAAGGGCGGCTTATCTCCAACTCACCATTTGCATTTTGCATGAGCTTTGAGCAGGTTTACTGAGGTGACTTGGAATGCTACAGTTTTGGGAAGTGCCTTCAAAGTAGTACAGTGTGGTAACCGCACTCCTCTCACTTTTCCTCTTGCTCATGCTGTCTCGCTCTCAGTCTCCTCCGTAAAAGGTCATGTATGAATGTGGTGACATAATGGCAAAGCAAAAAGGAAGATTCAGAGAGAGAGGAAGAGTGAAACACATTAGTGTGTTTGCTTGTGAGTAAGATGGTGTTGGTGAGGAGGAGAGAAGCAGCCTGGTTCAAACAAGGTTAATAATACCACAGTCAGAAACCAAAATGACAAAAGCCCACCAAATACGTCAACAATTTTCTCAATTCCCTCAATTCCTATAATGCAGTAAATTGTAGAAGATCAGCTTCAAATAAAGCTGCTTTAGGCACATTTTTAAGGTGCGAAGGACAAAGTACCTCAAAAAGAGCCTGAGAGTCTGTGATGTGTCCCTGTATTTGTTTTGACATACAAATAGGAGATGGCATTGAAACTGAACATATAAGCATGTATTTGCTGTGCTAGAAAACAGTATAAATAATGCAGACCCAACCTGACCCCACACCCAAGAACTGCAGAAGCAGCACAACACATACACACACCCATCCAAGCTAAATCACAAAGTGTATTACATCAAAAAGAAGGGCCTAAAGCATAGAGTGGGCTACAACAGAGAAGACCATCCCATGCTGTATCATTAGCCTGCTTTGCCATTATCCCTGTGGTATCCCTTGCCATAAAGAATCAGACTCGACTAGTTAAATGATTAAAAGCAAAATTTAAACCATCCTTTTCCATTTTAAGCTGTCAATGTACAAGTCCGCCTGGAACAATTTCAAACAAAGCATGATGCTCCTAGTTATACTGTGTGCTCACACTGCAAGCAACACAACCCATGAGTCACCAAGATTGATTAATGTTCTATAAGAGCAACCAGGTCATGAAACATATGGCCAGTTATTTATGTGGAGAATGCACTACCCGGGCAACTTAGAAAAAAAAAAAGAAAGATGAGAAAAAGATGGCTGTGGTCACAGGGCTGACAAGAGCCATTGTGTACTTCCTTGTTTCATGATCAGTAGTTCTATCTTGTGAAAGCAAACTGAAAGGAGGCTGGTAACTATGGAGAGAGTCCAAAAACAAGCAACAAATGTAGTTGCATGACATATAAATAAAAAATAACTTTAAATGCAAATGTTATAATTTCATTATATTAACTATTTTCTATTTCCAATTTTTGTATTTGAAATTATTCTTTGTGGTGCTCATGATTGTAATACTTTAATGAATGTGTTCATTTATTTTGCATTTATTTACAATGTGTCAAATCTGCATGTGGACCTGATTGAATTTGTGATGGCAAAAGCCTATATATATATACCATACCACACCAAGTCCAAATGGACACCAAGTTGTTTGAAGTATGAACACACAGTATCAGACGAGCTCATGTGCCACAGGAAAAAAACACCAACTGTATGGATTTTGTGTGGCATGCCATAGAAAGTGGTCCTGCTCAATGCCATGATTCTCTGTGAGGTCTGTTTTAAGCAAGAATTTAAAATGGTTTTAATACATTTACTATGTTAGACATAGATGATCAAAACTTTTTTGAATACATAAATTCCATAGCAGCACACCCTGCTATTATGTCTATGAAAGAATTTTCTGAATTTGAGTCTACCTGAAATACCTTGGCTCTGTCATCTTTGTTAGTCATGACATTCTTTCTGGTTAAACAGTCTATCCAGTGCATTGAGCCCACAAGGTTGGAACATGTTCTAATATTTGTATGCTTTCTTTACTACTTGAGAGTGAAAACATTATTTCACTAGTAAAAGCATGATGAAGGGACAACCACAAAAAGAGATATTTCCAAACAAGACTAAAATGAAAAATGAGTCAAAGTCATCTAACAGCTGCACTGTTATACAATTCATGAACATTTTCTGAAAAAAAAACTTACCTTTCTTCCTCTACAATAAATCTTAATTAAATATGTATAAAATGTGTCTTTGGCCCATACCTTCATATGATTGTTCAACTGTTCAGATTCACACTAAGTAGCTTAAAAAGAAGTCTATGATTGTGCTACACTTGTCTACAGTGCCATTCAACTGTGGAGTCTCAGAGGTCTGGGGATAGGGACGGATGTCAGGCTATTTCTCCTTTCCCCTCTTTGTCTTTCCTACCCATCCTCTTACTGGAAGGTGTGTTCACCACGGACTATGTGAGAGGAGAACTCATAGCGGTCTTTGCTGCGGTGACCACAGATGTTGCATTCCAGTGGATCTCTGTAACCATGGCAACCCATGTGGATGGTATACATGACATGGTCTAGGAAGAGCACCCGACAATGCTCACACTGGAAGGCTCGCAACTCCTGGCCTTCACGTCCAAAGACCCGCACCCCTTCCTGGCTTGCAGGCCTCTCTGTGGCCACTCTCATTATCCCAGTCACCATTCCTGACCCACTTCTGGGTGATGCCTCTCTCATCCGGTCACCTGAAAAGACTACTGCTGGACTTGCTTGCGACCTGAGGCCGGGAGGGGGGTTACTACCATGGTAGCTTTGCCTCTCCTGAGGGCTGCTGCGAGCTGAATCAGCCGAATCAACTCCACTGTGGTTGGGAGATTCCTCTTGCCCTGGCTGAGCCTGTCTGGCTTGCCTGGTCAAAGCAGTGGGGCCATTTGAGGTGGGATGGCTGGGGAAATCAGTGAGCAGTGGTAACTGTGGTGGCAGCGTGTCACAGTTTCCTGGGCGGTCTGTTCGTTGGCCCAGGGGCAGAACATGATGGAACAGGGGGTTGACCATGGGCAACACCTCGGCCATAGACAGATGGGGCCCTGGATGGTGGAGCATGGGCCGAAGTGTGTCTGATCCAAGGTAAGTGATGGCATTGCTGATAGCCTGGTCCATCATGTGGGCCGGCATCAGTTCAGCCTTCTTCTCGTACTTGAGGCCCATCTCATAGCCTGGGTCAGGGTAGCTGAGGCGTGGGATCTTGTCACCTGCATGAAAAAGAGTAGCACTATGACTATCTAGATTTGGTTGATTTAACAATATTATGCAAATTTCAAAACATATGACACCAAACATAATCAATTTAGATGCAATAGTACATGTGGAGGGAAACAACCTTGCTTTCAGCTACTCACAAAGTGGACTAATAATATTCACAGGTAAAAGCGTAATTTGACTTCATAACATGTCCCCTCTAGCCAGCCAAATGTGGACTTGTTTTTTTTTTTTTGTTTGTTTTTTTTAACATTTTGTACTTGATGTTCTGTTTGTACGAGTCTAATGGGGTGGAAAGCCCCATCCATCTACTACTGCACTGTTTAACCCCTCCAGAACAGGGATGCGGTGAGCTGTTTTCTCTCGATAAGAGCAATGGCAAAGTTACAGGTGTACCTAACCACAGACTGAAAAACATTTCCTTGCCTCTCAGTCATCCGCTTGCTCTAGCTTGCTCAAACTCTGCCTAATAGTGTGGCAAATAAAGCCAATTTCAGAAAAAAAAATGCTCATAAGTAGGGCAGGAGTAGTGTGAGAACAATCTAATTTTGTATGATGCAACACTGAAAAGGAAAGGAAAACTAAATTAGCAAAAAAACAAAAACAAACTGTTAATAATAAACAAAATAAAAACATATTCCATTTTATTAGCATAAAAGTGAAATCAGTGGCAAAGTACTTTGCATGATGAGTATTTAAATAATGTATTATATGTTCTAAGACTACTTTTTGTTTTTGCAAAACAAAAAGCCCACATCACTCCATTAAAGTCTACTTAGACAAATAATAGATGTCTTTCATGCCAATAACAGAAATCTACAAAAAATACTGCAGAAACACTTGTTGGAATTAGGGTGGTTAGTGTGGTTACCATACCCTAATGTACCCTATGTTGATATATACCCACCCACAAATTTCTGGGGCGTGGTGCTCTTCCTCTTGCCCACATTGCTGTGCAGTCTTTCAATAACAGGTGGTCGATCAAAGGTAGCCATGGGCCTTGACTCTTTCGGAACCTCACCTTGGAAGGTTGAGAAGGGAGGGGGTTGGAGAAGGCAGGGATACATTTAGGTGTTAAATCATGGAAGTCTGAGAAAGTGGACTAACGTGAGATTGCTAGATTAACAGATGACTCTTCATGGGATGTGAAAATTAAAAATGAAATCAGAATTTTTCCCTCCCCCCAGCTTTTCATTGTCATTTTAAAAAAAAATCTTAACCACGACCCATCAACCATTCAACCTCAACTCAACCCCCACAAATCTTCCCAGTCCCAATGTGATAGGATACTTCGTTTTTGTTAATCAGTTACATTTAAATAATGAATGGATGATTTAATCAATCAATTTAAGGAATTTGTGATTTTAGATTAACTACAAAAAAGTTTGCAAATAAATTACCAAATGTATTTGTAAACATTACATTTTTACACACTTTTCCATTTTTATTCAAAAGAATAAAATGTAAAAAAAAAAATATGTACACTGAATAAATAATAAACAAAAAGCCAGAACGACAATGCAAAAAAAAAAAAAAAAAAATCTGTGATTGACTGTATTAACATGTGCATAGTTTAACAGCTTTTTTCATTTCTTTATACTGGAACAAACGTATGTACACAGTGTGAATTTTATAAAGCATTTTTTTCTGTAAACTAAATCCAATTTTGCTGCTGCATGTCATTTTACTTTATTATTGTCTCCTCTCCATTACACAATAAGCCGCCATCATTTTCATGGTTTCAGTTTCAGAAAAACTATTTACCTGTGTAAGGGCCAGTGTTGGTGGTTGGATCCAAGCCGATACTCTGCAGGTAACTATGGCAGCGTTCTTTGTGCTCCTCTAGGGAAGTCCGCTGTTTGTAGCTCCGCCCACAGTAGTTACACTTGTGTGGTTTGCCAACTAAAGGCAAAGACATTCGAGGGACAGCATATTAATTTCATTCATTGCTGACAAAGAGAGTGGGTAGTGTCCAATGATATAATGCAACCTGCTGCAGTGTTCAGGCAGTGCATAGTAGTAAATGCTGTGAAGAGTCAGCAAACAAACCAAAAGCAACCCTCTGAGCTCATGGATGTTCCACTACTAGTGTGAGGATTCCACACTGTTGCCAGACAGAAAGACAAGTTGTGGGCGACAAAGATAGTTGCATGAAGAAGTCTGCATTGCAAAACGCTTTGGTCTCTAACTCCCACTTCTTTGGCGAAGCATGAGTGAATAGCAGAGTTGATAATGAATCCCATAGTGGTGGTAGGAAACAAACTCCAATGTTAAATGGCTATGGAGGTGGAGTATGATTCATTGAGGCATTTCTATGTAATTCAATTCCTTCCAACCTAGGCAAGTGGAAAGATGAAGACATATCCTTTACATCTATCTCAGTGAAACCATCAACCCATCCATTCTTCCATCTATCCACCCCTCCTTCCGTTTGCTTTATCACTCAATTGACGGATCAATGCATTGGTGGACATTTGAAAGAATAAATGCATTTATGGGTGAACATACCAGTAAATTGTGTTTTATCTTGACATGTATGTGTAACTGTAAAATTATTAGTCTTACACATTATTTCATTACACTTTCAGCAAAGACATTAAATTCTTTTTTTGTAAGATGAACAGTGATTCTTGGATTTTAAATAATACAGGACATCAAGGTGTAGGCTGATAGTTGTTTGGGTCCCTAGTGTCACTGCCTCTGTGCAATGGAACTACCTGAGTCATTTTCCATATTGAGGTAAGAGTTGAATTAGAAATGTGTAAAAACTTCATTGTGTTTAAAGTGAAAATCCTACGCATGCAGACACTGCTGAAGAAATAGGTCTGTGTCCTGTGCTAGAGTATTCTCAAAACTAATGTAATGACTCATAAAGGAACTCAGTGAGTGAAACGGAGGCCACATAAGCATACCAATGTGACCCAGACACCAATAATTAGCAACGAAAGGTAGTAAGACATTCACTAGCATAATGGTGACAACAATTACTAGAAGAAGATGTAAAGATGAACCAGTGCTCTTGTCACTGCAAGAACAAAGAAACCAAACATGTTTCAGTCTGAGGCATGCTGGCTGTTATACACATACATACACGCACACACAAATTTAGAGACAGACACGTGAAGATACAGTAAGAAGTCTTTCTCCTGCAAAAAAGGATGTTGTGTTTCTTCTTTGTTTGTTTGTTTGTTTGATTTTTCAATAAAAAATCCATAATATGTTCTACAAGAGGATGAGATATTCCTTTAGCTACTAATGTTACACTTTCTTCCCTGGTCTATTTTGTTGATGATTTGTGTAAGTGAAATGAAACCCACTTGTTACAGAATGACATGGCCAGTCGTTGCCAATCTTACATCAGCAAGCACTTTTTCAGTGAATCATGTGGAATGGTAATAGGTTTTCTGCTTTATCTGTCATTCAGTACTCTTGTGGTCTATGAATGACATTGTATCGATATAACTCGAAACTCGGATTCATTATGATGTTTTTTTTTTTTTTTTTAGTATGAACAGATGTTGGTTAGTGACAAAGGGTTTCAATATTAATAAAGTGTGGGTAGGTGTACCCGCAGGGTCATTGCAGTAATATTCATTTTGGGTAGTGAAAGAGTAACTTCTAAATGAAACGTCATCATGGAAATATTTTTTTCTTTTGCTCCTTTTCAGCCGTGAAACTAAAACAGTGCAGTAGGCAGTATTCAATCAAGTATCACTCCCTTGTTCTCAGTGGCTTACATCTACACACTCTCTCTCACACACACACAAAACTCCGTTATTTTTTCATATTTAGATAACCACCCACACATGACTTTGTGCAGATGTTGGATGGACCTTAAGAATCCACCTTTCTATTCTTATTAATGCAAATGGACCATACTGTGCACTCAGACTCACTTGAATGATTGCATTTGGCTAATAAACGGGAACTTGCACAAATTTACATCTTCTAGCTTACAAAATGTGAAATCCTTTGCCTCTCAAGCAATGCTTCCCCTGCATTATGATTTCTCTGATTAACTGTGCCTCAACGGAAAATGTCATGTTCCCAGTCTAACATTCAACCTGGCCTCAGGGATAGCTGCTTAATGCAACACACTTTTGTTCTGCTACTCTTCCTCAATATTTCTTAGTCTTGTCTTACATTTTTCCTCGCCTGACCTCTCTTTCTATGCTTTATTTCTCTCTTTTGGCTACACCTGTTCTACCTGGCAGGGCACCAGGCCAGAGCTGCCAAGTTTGTAGCACCAATAGACTAATGAGTAGCGTTAGTCCCTGTATGTAAAAAGACAGTCATGATAGCACAACTTGGCAACATCAAATTCCTCACTAAATGACCAGAGGAAGGCAACTTACTAATCATGATTTTACATGACAGAAGAGGAGTTGGTGGAGGTGACAAACATATTCAGCTGAACAACAGGAAGGAAGTGAAAACAGCAAAATGGTCATGGTTGATGATGGAAGACAGATGTGGAGAAACAGATAATAAGATATGCATAAAAAAAGCATCTGAGTGGCAAATAGAACCTAATCCAGAAAAGAAAAGACATCTGTGTTCATAAGTAGGCCAGGGCTATTGTGTGAAACATATAATATTGTATGATGCAACACTAAGAAGGAAGGGAGAACTAACTCAAAGTGTTAATTAAAGCATATTTCATTTTTTAGCAGTTATAGCTATAGCAAAGTTATAGCAAATCGCATTGCATGATGAGATTGTAATTGAAGAAACATCTGAGATAAAGATTACAGGCATGCAAAAAGACATTGTATGCAAACACATGGACGCACACCCAAGGACACAAATTGCTACCTAAAAAGACAACTGTGTATGAATAATCCCTGTGGCGGCATCACAGGCAGAAATGACAGTATTGTCTGACCTTGATTTCAAAGGCGTAAAAGAGGGGAGAGCACATCCTCTCTGATAGAAAAGTGGGTTACAGTTGAGAGAGACAGCCAGCACTCCACATGTGTTTCTCAACAGACTGATAGTTTCCTCCTTAGCGAGTCAACCAGCTAAGGAACAGTATGTCCTTGGTACCTAACCACAAAGCACTCGCAGAGCAGTCTATATCATAAAAACACCACAGCGTCTATCCAACAACAATACAACAACAGTGTCACCACTCAGCATGTATGGCTACTGTGGCTAATATAGCTCTGCTAGATCTTATATAAGCTGACACACAGTCGCACAACAATTCAGAAAAAAGAAATATCTCAGGAGAACATTCAAGAGGTACTTAAAAAGCCTGCAGATTGTGTTTTGAGAAACTGGGAGAGATAAATTCTACTTATCACAAAGATTGGAGATTGGTTATGTTCAACTAGGTCTATACTTCCTGATGTATGTGTATGGTTGGGCTTTTCTTAAGTACATTTTAGTTCAAGATCATTCGTTTCTAAAGGAAATATTTTTCAAGGTTACTACATTAGGTCAGAGGTAGCCTAGGGTGATTAAGTATAGCACAGGAGTTTGTGCATGTAACACAAGCATAATATTAGGAAAAACAATTTAGGCAGGGGTGTGTCTGAAATGTTTAACTATCTGTAAAAATAAATATAGTCAATCCTATTATTAAACAGAGTATGGGTTGATTTCTGTAGGATCGCTGAAGCACATCTGATGAAAGAGATTAATCCTCTTCTGGGTAAAAGAAGTGCATTAGTAAAAAGGGAAGAGAAGAGGGTGAGCTTACCAGCATGAGTGCGCAAATGACCAGTGAGGGCATCGCGTCGCCGGCAGGCGTAGTTGCAGAAGGGGCATTTGAAGGGTTTTTCGCCTGTGTGCAGCTTGATGTGTCGAAGCAGGTTTCCCTTCTGGGTGAACGAGACGCCACACTGGTTGCACTGGAACGGCCTGTCACCTGAAAGAGGCAGGCACAGGAAGTCAATACCACACTCATTGTGGATGATGTTTTTAGAAAGCATCAACAAGCCTGCAAACAGTTTTTGTCTCTAACTGAACTCATTTACCTTTTCTGTTTTTTTTTTTCTTTTTCTTTTTTGTGTGTGTTTTTTTGTAAGCACTGACTTTGTTTCATCGTATGTAAGAACCACTTTCCACTGATGGAGGCTTTATAATTTATAAATGAAATATCACACCTATCAAATTCCTACTATATATACTGTATGTCCTTGACATAGTATACATAATAATGACAATAAAGACACAAACCATCTGTTAAATGCAATATCTTATTTGGATGATGAATCATTTTCTACATTTCCACAGTTGTTATAGTAAAAGGATGAAAATATAACTGTAACTATAACATGCAAGTACAATATTGGTGCAACATCGAAAAAACCTTATTTGGGAATGAGGAGAATGCATTTATGAAACTGTGTTCTCAGCTATACTGTATCTTTACACTGACCTATGTCTGACAGATTACATTTGTAACGTATGGGCTGACGGCTGATGCTGCTGCATTGTGACATCTAAACCCATTTCAAACACTAACTTTAAGCTACTTTGTTTCTGTTTCATCATTATTGACTGGTTGTATTATGCAGACAGATCACCCTATTATAGACTTCCTGAAAAAATAGTGTAAAAAGGTACAGTGGTTAAGATATTACTGTCAGTATTTAGAAAATGATTTGGATTAAAGAAAGCTAAAGTTAACTGCTATGTCTTGAACTGCAATCCAATAAAACAAAATACAATTCTGACTTGAACTGAATTTAATTTAACTAAATTTAACTGAACTGAATCAAAATACACTTGATTTAATTGAGCCAGCATCTGCTCCCCTTGTTTGCTTCATTCCAAAGATATCAGGTGAAGTAGTAGTTATACTACAGGTATGACTATAATATACTTAAAAAAAAAAGTACATAATGCTATAATGCATATACTGTACTTCTGTATATTTTCCAAAGTACATGCAATATTTTCTATAGTTATGAATCTCAGTATGAGTCTCTCTATCTAGTGTATGGTGGACTTTATATCATAGAGAATAATGCAGTTCAGTAAACACAAGAGAAATGATTTAACAAGAGAAATGTGATCCTAATACTGTGACAACCAAAGCAGTCATGCCGTGACTTGGAACAGGTTATGGAGGATTCCAAGGATATTTTTTCCCTGATAATAATTCTAAGTCTAAGCTATTGTCTTTAAACAAAAAAGACAAAAAGAAAAAAAAAAAACAAAGAAAGCATTCCACACCCACTGTTGAGGATTTCTCTCTCTATAGATAGGAAATCATACACAATGCCCTATTTTTAATGGTTGAAAAGTAAATAAATCCTGTGTGGATTGTTAGTGTCCAAATATATCCATGAAAACAATGTCACAGTTATATCAGAAAGCTTCTCTAAGCATTACAGCAGCTTTTAATGGCATTTGGAAATATACTGATCCCTTACCATTAGGTTGTCGACTCTCCGCATCAGCCGCCATACTTTGCCCAGACAATCCATCCTGTATGTTGCTTGGGCTGACAGTCATGGATTCCTCCAATGCTACTCCCTCCTCTTCCCCTGTTTGGCCTTGCCCTTCAAGTGCTGGGCTTTTGTTGTCAGCTTCCTCCCCTGTTTCTTCCTCTTGCTTAATTGTCAGTTCTGTGAAACAAAAGAAATAGGGACATCCTGAGATGCTGAGTTTACAGTGTCTAATGCAGATGATGTAGAATTTAACCCCAACTCTAATTAGGTGAGTGATAGAGTTAAAGTTGGAGGCATAAGTAGGCTCTGAGGAATTGAGCTGGACTATAATGGTCTGAAGGTGGACTGAATTGGCATGAGGTAGAAAGGGAATGCACTTGGTTTGACTTGAGTGGGTTAGCTGTGTGAAACAGTGTTACATAGAGGCCTTTCTGCACCATCTGTCTCCAAGCCGTTTGATCTGAGTCTACAGCTCTCCAGGTGTTCAGGTCGATGCTCAAGTCCTTAAGGTCTCTCTTGCGGACATCTTTGTAGGGCACCTGGGGTCTGCCTGTGGGACATTTTCCCTGTGCTAATTCTCCATAGAGGAGAACCTTGGGGATTTGGTCATCATCCATTTGTACCACATGACCAAGCCAGCACGTGCATCTCTGTTTCAGCAGGGCGTACATGCTGGGGATTACAGCTCTCTCCAGGACGGTGTTATTTGGCACTTTGTCCTGCCAAGTGATGTTCAGGATGCACCTGAGGCAGCGTATGTGGAAAACATTGAGCTTTCATTCTTGTAGGGCAGCACACAGTCCAGGACTTACTGCCATACAGGAGGGTGCTTCAGACACAGGCTATGTAGATAGAACTGGATCTTGGTGTGCTCTGTCAGCCTGCAACTGGGTGCATCATAGTAACTTAGCAACTTAACACATAGGCAGCATTAGGATGGACTGATACACTGACAAGAAAGAGAGAGAGAAAGAAACTGGCTGGTCTGGTTCCTGGCTGTCCCTGGGGAGAAAGGGAGTGTCAGGGGCCCTGTAGTTTGTAACACCAGATTAGCAATGGAAGACCGGCTGGATGAGAAGGGTAAAAGATTATATAATTGTGCATGTGTGTGTGTGTGTGTGTGCGCACGCGTGTGTGTGTGTGTGTGTTGGTGCGTGGGTGGTAGTGGCGGGAAACTATTCACCACCTGCAGTCTCTAGTGATCAGTCACCAGCAATTAGTAATACTTGCTCGCATGTACACTAAAATAAAATACAAAAGATCAAAAGATAGCACTCCTGCACATGCAACAGACACGGCTAGACTCAGCTGCATTTATGCATTCATCTCCAGTCTTGTCCCAAAATAATCACTTGGATTGTACATATACAGTTCAGGCGAGAAGTCAACAAGAAATTGTACTTTTTTTTTGTAAAGCCCTTTGAGACAAGCTTGACGTGATTTTGGGCCATATATTAAAACTTGACTTGACGTGGTCCTCTATAGTAGACTTGAATTTGTTCCCACTACAGAAATCATACTAGGTAATGAGCCAGTAAATTTGGGAGTGTCTTACACTGAAAATCAACTCCCTGTCCTGAAATGGCTTAAGATGGATGTGAAAGGGGCTTTAGCTGTAGTGTGGAAACTGTCTGGACACTATCCAAGCAAAACTAACCGATCCTGATGATCAGGTTTTGGGATTTACAAGGGTAATAATCACAGCATGAGTGTATATGGTTGTTTTACTAAAGCTTCGCATTTGACTGCATCCATCAACTGTCCCCTCAGGCTTTGGAGCCGCATCCATTTAACTATCAAAGGTCAGTGAAAGCAATTTATAAATTTTCTCCATTTACACTTAAGCAGGAGATTTTTAATAAATCTTTAATCTTATATTGTATGTTTCCAATGCCACTGTTTGTTCAAAAGAAACACTTATCCCAATACCCACATTGCGATCGAGCCTTGTCTTTAACAGCTGTATCCTGGCAACACGGAGCAGACCTGAACGTCCTTGCTATTCAGCTCCTTGCATCTTTACATCTGTCTCTTCCAGTGTGCCAGAGAATACATAAAGTGGTCAGATGAGGATACACTTGAAATTGTTGCTAGAATGAACAGCCCCATTCCGTATAGAGTGCAGCAGAATCTACAGTTGTTGTTTTTGTTGTTGTTGTTGTTGATCCATTAATGCATAGAAAATCAGGAATAAAGATCACAATTGATTGCAAGTTTGACTGAAAGCAACACATTATGAAGAAGACAATCTGTCACTACTGTACCATCCCAACTGTCACCTAGCCCAAAGGCTGTAATTCCTACCTTCTAATACCAAACAGAGCACACAATACCAAGAAATTTGACAACACTTCATGCTTATTTTCATCAGATGATATGATGCAGTTCCTCTTTTGTAACAAAACCTCAAATGGCAAATCATGTTAGGCAACTTCCAGCATGACACCAACTCTTTTCTGTGAAGAGTATTTCCCTGTGAAGACCAATGTTCAGCTCACCTCCTTGTATCTCTAAACTTGTGGGAAACAAGCTTCTCTTTTTCTCACTAAGCTCCCTCATCTCTCTTAGTTTCCCCTTTTCTTGCTTTGCTGTTTCACAGTGACAACACTAGAGCTAGTCTGAGCAACACCTCTGGTAAGGTGCAATTTAGTGCAATACGTGTGATATGGTAGAACAAAATGCTTTGTACAAAAGCTCCTACTATAGAAATAATTTACTCACTGCAAGTTTTCATCTTCAGCTATATATATATTACTAGTGACTTTTTATTGTAAATTCTCAAATTCAGTATTTGAGATAGGACTTTGTTTCTATTTTTGTCTGTATTGTAATTGGACTTCATTTATACAGCGGTTTATGCAATGATTGGTTGCTTTTCATTCACCCATTCACACAGATGGCGGCAAGATACATGGAACTGGCCTAACCATCAGCAACACTTCTTTTCTGATCTGCTCATATTTGCCATGTTAATTTTCGGGTCCTGTTAAAGAAAACTTAACACATCCTCTGCCTGTTTCACCTTAAAAGCCTTTAGGGGAAATACACAAATCCATTTTCTTCACTGGAAGGCCTTTATTATGAATGTGTTGAGAAAGAACACATTGAGAAAGAAAGGTACTGGTGGAATTAATTACGTGCACAGTATAGTGCAGGTACTGCTTATTTCATTTTCCATCTATTTTTTCAAGCCTTCTTTTGTGACAGACCTTAATTACTTCACCACCATTTATCTGAGAATTAACAATGTGTTTATGTGTATACATTAGCTTGTTCTTCAGACTTCAGGTCAAATATCTCATGTAAAAATAAATCTGTCTTATCAAAGGTAGATGGCACTAAATCATTTGAGTGTTTCAGGCTCAACATATTGTTAAATTCTAATGTTGTTATCTGTCTGTGAATGTGTGCATACTTTAGTTCTTGGCAGACTGCACAAATCAGTATTTATCAATTGTGCACTCACCACTGGGGGAATTAGGACCCTGAGGAACAGTCTGTCCATTAGGTGTTGATATATCCCCCAACATTCTCGACTTCTCCTTACCGGGAGAGCATTGGCCGTTACCTAGGAGACAAATAGAAACACAGCAATCTTGATTGTGCTGTACAATACTGTAGCTGTATAACTGTTACTAGTAGTATTGTTATGTGAAAAAGTACAGTTTTGTTTTATTTGATGTCATAGTGTATTTGCAATTTTAGGTTTAGGGGTCATCAATTGATCAACTTTTTAAACCAGGCGAAGACAGAAATGGTGGACAAGCAAGAAACAGTAATTTCTGAAAAAACATAAAGATAAAGATAAAAACTTTCTTCATTTTTATGAAGATAAAAACAGTGAAGGTGAGTAGAAGTAAATCTTTTGGTTAGCTAAAAAACAAACACATCACATAATGTACAGGAGTTTTATACACAGTATCAACTCAAATTAAGGAAATTAAATTAAATGATTAATTTCATCCCTCTCAGATCTCCTTTTAAACTTAATCTGAATAGGGGTAACACTACAAAATGCAGAAAGCTCACTAAACTGTCTTTATGCATCTATGGGATCCTAAAGTCCAGCAAATGTGGATCAGATTGCATCCTCTCAGCAGTCTGTACAGAACCCAGGCTATGGATAGCCCCATGTCCACTCAGAGGGAGAGCAAACCAATCCCTTATCCCCTTACACCCCGGCCCCATCAGGGTCACTTGAACAATACAGTGGCAACAGGCAAACACCCCTGCTGACCCAGGTGTCAGATCCCTGAGGAACCACAGTGAGCCATCATTCACCACCAACACTATTAAAGGTTTTCCTCAAGCACACTGACAATTGAGATGAGCTCGAAAGAATTCATGGTGAAGACTACAGACTACCTAATTCTTTAAAAATTGATAAGAGCAATAGCTGTAGCAGAGGAAGTTTCAGTAAAAATCAAAGGGCTGCGCTATATGTGCTATATCTGAAACTGCTACAGGGAAGGCCTTGTTACAATTTGTCGGTGCTGAATATGTCTGCAATAATCCTTCATACATGAAAAAGAAATCTGTGTCAGATCTCCTTTTGCTGTGACAGCTCCTCTTAGTTTGACAACCTCTTCTGTGGTATTGTTCCATTGTAGTGGCGGCCCCACTGAGTGGGGCATACTGGGAGACGTTGTCCATGACACAATCCCTGGGCCTGGGCTCAGGTTGCACAGGTTAGGGTTGGAGGAAATCTCAGGTGACCAATGCTGGCTATCCCTTGGCAATGCTGTCCTGGAGACAGGAGTGGCCCAGATTTGTCATGAAGGATTTTCCGTTACTGTAGCAGACGCTGACAGCTGCCTAGCAGCACCATGGCTAAGTTGGTTCAGGTATATACTAATGGTTTTGGGCCATCTGTGTTCAAATAAAAAAAAAAGATACCCCTCAGGGGAAAGGCATTTTGAATAATGCACCAAATTGGGATAATTTAATGTACTAGCAAGTGGAAAGGAACAAATTTGTATGCATGATGAAAACAGAATGAGACATGTAGGTGTAACAATTGACTTTTGACTGACTTTATCACGGATGCCAAATGAATGCATTGCTTCTGATGTACAGTCATGCTCTCAGGAATTTAGCAAGGGTCAGTGCAATTTCTGGTCTCGCAACTTGTTCAAAAAGGAGCACAAGCAATTAGAAATGGTATCTAGGGTCAGGAAAAGTATGCTATGACAATAAACCAATATTAAACTAAGGTCAAGCTCCATCTGCCTGCTTGTGATGGCAGAGATTAATGAAAACGATGCACAGAAAAGCACATGCGTCTCGTTGTGTGAGGAACTGAATAAGATTATTTTCTTAAGTGACAAGGCACTCCGTTCTGGGTTGCTGGATACACACTGTATGGGATCTGGTTTTTCCTGTCAAACACATCCTTCCTTGAGGCACAGATTCATAACGCACAGACATACACACACACATACACACAAAGATGCACCACTAGCCCATTAAGAGACATGCAGATGGAAAAATGAGAGTATTAATTAGCTTACTTTTAAGAGCTATGACATACTGTATTGGAGGTACTACAGTAGTATCATGTTTAATTTTTGAATATATGAATACAGTTATACACATACAGTTGTATTTGACGCAGTTGTTGTTGATTGCCAAGCCATAGAGTGTACTGGTGCGTTCCATTTTAAGTAATATGTGTGTATAGTGTGACCCAGAAAGGAGGGAAAGCTGGTACAGTCCACATATAACTACTCTTAAATTATCTGCAGAGTTGATCTAGAAATCAATGAAATCAGCAAAGAATCTACGGTAAACTTGATGCACTGAATACCTTTGCAATCTGCAAGTTGCATTACAGTAATACTGCAGCCTCTACAGAGATGAAAGACCATTAGGTCATGCAATAAATCATATTTGCTCTCACATACACATATTGTCATAATTTCACACATATAGACCACTATACTCCCTCACACTCTTAAATACACTTATACTGAAACATACTGTCTTACTCAGGTTACCATTTGAGCAAAAAATCGTGCTTACATTACAGTTTTAAAGGGGGCGTATCATGCACATTGTCTATTTTTTATTCTGGGGCTCTAGTGGAATATCTTTGCATGCTTTATAGTTCATAAAACTCCTTGTTTATCTTATACTGACCCCAGCCCCTCAGTTCAGCCTCTGTCTGAAAGAGGCTGTTTTAGCTCCTGTCTCTTTAAGAGCCCCCTGCCGATAATCCCTCTCTTTTCTGATTCGATCTGAATGATCAGATTTCCCAAAAGCAAACCTACTTATGGACAGGCAGCCTTTATCAGGCTGAAACAAGCGATTTACAACAAATCTGTTCAGTTAAGGGAGTTTGGTGAATCCAGCTTGGAGCACTAGTGTCAGCAAACCTCACAGAAAAAAAATGTGTTTTCGGAGTTTTAGAATATAAAATTGCTCTTGCGTGAGGCCCAATGTGTGTGACAGTGTATGTTAAAAACACAAGAGAATGGGATAATCTATCTCAATTTAATTTTATTTTGATAGCATCAAAGTTATTTCAGGCTGCTTTTCATATATAGCAGATCTAGACCATACTCTTTATGTGAGAAAAAGATTCCATAAGTGATAAATTATGATGATATATGTTAAGGGGTCAGGATTTGGCTCATGTGTCGCTATTTGACTATCACTGGGGTATGTGACAGAGAACAGGAACATATATGTATGGAAAAAAGTACACTTGTATGTGAGAGTATGATAAGAGAGAAGTTACTGTGACAATGACAGTGCATGTGGCTCAGAATAATAGTGTGAGATGATTGGAAGGTTGGTTTTAAACCAGAAGGCAGCTTAAATTCTTGATTCCTGGTTATCTAACAGACTTCTTGAAAATAAGCCTGTTGACAGTGACACTGCTATCAGCATTTGGGCTACAAGGAACATTTAAATCCAGGCTTGGTGCATTTCACTGTAGGTGACCGTGTTTTGTTAGTACCAAAGCAAGATGGCTCTGTTTTTTTTTCAAATACTTTACCTATCCTTATCCTTAGGTTTAAGTTCTTTGCAAGGTTGTAAGCCATTCAGGAATTGAAACCACAAATATTGTCAATCACATGCAATTACATAAATTGTTAGGTTGTATGTCTCATATTACTATTCTGAGTCATAGATAATATTATTCTCTCTTTTACATAGAAAATATTAGTATGTGCTGTATGTGTGAGTGAGAGTAGTAGTAGCAGTCTCTCTCAATCTATTATTCCAATTAAAATATAGTATTTTTTCCCACTCTAAAACTACTTGTATTCTTTCTAACAGATGTTTTCACATATATGAATTTTCTTTTTCTTTTTTCTTGCTTTATTCACACAAATGTGTCATTTTAGTATTATTAGGTGAACCCAAACCCATGGTGACACTAATAAATAAGTATATCCACCAAGTATTTTGGATAAAGTTTCATTGAACGTAAAAATTAATCACTAATATGAACCTATGTGAGATTTTACAATGCTTTTATCACAGAGCTACAACAAGTTGAAGTATAGTTTTATGAACTGAAATAACTAGTTTTGTCATTTATCAGTGATTCACTGGACTGTGACTATCTGTAACTTGCCATTGGGGAAACTACACAAACGGTACAATATGTAGCCCAAATTACCACATCCAACCAAAACACATTGTGCTTGTCCAATCAAATACAGATTTGCCTAATTATTTGGAAAACCATACTATCAGACAGAATTGGTCACAGAACCTCAGATAAGTACAAATCATTTGCTCATTTTGAGATATTTTCAGCTCTCACAGACGTGTCTTTGCCTAAATTTATCCAGTCACATCTTTGAACTGACTTTATTACACTGTTGCCACCTATAAAATTCAATTCACGTTCAGTCTGAACACTCTCACTCATACATACTTCTCTGTATATTCTCAGTCGCATATAATTCTCATTTACACATATTCTTTTTGACACACACCATATATGCTATCATTTTCTCTTGTGCGATTGTGTGTGTATAAGGGTATAGTCATGAAAGGAAACAGATATTCCAGCTACGTGAAGAACACTATCATTTTGCATATAAGAGAATGTAGTTGAAAGTTTGTGACAATGAGTGTTTACAGGATTGTATAAATAACAATTGCAATTTGTTAATAAAAATAATAAGAGATCATTATCAAAAATATTTATTTTAAGTGTTTATGTTAAGAAGGGAATATTGACGGGTGCAGTACATTGTTATCATTTTGTTTAACTTTGAGAGTTAAAAAATCAGATACAAATAAAAAGAGAGGATGGTAGGATCTACTGTACAGTAGTACAGTGGGTAGTAGTGTATGTGGGAGAGTACAGTTGTGTATGTGCAAGATTATGACGTTGTGTACCACAACAGATATGATGTATGACCTAAATTTTCACTCACAGTCAGCAGTGCCTTGTCAGAATGCAGTAAAATACATGGGAGTAATGAGGAACTATTGCATTCCACAAAGATTTGCGTTTTCCGCGATATCATGCTAATGGAACAGACTATTATTTGTTCCACAACTAAGCGTCCCACAGACGGACAAGGACAGGAAGAGCCTCCATTTCTTCTTCCACCACCACCCCTACCCCGCCTGCCAAGTGTTCCTACAAGCACAAACCCCCAATGGAGACCTGAAAGTCCCCACTGATGTCATCAACAACATGCTACCTGTTTTCAAACATGCATACCAAAGCAAAATGCAAGGGGAGCAGGGAAGATATTCAAGAAACCTGCCCAAAGGAAACCAGCAAAGGGCAATGGAGCACCACAAAGTGCATATCCAGTATCTGCTGCATTCAACAGGATGTTGCTAATGCATCGTTTTCTCTACCTTTGAGGGGTGAACAGGAAAAAGGCTGCACTAGGGGAAAATCCCTTGAAATGTTTACAGTGTTGTGATTGCAAAAATGTTATTTTTTGTATCAGTTTTGTATCACAAATGTGGAAGCGATGTTAAAATAAATCTACGCTAATAACGTCATAGTTACAAATAACCTAATAACACACAGACAAAGAAGAATCATCGTTGTCATTATCATGACCGCCATCATCAATGCAGCAAAACGCAGACACACATTTTGATACACTACATGTACTCTGTCAGTGACCAGTGGCAGTGAATGTCAGCATGCATTGAATGTAATGTGTAAGCCATATGAGGACTTACTAGCACAGTAGCCTTCGGGAGCCTCCATTTCAAGAGCTCTGGGAGTGCTGCATGGATCAAGAAAATAAATATTATTGCAACTTTTCTATAACACAAAGAGTTTTTAACATTTTCTCTCTATTCTTAATTTGATTAACTGGATGTGTGCATTTAAATAAAGCTGTGCTGCTTGGGTAATGTGTTACATAAAAAGCATGCAACAATGATGTGCACCTTCAGAATGAACCTTTGTTGAGCATTCACAGAAACAACATTAATATAAACTATTAATTGGTTTGAGAACATATTAATACCCACATTTACACCTTCAGACACATGGCTTTCAGTGTACAGAAGGGCATCACAACAAAGACAGGTCTGAGCAGCTTTCTTTTTTGGAAGTAGTCATGTATATTTAGCAAGATATTCTATATACTATTTAAAATGTGTGAACAACCGTGTTTTAGTGTCATGTTCTCTGTAAAGTATGTTCTTGTCTAAATATAAGTTAAATTATAGCCGATTTGGTCTCTCTATTTGCTGCCTTTAACTTCCAAAAAAGTACACAATTGTGGTTTGCATATCATATATGAGGTCCAAATTTGATTGAGACAGAAATATGCGATTGATTATTTAGGCCCTAGCGATTGATTACTTGAGCCATCTTAAGTCTTCCCATTCAAAGTACCTAAAAGAAAATTATTTGAATGCAGCTACTCACTACAGTGACAGAGTGACATCTGTAATGCTTTAACACATTTTAAAGGGTGGAAATTAAATGATTTCAATTCATTATGTTACTTTAAAAAAAGGACTTTTGCTCAAAACTGGTATTAAACCAACCAAGACAGCTAGTTCAATCACAAAAATCACAATAACTTCAGATGCAACACGAGGCGTTTTGCAGATTCACTTTAACACAAGCCTCTTTTTAAAAACTACATATATTATCTAAACATTTAAAGGCATTGATAATGCATGGTGACTGCAAGCGCCTCGTTGTACTCATAAATTGTAAGGAAGTTGAAAGTTACTAGTATATTCAGATTTTCATGAATTGCAAGCTGAGTCCATCTTCATCTTTCAAGCCATTGTTGAGTCATTGTTGTGTAGACCGTTTGTTAAAGTCAAGACATATTATATAGAGTGTGTTAACATTATTATATAGTGTATATCATTATATAGTCATTATTATATTATAATATTATATAGCATTGCATCAGAAAGAATAATAAAATACTTTTTCAGTATTTATATACTGACCTGACCACACGACTAATTTGCACTGTGCTACATCACAGTTGTTGGCATCCTTAAACAACATGGGTTTAACTCTTTAATTTGAAGAAGAAGAAAAAATAATTCTACACTGTTATTACAGAAACTTTTCTTTTCATTGCGAAGCATATTTCCCAACATCCCTATTGAGTTTGTTTTTTAAACTAATTCACTGTAGTAATGTGACTCAGCTGCAATTTTCTTAAGAGTCTAAGATCCCAAATGAACGCCCCTCTACAGTTACATAGAGGAAACTTTGGCCAATTTGCAGTCCCAACAAGTTGACAAACCATGTGTTTTAGATTCGAAATTACACGATAAGCTTCTCAACAGCTAAAATTAAAAGTGAAACATGAAAGCAAAACAAGAAAGTAACAAGCAATAAGTAGACAAAAAGGTGAATTCATATAGGCTAATTACCTTCAAGTGTCTCCCCTGTGCAAAATGAGTTGGTAATTTCAGTCAAGGACGGAGGGAGGGGGTTGGTAAAATGTCTCCACCTCCCTTTAAAGAAACAAAAAAAGTCAAAATTACTTATTTCGTCCAGTGATCTCTCACTAATGTATGCAAGGGAAAAAAGTCAGGTCAGCATGTTTCAGTAACACTCCAGTTGAAAAATAATGTCAAAAACATTAGAAAAGGAATTTGAGCAAGTTCAGAGAAGCAGAAAAAAGTTTAGGAGGAGCGCATCTTTCCTACAGGTGACTGTCGCTGCGTCAAAGCCTTTTCTGCGCGCGTCCGGTCGAGTTTTTCACTTTAGAAGCGACACCGACACCGTCCGTCCCGTCAGGCTCCACACGTACTCGATTCAAACTTGTGACATTTCGTTAGAAGTCCCAACTAGTAGCTGAACCTTACACAATGCACACAGACAGTAGGAACATCGAGGGGGAAGACTCAACAAGTTGGTAAAGGAAAGAAAGAGAGGGATGGATCAAACTGGATCCACCGGTTCCTAAGGAATTAGCCATAGTGGCAGGGAGCAGCCAAGCTATTTTCAACTGGAAATCCGTGGGTAGTCAATAGTGAAAAGCTAAGTGTGGAGACATGACTCAAGGTCGGACCGTCGCGCCTCACGGGTTTTACCTGCTGAGGCGGGCAATGGGAATAATATGATGTAGTGGCAAATTACACGGTGGGTAACCTGCTGCACCACCCAACCCTCAAAATGCATTAAACAACAGTATGATAAAAGCTATGAATTATCCAATCAGATAATGTAGAAATTAAAATTATTGCCGACCCCCTTTTCTTAATTTATAGGCCTACCACTTTTGATACTTCCTAGTATGTCTGCACCATGACTTTGCAACCGAATGAATATTTATGTCAGCAGCAAAACGGTGAGAGAATTCTGTTACAGACAGGTTAACCAGTAAGGACGGTGCATTCGGCAATAGTGCATCTCTGGATCAGCTAGCCAACATAAAACGTGAAGCGCGTTTGTGTCAACGCGTTGTGCTTCTCGTGTTAGATGATTTTTGCTGGCTGTGGTGCCTGCGTGGCTTGGAGCTGACTGACAGCGGCAATTCAACAGGTTATCCGATCACCGCAGTCTACAGCAGAGCCCGTCTGTCTTTCCATTCATCACACAGACGCTCCTTGTCTGCCTTTGCTGCAGACATGCGCCTCTAGCAGCGTCTATAGCCTATTGATAGTCGAATAATATTGAATTTCTATATTAAAACAGCAAAATGATGATCAGTTAATACAAACCGTCTCATGCACTTATGTTTCTCTCGCTCTCTTTTTATTTACCTTAAACACGTAGGAGTTTATATCCCATGAACTTGCACATTGATCCAGACTGAATGTCTCGGTTTGAAATAGACTTCATTCTAACCCGACATGCGCCATGCAGCGCGGACTCAAAGGTAGTTTGGTTCCGCAGCAGAAGCAGCAAAAGCAACAGTTGTTAAATCCACCACTGACTTCCTCCATCTCCTACAGCAGAGCAGAGCAGCAGACAACCCGCCCGAGTTGCTATTCTGGGAAGTTGGTCTGACACAGAGAAACGGATCACAGAGTGTGTGGACCCAGTCTGCCTCTCTGCTCGGCAATCGATTAGGTTACAGGGGCCTCTTATTTCTATGGCTGCAGCCAAGTTATGTCCTTTGGCGACAAAAAACATCATTGTCATACTGTTAGAGGATTTCTATAGACATAACAGTGTACTCAAGGACATAAAGTGACCACATGCATTTTTTACATATCCTGCAGCTATATATATTTTAATACAGTTATACTGCAGTAATTTGGCAAATGTGTGACATATTATTTAATTGCACATTGCACTATTATCTAGTCTTGTCTTGTCAAGAATGTAAACTATTGCAATAGAGATATTTAGTAAGGGATTTTTGAAGATCAATTACAATATTTGAGAGTTTAAAAATCTAATGATAATCTCTAACAGTGTACTGCACCTGCCGATATTGACATAAACACATAAAATAAACATTTTTAAAATGATATCTTATTATTTTTATTAACGAATTGCAACCAAGATGTGTCCTGAGCAGGACACTGTACAGTTGAAAAAGAAACTTGTCAGTGCTCTCTGGTGGATAATCTATGTAATGGCAACACTGTCTCAAATTTTCATTAAATTTACAGCGTCTGTGGCATTTCCAATTCAATTAAATTTTATTTATATAAATAAAATGGCCAGGTCACAGCAGAAGTTACCTCAGGGCACTTTTCACATGGAGCAGGTCAAGACCGTACTCTTTAACATTCCCCAAGAGCAAGCACTTGGCAACATCAGTAAGGAAAAACTCCCCTTTAATGGGAAGAAACCTCAAGCAGAACCAGGCTCAAGGTGGATGGCCATCTGCCTTGATGGGTTGGGTTGAGAGAGAAAGAGAGAGAGAGAGACACAAACCACAATAACAATTATACAATAATTATATTATATTATATTATATTATATTATATTATATTATATTATATTATATTATATTATATTATATTATATTATATTATATTAATGATAGCAGGCATGGGTGTCAAGCAGGACCACAGTCCATGGAAGCCCACGATCCATAACTAGGGGGTCCACGACTGTGATGCCTGGGAACCTGTGAGACAAGACAGCACATGAACTCCGGGGAAGAAGCCAAGTTAGCAACATGCATTTCTCTACTGAAATTTCTAGTTACCTATCTGCCAACATACACACAATGTATCTGTGATAAGAGAAAATTGGTAGAAAATATCAGCCCTGCTGATGTATCAGTTGAACTCTGACAATAAAAAAGAAAAGATGCAGTATCGTGGTGGCTGCAACTCAAGCAACTTGTATTGCATCTTTTGTTCTGACCCCGGCAGAAGACATTTTGAACGAAAGAGTCACTTTTTTGTGAGACAGGGGATTCCCCAAATGGTCCTGAGGTGGAAACATACTATGCAAATGCAGTGAAACATAAATGTGAGTGTTATTGTGTAGTTAAGCTGGTATGTTCAAGGCAAACGGAAATGGCCAACTGCTACCTCGCTGAAAACATCAAGAGCACACACGATAAGGGTAATGTAGTAGGAACAGTGTTCTCAGACCTCAGAAAAGCTTTTGACACCATGAAACATAATATATTTCTCAACAAACTTAGCACCTATAATTTTTCTGAGCAATCAACTGGCTGGTTTGCATCATATCATGAATGTAGAGAGCAACATGTTAAAATCGATGCAAAACTTTCAATCCCCCAACAATCCAGAATGGGCATTCCACAAGGCTCAATCCTGGGGCCTCTGCTTTTCAGCTTATACATAAATGACCTACCAACATGCCAAATCTGGTTGTCAAATTTACGCTGATGACACAATAATTTATGTATTAACTAAAACCTCTTCTGTAGCAGCAGAGATATTAACAAACAAAATGGAGGGTATGTTTTTGAATGAGAAGGAAAGCAAAAGATAACTTTACAATTAAAACAGATCAAGAGGAAATAAAAGAAGTCAGTGATTTTACATTCTTAGGTGTCATTTTGGACTCCCAACTCAAATTTGATTAACACATTAAAAAGCTATGCAAGATAGTATAGACAAATCTGAACAGTTTTAAAATGGTAAGACATTACATACCCCTTGAGGCAGCTCAACTGTTTATACATGCCATGACATTTTCACATTATCCTATTGTGTTACTGTATAGAGCCAGGCTTCACAGTCAACTTTCAAACCAATTACATCAATACACAAGCAAGCACTGACAGCTCAAATTTTCATTTATCAAACTGATTTTTATATGTGTGAATAATCTCACCCAAGCCATACTTTGTCCATACAACACAAAAATAAAGTAGAATCTCTCTAGAGGATCAGAAAATGGCAACTGCAGGGTGGCAAAATACAAAACTACTTTTGATCAGTCATCTTTTTTCAGTAAAAGGTGTACAGTTTTAAAAAGCTTTACCAACAGAAATAAAAACACAAACTAATCTGAAAACATTAAATGAAAAGGTGAAACACCGGCTGAAACAAAACCAAACCTGTGATCATTTTTCAATGATCATGCACTTGTGCATGGACACATGCATGAGGACATGTGCACAAAGATAAAGCAATGGACGCACATAGACAAACATACATTAAAACTACAAGCATGCAGCCACACAGACACACACCTATAAAAATTATGCACATATACACATATTGCCATAAATCTGTTTCATGTTATTGTAACCATGTTACAATAACTGTTTTTTGCACCATCCCTGACAAATAAACTAATGAATAAATAAACAAAACCTATCCCCATCTCAATGTTCATTTTCAGCCTGTTTGTCACGTAAGAACACAAACTCAGCAACCATGTTCATTCTGCAAGTGAAGCCAGGAAAGAGGAGAGCCAGACCCAGAGGTTCACAGGACTGAACACTGTGCAAGCTTAACAAAATGGAATTATAACAAAAGGAAACAAAAGCATCACAACTCCTTCTCTGTTCAAATGTAGAGGGACCCTGTTGCTGTATAGGGTTTGTCTGGGTTTGTGTAAGATAGTCTCACGTCCTTTTACAAATCTTTTAAGATTTCTAGTCTGAAGGAATAGAAGTAACAAAAGCTTGAAGGTATAGTTTGATAGTTGTCGGACTACAATGGAAGTAGTAAGCTAGATGTTAGCTATTGAATCAGTAATAGCAGTAAAAGTGCTAAATTGGGTGTAACAAGGGAGTTAGCTCACAGTTCAATACAGTGCTCAAATCAGGATGTATGATTTTACTCACAATATTTTCATGCTAATTGTTAGTTGTATATACTTAGAAATAGTAGAAATTCCAGTTTCATTCCACCTGGGGCATAAATTGTGTATAACCATTGTATTGAAGATGTTGAAGTTCATGTTCTGTATCTTTTTCAAGTTTTTTCAGATAGAGTTTAGTTTAAAAAAAAAACCTTCATTTTCTTGAAAAAGTAAATTGAAGAATAAAAACACTTCTCATTAAGATAATAAACAAAAGCCTGACTGAGGACCCAAACTCCAGTTTAAACATCTTTAGATCAAATACATGTCATGTCAGTGCAATTTATTTGTCTTTCGTTGCAATAATTTCAGGCAGTAGTTGAGATGTCAGAGTTCGCAATGTTAATGTATGCATGTAGCCTCTTTAATGTAAGTACTGTAAATAAAACAAAAACAGTCTCACTCATCAGTCAAATATTTGACATAATGATCCATCTTTAGCTTCAGAATACACACACTCCTACTATAATGGCCTGTAGCACAAATAGTAGACATAGTAGTAGCCTAATGTAGTATTAGGACAACCAATGAAATGTTTCACTTTAAATGTCAAAAGCAAAAACAATCATAGCCCAGTGAGTGATGAGGTCATCCAAGGATTCATGTTTATATCTGAGTGAAAAAGAAAACTATCAAACATCTCTCTTCAGCCTACTTGAAATGATGCTTTTTAAGCCAATTAATCCATGTCCCTGCCAGACATCAAAGAGCACGGTAAAAATGCTGAGGCGTCGCCAGATTTAAATAGCACAAAAAAGGAATATTCATAGTCTTTCCAAAATCTTTTAAGTCTTTAAGAAGCCCCTGAAGTAGCCAAACAGAAAAAGGAACAATGGAACACCCTTTTTCATTTTATAACGAAAGTATAATGAACAAAAAACTGATCCTTTCATTCAGTTTTTTCAAATAACACTTGGCATAAATCATGATAGAAGGGGAAATAAATGTCTTCATATAGCCAAGATCACAGTACAAACACAGCGCTTCCCCCTTGTTAACGCCACCCACCAGTTTCATAAGTTAAGAAACCATACTGTATGAAAAACATGTGATCTTTCTCTCTGTGGTGGACTATAATTAACAAGTTATCAATTCTTAAAAAAAAAAAAAAAAAAAAAAAAAAAGAAAACAGTGGTAAACAAAAAGGATCCTACTTCAATTTTGTCATTTAGCTTAGCAAATGTTCCAAAAACTGCAATGGTTAAGATTGGTTAAGGCAGGGTAAGATTTTGCAACATGACGTATGATCATTTTTATTAGTAATTCTACACAAGACTGTTTCTATATGCCACCTACATATTGTGCACAGGGGCCCTGTTGCACCAACGTATTTTTTTCTCCTTAAATATAAACTGACAATTTTGGTAACCAAGAGACATCATGTGTTCAGCTCACAATGGCTAAAATAAAACATATGTATAGATCAAAAAGCAGCTTTTATAATGAGAACACTTTGCCTCACAAGCAGGACTGTAGTGGAGGCTAAACGCATGTAAATGCATCAACCCACCTCTCAAATTCAGAAATAGTGTTTATGCAGCCTTTCAATCAATTTACAGCTGTTTGCACTCAGACTGGCTTCCTACTGCAGTTTCTGTTGTAGCCTCTAGGAGCGCTTGTTTTGTTTTCCTTTTGAAAATTCAATCCTTGTATGAGACACGGAGATAGCTATTATTGTTAACACAGACCAACAAACATCACAAAAACAAGCCCTCACATTTATTGGAATGGGGGCAGTGCATTTCCGCAGTGGGGAAGTGGGGGAAGTGGGGGAAGTGGGGACTACATAGGGCTTAGCAAAAAAACACAGCCGTCTGGCAAAACCAAGCTCAACTTCTACTGGAACACAACCTGATGTCACACTGCATTGGCCTAACACATACATGCAACAGCACAGTCCTGAGACTGTCCCAGCAGCTACGCGGATGGACAATGACAGCCTCCCGTCTGTGTCTGCAACATTGCTGACCTTCAGAACTCCACCTCCAACTTCAGTTCACCCTGCTTTCCAGAAGGTTATGGCAATGGTGGCAGAGCAAGTAGGGCTCACACTGCCCATGCTTATCCTGCCCATGCCAGTCAGCTGGCTTTGTGAAGGCTCATCCAGGCAACCTGGGTTTGTTTTGCCCCCTCTCCCAGACATTTGGCAGTGTGTTGAAGTGTCCTAGGAGGAGACACTGAAAAGTCATGGGACCGCACGTATACATACCACCCAACTTGGCGGACTGGGCGAAGAAATATATATATATATATATAGTGAATACCTGAGGCAGCAGAAACCTGATGATGCAGAGGAGGAGGAACCATCATGGAGGGACAAGCCCCTACACGGCATGTACCACTGATAGATAGACGAAGTGGCTGATATCAAGAAATCCTGCCAGTGGCTGGAAAAGGCTGGACTGAAGGACAGCACAGAAGTATTGATTATGGCAGCACAAGAGCAGGCACAAGATCAATAGAGGCAAGGATCTACCAGTTGTCTGATTTGTAAAATGGTTTTGCGCTTTTATCTTGATTTTGCTAGTGTCTTTATAATTGTTTTTTTTTCAGAAATTTATTAATTTTGTACATTTATTCAAAACATTGTATTTTCAAAAATCATTTTATTAGTTCATTGTTTATAATTCACGTTTGTTTGTGATTTTCATGTTAACAGTGCAGCTAAGTTCCTTAAAAACATTTTATGTGTAAAAAGTAGTACTTGTTCTCATTTATATGCATATGGAATACGATGCAGATTTGGTGTGTATCCATCAGTGCTTGAAATAGGGAAGGGGGCACCCAAACAACATTTTGCATAGGGCCCCCAAAAAGCTAGAGACGACCCTAATTCTACATAAACCCACATGGAATCTGAATCAGAATCTGCTAACATTAATATCCTAACACAAATTGCCATATATTCATCACAAAACTATGAATTCAGTAAGCAGGGGCTTTTATTAACCTAAACAGTAAAAATCCAGCCATCATTGTTCTCATTACTGCCATTTTCATATTTTTCTTAGTTTATTTTTCAAGTATCACCACCTCTCTTTTACACCAGCTCCCTGTTGTATGTAGGCTTTAATGTCATTTTAGGATTCCTGGCATTAAAGAAATATCTGATGTAGTCTGCAATATATTATGATTGTGGTGGAAAATATGCTATACTATAAGAAGCACTACTCAAATATGTTCACATGACACTGTTCAATCTCTTCTGTGTAACCTCAACTAAATGACATTGATCAGCTGCCATTAAGTGGCTGAATGGTTCCCCCTGGTGTCTGTATGCTGACAAAGGATGTATATCCAACCAGTATAGAAGAACAGCATAAACGTAAGTGTAACTTCTCATTTAAAATTACATGCAAGGTTCCACAACAACACATGGAGTAAACATAATGATAGTTGTGACAGTATTCACCTCACAGGATGAAAGGTTATTGTCATCTTAAATATTTAAAGAAATACCTCCTCCTTATCAAAGACAAAATGAGAGTTATGAAGCAAATGTAACATAGTTATTAGCATCTTCCATTTCTCTTCTCATATGACCATTTATTCTGTCATTGGAAGACATTGACAAGTGACAGAACTAATCCACACAGTGTCTCAGTGTGATCAAGCAGTAAACACATTTCACCCTACAATCCTGTCAAAGTAACTTCCTATTGACTGAAATTACTCACAACTCATCAAGTTGCTGATTCGTTTCTATGCTTCGGATAGAAAAGATAACATTGATAAACTCAGACTGGAACATGTCTACCGCAGTCTAGGGCAGATTAAGATATCAACAAGACAGAAGCAAGGCTTTCGGTTCCTTTCCCACAATCAATTTTCAGTTTCACACACACGAACAAACACTAATAGCTGCTTGAAGACCCTTTCACCACAAAATGAGCCCGTTGCCAGTACACCCACAGGGTTGGTTATTGCATGACTCTGTGGTAACTATATATTTTATATATATAGTATATAAATAATTTTACAGGCACAAAAAGTCATAAACTGTGGAATCTACACTAACAGCAACATTAAAATGTATTAACAGCTCAAAGGAATTCAGTCAAGAGTGGTTTAAACCAAAGGTTAAGAGAACTGTAGAATGAAGATTAAGATTCAAGATTAGTTGTTGAAAATGTTGTTTTACATACAGCATGCATTATACATGTGAAAATTAGAATATTGTTGTGAAAGGCTATATTTGAAATACCAAGTATTTATTTATTATATAATTTATTATATAATTTCCAAACTAGGTGACATCTTAATTTTAGTGCATTAGTAAATAACACACAGTGCCCTTTAAAGTGATTTTAAAAATAATTAAATAATAAGTAAAATATATTACATTTAAAAACATCAATAACAAACTTTGCTGCCAGAACTCCCATGTAAAATAGCATGTCTGCTAAAACACAGGGAAGCCAAATCAACCTACAGAAGAAAAATATTAAACATGTGATATTCTGGTTGAGGCTGACAGAGGGCACTGGTGGTCTATCTATCTATCTACACAAAAGGACATTTAACTATTTAGAACTTAAGAAAGATTATGTCTTGACTACCTCACAAGCACAATCAGACATTTGTAGTGTAAAGCACTCAAGTAATACAGAAATTCATTAACTTTCCCTGGGTTGAGACTGATATTGAGGGATATAGAACACTGAAAGCAAAGGTGTCTTTGTTTAGGTCTGCAGTACCAGTGGCTCGTGATGTGAATACTACAGTTAAATTTCGCATTGTGTATCGTGTCAAGATCATGGCTGATTCTTTTCCAGGGGATAATATGCTAAAATCTGAAACTGGAGCACAGAAGTGACTTTTGTTCAAAGCTGCTGATCTCAAACCAATAGATTCTCATTTTTGGATGGGAAAGCACGCAGCGTGTTTGCAGCGTGCATGTGCTACAAATCAGATCATGAAAAAAGAATCAACACTGATATAATCTTAACGGACGCTTTCCAACCCCACATTTTCATACTGTGTGGGTGTGGTGGTGGTAATTGTGGTGATGGGAGAGTGTTTGTGTTCGTATGTGTATGTGTGTGAATGTAGGTGGTGGGTGGGTTGATCTAAAAGATGCCCATACACAATATTTTATGCTGGTATTAAGAAATGCAACCAGTGATACTGTATCTGATCAAGGCTGCTTGGAATTACAGTTTACTCAACAGGCAGAGACGGTCCAGTCCTGTTTTTGTTGTGCGCTGCATGCTGTGCTCTACATGCATTAAGTTTTGCATGCACAGACACATAGGCGACAAACTGCTAACATTAGCCACACAATTGAATAATGTTTTTTGTTGATGCATAGTAAACGTTAATGCCACAGCACTGTAGTGGGCTGCTACTTTCTGGGGCTGCAACCTGTAACAGTTTATATAGGGTACAAATAAAAAAACACAAATGATGCTTTGATTCTCTCCCTTTTGTTTCCTCTCTTTGTTTTGTTTCAGTAGGTACAGCCTTTAAACTGATTATTCTTGTTCATAGCTAATAATTACACAGCAGACAGCAGATTCCTGGCAACAGCTATAAGGCATAACGATGCATGTAGGTAGTTAATACTTTCAATGAAGATAAATGATTGGATCGAATGATCAAGACATGCAGGGCAAAGAGATGTCACAGTTATCCACAGACAATCATTTGATCCACCATGAGTGCTTAGACCCAGCAGCAACACCTGCATGGGTGACTGACTAATTGTCCCCAGTCACTGACAGCCACTCAACCCCATATAACACCAACACCTCTCAGAGCCCAGCCAGGGTTCTTACTGAATCTATTAACTGAAAAAACAAGGTCGATATACAGTAGAGTGCTCAACAGACACTGCAGCACAACAACTGAGTTACATCTGTTATTTTCACAACATACTGTATACAGAGGATAGTGATTTATGTTTATATTATGTCTTATTCAACTGGAATTCAATACCATGTAAAGTTTTTCAAACTCTCTATGAATACATTCATTTTCCTCTGTATCAATGGTGCCAGTAGAAGCAACCCTAAAAGATAATTTGATCAATGTTAAGATAATAAATTAAAGCTTGCTTAAATGTCTCTGTTCACAGACAAGCAGAATGAGTATTTATGATAGTGTGTGTGTGCTAACAAAAAAAAAATCTGCTAATACATTCACATTCAGTTTACAAATCAGCCTTGAGGATATTATTGGGATTGTATTAAAGGTGGTAGGGATGTCTCAGGCAAAATGTAAAAGGGACATTTTTGATTTCAGCATTATAATAAAAATGATTTACCCCAGTGGTTTTCTTTTTATGCAAAAAAATCTCTATTTATTCAGAATGATCAATACACATTATGCAAATTTTTTTAACCCTTATACAAAAATTGTATAAGTGCTTGAGACTACCAAGAAAGGATAATAACATCAAACAATATCTCACAGAATTATTTGGACATCCATTATTCAATTTGTACTGGCCTTGTCTACCTTCAACAACCCCTGCAATAGAAATGTGTTCTTTCTTTGACATATATTTGGGGCTCTTTGATTCATTTTTCATTGAGTGCAATTCATTCTAAAGCTGGATGCAGACAAAGTAAGGTCAACAGACTCTTTAATTATTTGCACTGTGTCTGTAGACCCTGAGCTGTGAAATTGTATAACAGTAACTGAGGCAATATAGAAACATTCACAGAGCACATCTGCCTGCATAGCATACTCTGAGTCTTGCCCCCCTCATTTATGTCATTTGTTGTTGTGTACAGTGTGTGTGCACCAAAATGTATACATTTTTGTTTTGTGTATAAGCATCTGTTTTGTGCAAGAGCTTTTACCTGCACACACAAACACACACATGTACAGACATTAGTCCAGCATCCTTGACCTTGTGGGAAAAAAAAAGATTTACAGATTAGAGAAAGGGGTTTTGAAGGCATGACATATCACCTCACTCTGTATTACATTACACTCCAATCACACATGGCCTCGTAGTATCGCCCCAATAATTCTCCGGATTTGTTATGATGTTTTGATGCTCACTGTTTACCCAGGATTTATAATCATGACTTCAGTGACCCACAAGGGCTCAGCAGATCCAGCTAGAGGCTTACAAACTAAAAAAACATGCAGAGGCAGCTGGCAGACAGTTCATCATGGCCAAGGTCAAAAAGCTCTCCAGGTTTTAATAACATGAAGATGTGTGTGTCTCCCCTCTCTGTCCACTCCTTGTCATGACCACTTTCAAAGTAGCCTTTTTGTTTGTTGATAAGGCCTTGGAGTCCAGCCATAGCTGAGGAACCAATCACCTCTCTGTTACTGTCAGGCAGCTCTAGCAGCATTTGTTCCAGATTGATCTGAGCTTTCAGATGACAGTAAGACCGTTTCATTTCTGTTGATCACAGCTTTTCCACCTCAGGGAGCATGGGTTATAAAGGACAATTCATGCTTTCCGCATCTGTGGACAGCTGTGGTCATATAGACACACACGTGGTTCCATTCATACTTCTTTTGGAGATCCACAGACACAGACATGTCCCACATGTGCCTACTAGTAAACAGAGTTCTAGTGTGATATCTTTCCAGAGTTGTAAAATCCACTCTGTGAGTATTATAGACTGCTGTGCAATGTTTTTCTGATCAGCCTCTAAATGCAATAATCTGTTACCCTAACTTGCTGGATCGTATTTCATTGTCTCACTTGTACATTAAACAACACGCCCACATCAACATAGCCCTGTGTAGTGTTTTACACAGGGCTGTTTTCACTCTGAGTGTAGCTGAGGAGTTCCTGTATGTTGCTAAACAACAAGATAAAGTCAACAAAAAGATAAGCGACAGCTTCATGAGAATAGCAATACGTTACATACATACAGTAGATGAGACAGGCATTACCTTTTTGCTTTTCTACCATAAGCACAGTTGACAAACTTGCTATGTGTACAGTCCATGCAGTCACAAATTTTGGGCTGCATGTGAATGTCCACAGAGGACATCTGCCACACAGACCCTCATGGACATAGGCGGATGATAACATTTACATCACGTGGACCAACACGGACTTTCGCGGCCATGTGGACCAATGCAGACCCTCGTAGCCACATGGAAATGGAAAGTATGATTTGGCCTTAATGGCCCTCTAGTAGCATGACATTCATTACCTTCCACTCTGTCTTACAGTAGTTTAAAACAGTGTTATACTTAACTGCATTCTCTGTCAAAATGATAGGAAGAGACTTGTGACCAATTAACTGCTACTGCTTGTGAATGTATAAATCGGGGTTATTGTGTTGTAAAACTAAATATGCAATAAAAGATTGAATTGGAGAATTATTGCAGAACACACCCTTATTCCATTGTAGACAGATGACAACAACAATTCAAAAACCAATATCTACTAAAAGACTTTTTCATTTTGTCCCATCAAGGGGTTGTCATAATTTCACATCCGCAATGTTATCAGATTTGGGTCACAGTGGAAGGAAAATGTATTTCAAGAGGTCTGAGGAAAATCTCATTTGGCAAGCACAAGTCAGTTGCAGTAGCTGAAGGGCATAGGATGAGCGATGTCATTACACTAGCATTGTGAATCTGATTGGTCACAGCTCATTCTGTATGTAGCAAATGACCTCAGTGTGCTCCACTGGTTTGTAGTGAGGCTAAATGAGATCAATGGATTTGTTAGATGAAGAAATTACCAAGGGAATAAAATATTTCTGTTACGTAAAAGTATTATGAAATGTTATTGACAGTATACTGTAGAAATTGGTTAGTTTATTTACATTAGTAGCATTTGCAAACACTTCTGTAAACCAATTCTGATCATTCAGAAGCAACAAAAAAGTAGATTTTTTATAGAAACTCTGTAATTACACTATATTTGTGAATATAGCTGTAATTTGAAAGGTACAAAATAAAAAACAGATTCAGTCTTGAAAGAGGATCTGTTCTCCCACTATTGACACAAATCTTCACAAGAAAGTTGCCAAACAGTGCTGGATGGCATTATATTTTCTCAATTATTGCCTGTTTTTGGACCAAAAAAAAAAAAAAGTGCAAAGTGTTAAGTGTTAAATCACGTTCAGGAACTGTATCTCGATGCATTTTGGGCATACACAATAATGCAATAACTGTTAATAGCATTTAAAGGTTATCTGCACTATCAACAGAAATCACTGAGGAGCTATGCAAATATTTTGATTCTAAGAAGTTTCCCTTTTGAAGCAGTTGAAACTTGCTGTGTATATCATGTGATGGGCATTTAGGCAGTTTGGTAAGTGAATAAAAAAGCACTAAACTTAATGTCATCCAAGCTTTCAGTCATTTTAAACCCTAAAAACTACATCCATTTTCAAGAAAAAATGTTATATCTTTTGAAGTGAAAGAAGAATTTGAAGCTATAGTGAAATTGATGATTACTGAACATCTAAAGGTTCTACTCATTCTTTTGTCAAAGTGATGGACAATTTGTTGTGAAATATAATTAATTGTTCTGGCCCTTCTCTGAGGAGTCACATAGATGCCACTATCTTTGGTTCTTCATAGTCATCACTGTGCTCAGTGTAGGTGTCACAAGATGAGAAGGGTTGGGCTCAGGTTTAGAAGAGCTGATAACATGTCTACATGCCTATGTTTAGAGAAATCACACTTACACTTACGCATTTGAAAACCACAGAAACCAGGGTGGAAATTTTGTCAAGTGGGGGTGTTTACAATTTGTGGACCACCATTTCCCATACAGTAAGTGACTATTTTCCCTACCACAGAACCGGGAGATATACTGTGATGACAAGTGAAACCTTCTCACGTTCTCTTGACTCCCCCTGCATAACCACAATGGGTTTGCAGCATGACAACTTTATCTTAGAATCTGTTGAAAACTGCACCTGACTTAAAAGAGATTTTGTGGTCTGCAGGCAGCGCGCGTGTGTGTATGTGTGGAGGGGGGTAGTTTTCAGAGAGAGAAACAGAAGACTTTGTATTCTTTCTTTTTCATTTTCTATTATTCTCATTTGTATAGTTCTAATGAATATTTGGTAGTGGTAACTGTGTGCAAATAATAGGTTGCTATGTAGTGAAATTTAGACCCATCACATGTTGCCAGATTGACAATTGACCTCTGACACTTACAGAAATTAAAAAAACACCCAAAGCGTATTAAAGTGCTAGCTGTATAAAAACTGTTTGAGGTATAATCATGCCATGTGATGTCACACTTATATTTACCCAATTTATTTTTAGCCAGTTTGAAAGGCTTTATGCCAAAGGATATCTGACTGATGAGGCATTTTGCAATGTGCAGCTTTAAATTGGATATTTTCTGTACTGTGCGGCACCTGGCTGCGTGGCTTTATGGCTTAGCAGAGAAATAATGATTTGTACATGGATAATCTCATTAATGGTTTCAAAATCCAGGTGCTTAGGTAATCTTTTCATTGCATTCCACTAATCTTAATCCTGACAACATAATTCCTGGACTGCACCATGCTAATCTGATCTCTATCACCACTTTTTTTTCTCTCTTTCTGGATAAAGAAATGTTTTCATGCTGGGAATTGAAATAGTTCCACTTACAATCATGACATGTACAGTGTCGATCCTGTATATAAAAATTTAGGTTACGCATGAAACCTCTGTGCGTGTCTTGTCACTTAGTCATTTTGTGTGAAGACCTCAGCGTTTGATAGTTTCCTACCCATGTGTAACCACACATTTTCTATGATACATACACACACACACACACACACACACACACACACACACACACACACACACTCACACACACACACAAGCTCATGAATACCAAGACATACATTTACTCTAGCATAGCAGCTTAGCTATAAACCAATATGCATATATGACCCCTGTATTGTGGTATGACATTGACTGTGTTTAACCATTATCACACAAGAGGACTAGTCTAACACTCATATCAGATTCCATTAACCTAAGTTAGCAAGGTTTTACTCTTACTAAAACTTCTCTAGGCAACAATGATTCCAAAGCAACTGGACTTAAATTTGTCTTATGAAGACGTTTCGCCTCTTATCCAAGCGGCTTCATCAGTTCGTAACGCATCGTCCTGACTAGTCCTCACTAGTCTGACAACACAGTGGAGATAGACCCAGGTATTTATCCCTGCGAAAGTGACCGCCCAAACTATCTCCTACGACAATAGTTCGTTAGTGGAGTTTCACCTGACCATTGTTTTGGTCAGTGAGTCATCCCTGTGAACGACAGTCGTTAGGAGTGGATGGGGCTAAAGGCAGATTACAGTCGTTAGGCATGATGGGTGTTTGCCTGTGAACGACAGTCGTTCTGCTCGTTAGAGTCACTTGTTGTTGGTTTCGGGCAGCTTTTGTTCTTAAGTTTCCTGGGAATGGTGGAAAGTGCAGCATTGTAAATAGGTGAAAGATTGTGTCTCAAACCCCCTCCTCTGTTTAAAGATGGTTTCTCTACTTTTACGTAAATGGCTTCTTTGACCCCTCTCTCAAACCATCTGTCCTCCCTGTCCAAAATTCTGACATTACTGTCTTCAAAGGAATGGTCCTTTTCCTTAAGGTGTAAATAGACAGCAGAAACTGGACCTGAGGAGGTTGCCCTTCTGTGCTGGGCCATTCTCTTGTTGAGTGGTTGCTTTGTTTCCCCAATATACAGATCTTTGCAATCTTCGCTGCATTGGACAGCGTATACCAAGTTGCTTTTTTGGGCATGTGGTAGCTTGTCCTTTGGGTGTACCAGTTTTTGTCTGAGGGTATTGCCAGGTTTGAAACAAACAGGGATTTGGTGTCTGTTAAAGATTCTCCTGAGTTTCTCGGATACCCCAGATACATAAGGGATGACTATGTTTTTCCGTTTTTCCTTAGTTTCTGTTCCCTCTGAGCTATTGTCCTTTTTGGATCGTGTCCTTCTTTCCAGAGTCCAATTGGGATAGCCACAGGTTTTCAGAGCTCCCCTTAAATGTTTATGCTCTTTCTCCTGGGCTTGAGTAGTGGTAGGTATTTTATCAGCCCTGTGTTGCAAGGTTCTGATAACTCCCAGTTTGTGCTCCAGAGGATGGTGTGAGTCAAAAAGAAGGTATTGGTCTGTGTGAGTGGGCTTCCTGTATACACCAATGTGGATGTTCCTGTCATCATCAAAGTATACATCACAATCCAGAAAAGGTAAGTGGTTGTTTTTCACATCTTCTCTAGTGAACTGGATGTTTTTGTCCACAGAGTTAATGTGCTCAGTGAAGTGCTGTAATTCTTGGAGCCTTTGACCGCTCACAGTACCTCAGGCTTTACCCACAAGATACTATCCCATGCCTATATGGACTCCCCAAGATCCATAAAGAAGGGGTCCCACTCAGACCCATTGTTAGTAGTATCAACTCCGTCACGTACAATATTGCCAAATTCGTGGCTAACATTTTAGCCCCTTTGGTTGGGAACACACCTCACCACATCCAAAACTCACAGGAATTTGTGGGAAAAGTCCATGGTTTAAGACTAGAAAATGATGAAACCATGGTCTCCTATGATGTAACATCCCTTTTCACTTGCATTCCAACCATGGAGGCAGTGGAAACTGTGAGATATCATTTAAATCATGATGAGAATTTACCGAACAGGACCAACCTCACCCCAGACCAGATCTGTCAGTTACTGGATTTGTGCCTAAACACCACATATTTCCAGTTCAACAACACTTTCTACCGGCAAAAGCATGGCTGTGCGATGGGCTCACCAGTGTCCCCAATTGTGGCTAATTTATACATGGAGAAGGTGGAACAGACGGCCTTAAAATCATATAAAGGAACATCACCAAGCCATTGGTTTAGGTATGTGGACGACACATGGGTTAAAATCAAAACCCAAGAATTACAGCACTTCACTGAGCACATTAACTCTGTGGACAAAAACATGGACAACAGAGATAAATATGACCTGGACAAATGAGAATATACACAGACTAAAACTTCTGAATGTCGCAAACAAAAAAACTGAAAACTAAATTAGTATCCACTTCTTCATGGGATGTAATTGGTTGCTACAGTATGTAAATAAAGGAACCCTATTGTACCAACATGTCTTCTCACTGATCACTGACTGCATCATACCAGGTCTCACAGTTCCTCAGACCTCATATAATGGAAGAACAATACATCTCATATTCTCGAACAGCAATATTAATTCAAATGAAAAAACCAGACCATCCTCACAAAAGTATAGGTCTAAAATTCAGGCTAGCAAAAACAACCTATGGTTACATTAAGCCATCTAGTGGCTGTAGTAATTATGACCCAAGGAAGTGACGCAGTTCAGTTGATGTCAATATAAAATGACTTTATATTGATTATTTGCCTTATTAGAAAGGATGTGGATTGGGTGGATGGCTAAATAGTTTGATGAGACTGCTGTTTGTTTCTTGCTTCCAATTGCTAGTGACATGTTTCCATCCTTGAGTTGGCCATGATGAAAGTTGCATAACTGTAAGGAAGTAGAAACCATGTTTCAAGTGGTCATTTTAACCCAAACCATGACTTTTCCCTAAACATAACCAAATGGTTTTTGTGCCTAAATCTAACCAGACCTTCACCATAGCATTGTCACACCATAAATCTTAATTATTTTTTTATGTTTTTAATAAAACTTTTTTGGCATATTACAGTCCTTTGGGTTATTCTGTATGTGGTCTGGTCCCCATCTGTTCTATAGAGGGTGCTGAAAAAAGTCACCTCAATTGCAACATTAGCTGAGAAGCTTGATCTTACAGTTCAAAATGTATGTGATCTTACAGCTCCAACAAGATCCTATATGCCAAATATAACCTCTAAAGCCAACATTAAAACATTGATTACACATTGTACAGACTTCAATACTGTTGATCCTTCCCTCTACTGTAGCTGTCCTCAGAAATAGGTTAGACTGTTTTGAGAAGAGTGTGAAGACTTACTTGATAGAATGGTGCTAATCGACAGGACCTCTCTGCTCCTTCTGCCACGGTACAAGCCATACTGAGTGTTTTTAAATCACTGGTAACGTTTTATTGATCTACCTTAAAAGCAGTTTTGCTTTTTACTGTGAGCACGTGCTCAGAACTACATGGAAAGTACTGCAATACATTAGTTTCATTACAGTTAAGAAGTGGTGGAAGACATTCAGTATTCTTGTTATAACAGATGACAACCAGTCCTTTAAGAACCATTATATTGATACCAGAGTTTTGTGTTCTATTTTAATCTGATTTTGCTTTGTAACATTCAAATAGCATATGATACAAATGAAATAGGACATGCACAAATAAAAACAGGCATTAGAAAAGAAAATGAAAAAAGAAAGAAAATGTGTTGTTCTGGAGTGCACAGATCAACAAAGTATTTTGTCATTTAATTTGGAGGACTTGATGAAAATAACATTAATATACCCTGATGAATGCTTGCAGACAGAATATGGGACAGTCTCAGAAAGGAAGCAAGTTCAAGTGGGAGTTCACATTTCTGTCTGAATGTATGGGGAATGAAAACCTCATGAATCAAATTCTGTCAGTTGTGATGGCAGCAAAATGACCCAAGGGTCCCTGCGATCGCTTCTGATTAAAAATGTTGCCACTGTTAAATCAGACTCACTAATCCATTATGAGGCCAAGGGACCACCAGCAAAAAGATATCATTTTTAATACTATGAAATATTTACCTGGGAAACATGGAAAAAAGTGTTATGTAATATGAAAAACATTTTCCAAATAAGAGTGAGCAATTTTACAACAGTATGAGCTAATTTGATTCTCTGACAGAAACTGACATATTTTCCAACTTTTCCTTTTTTTGCATTATGTCTGATCCCCACACTTAAGTAAGAAATATGCCATAGCTGTCACTGTTTCTGTGGGGTGAGAAATGTACCATGTTGGTCTCACATTAGCACACACCCTCTGTCTCCTTTATCCTGCTCAGACAGATCACTATAGTGTGTCTGGTGTACCTTTCTCTCCACGGCACTGTCTGCTCTGGTAATTGACTCTTACAGTCTCCGCTGAGCTCTCCGCTACATGGCCTCACAGGCTCCACACCCAATTACAGGCTGCATCTCCCTGATGGGCTGAGGTGGATGACCAGGGGGAGTGTAAAGTGGGGGTGGTGAAGTGCAGTATTATTAGTCTTTGATGTGGAACTCAGAGTTAGATGGATATACAAGAGAACACCTTCAAATCAATGGCATAGCCCTGTAAAACTATCAACTTATTGAGTTAATAAAGGTGTCATAGCTTTGACACAGGCCTCATTTGACACATCTGTTTCACCAAGGATATATTGTTGGCATGTCAGTTGAATCAATTAGCTGACTCACTGTTGAACAAGTGGAACGTGAAGGCAGCAACAGTATCTGATCTGTTCTATTTATCTGCTGGGCAACAGATTGGGTGAAAGTGCCGTTCACTCTTCAGCCCACACCCTACAGAGAGAGAGAGGTGTTTCTTTTTGGCTACCTAGCACACTCAAACAGCCAACAATGGGACACCATCGGACAGTGGTAGGCTGTCAAAGATAATAACCATCATTGGGTTAGCTCTGTTCGCTAGAGGGAATGCCTGAGCAGCAGTGATATCTATATGTTTCTCTCTTGACTATTTTCAAGTCCATTGTTTCTTTTTCAGACAAAAAACTTAATGGCAAAAAAATCCACTAAAATTCCAGTCAATTACAACTTCTGTCTTATTCTTTTAGTTTTGGCCATTAATTATGTTAGTTTTGATAACATTTCAGCCATTAAAATAATTGCCAAGATCTGGGAAAATCATATTAGCATCACTATAACAAACTCTAATAGAGACAGAAACAACAGAGGTTTGAATATCAGCCAATAGATTAGACATATTATCTTGGAGGTAAAATTGAAAGTGTGTACAGCCAAAATCATGGTAGTAGTCCCTCATTACACAGGAAAACTGTGTAGTGAGGGACTATACACATTCACAATCAAAGCAAGTATTGTAGGTCAAAATTGAATTAAGACATGGTGTATAAACTTTAATGGATATACTCAACTCACATTTTAGGTAATAACTTTCCTTTACATGGAAGTTAGCTAACCTGCTTATGTTTCTTGTCCTGTCACACTTTTGAGCAATGTTGCCATATTCCTAGATCTTAGCAATTAAGATGATAATGTGAGGATAATGTTATTATTACTAATAAAAGCCCAAACACACTGAAAGTGATATTGATTCGCCTCATTTGATGCGGATCAATTGATGCTCCTATGGTACACTGCAGCCATCAGATTAGAAATGTGAACACTACAGAACCAAAACAGGTTTGTTTTGTCATTCTTTGTGTTCTTGCATTAGTTGGATGTAATGAATAAATGAAAAGGAGAAATGCAAAGGAGGAAAACGAAGCTAAGAGCATCTGTTTCCTCAGTAAATTGTCTGTTGAGTGTGTGATGGTTATTTATTTGTGCTTTATAATGTAACTGCTGTGAAACAATCAGGAAATAACGTTTTATATCTCTAACTTTGTTCTTGCTACTGTTCTTGCTTGTGCTTTCAGCTCACTCATGCCTTTGCTCTCTTTTTCAGCTGCAGAGAAATACAGGTTTGATTGCTGGCACCTAATAACACTTTTGGTGCTCATTTTAAAACATTTTAAACAATGGGTGTACTTCAAACATGTGCATCAGATGTTTTCAGTGTGTTTGGGCCTTAAGATGGCCAAGGCATATTGGCAATAAGGCATGGGTTGAATGAAACCGGAATTCCCCTTCAAGTTCCCTAAAATGCCTTAAAGTATAGGTTCTCAATTTTTCAAGTCCACCTTCTTTTCTTTCTCATGTTCTGTTATCATTCCTCCTGTTCATGCTGACCATTAGAAGATCCCTTTACAATGTAAATGATAAGGGACAAAATCCAAAGTCCTTGTATTGAGCAAAAATGCATTCAAAAGTTTATCTGAATATAATATGGAATATATAGGCTTCAGCCATCTGGGTTTGTCAAATAAAGTGGATATCTTCCACAATTAAATTCTTTTTAGTAAAAATGTCCCCCCCTGTGTTTTAACAGACAGTGTTTTCCTGTTAAGCTACAGTTGAAGGATCATAACAAGAAGAGAGAATTTTGTACTAAGAAGACAGTAACTCTCTTTTAGCTTTAAATAGACTTCTATACAGTGCATCATACAGACAGGTGGGAAATTAAAGGAAAAAAACAACATAAAGTGTCTTAGTATGGTGTTGGGCCACCACATGCCGCCAGAACAGCTTAAATGCACCTTGGCATTAATTCTATCAGTCTCTGGAACTCTACTGGAGGGATAAAAACCATTTTTCCAAAAAAAAATATTTCTTCAATTGGTGATTTGGTGATGGTGGTGGAGAGCACTGTGTAACCTAGTAGCAACTTCCAGGGCTAAGAAATGAAGTCAATGAAGCCAAAAAACTGCAAAAAACTTCCTTGAATGATCACTTGAGGCTGGCACCAAAAGCAAGTCCCCCCATGTTATAATGCCCAAGCTTTACAGCAGAAATAAACATCTTTACAGCCTGTTGCAAAAAACGGTTTTGGTCTCTATAGCTAATTTCCCCTTTCATTATTCAGCCACTTTGAGGGACAAGTGGTGCTGTCACAGGTGGTTAGCTAACTGCTAGCTGTTTGCTGGGTGTTACCTCAGCTAATTTGAGTCCATGTTCGAGACAGTGACCCTGACCTCTTGGCTGTGTTTGTGGCGTTGGTGAATTTGGGGGATTTTCCCTGAAAATATTGGACAAATAATATGGCTTGCTGTACGGTACATTGTACTAACAGACCATCCAAGAAGTCCATGTTCCAGTTTCCTTGGCAAGTGAAATTCTAGTATTATTTTAAATATGTTAGCACTGATTAGCAGGTATCAGTGTCTGTGGTCACCATACCAGGCTTGTCAGCTTAGCTCAATCACTAGCTAACCAGCCAGCTAATGAATAAGTCTTGGATTAGCCTTCAAGCAAGATGCCACAGTTATTAACCAGCATGCACTGAGGTCAAAACACAGAGAAGTGAAGTTGTATTGTTTGCATGTAAAGAAGTCTTTATATTACTCTATATTACATTACATGTCTATTTGTCTGTGTAAAAGTTTGCTCTAGGTGATCCAGACAGGCTGGACCAGTGGATGATCAACTTGAGAAGACAGAACTGCACTTCTGTCAAGACTTCTCATCTGTGCAGTGAACACTGTGAGAGTCATCACTTCAGTACTGACTCCGAGATACAGAGACCTTTTTTCATATAGTACCTTACAAAGAATCAATCAACTTATTTGTTTAATTTTATAAGGTTTTGGCCATAATACATTAATATACATTACATTAAATTACAATACATTACATAATACATTACTAAATATGTGATTGGGGCAAATTACTGACACAGTAATTCAACTTAGTGTTTTTCTGATGCAAAAGGCCAAATGCAGATATTACTAATCAAGCAACATGACACATAGCATAGAATGATTCTACAGTGGCAGTAAGCTCTGAGAACAGTTAAATATTATTTTATTAGCAACAAACATTTTAATGTGGATGAACTGCATACTGTACATTTATATTTCAATTGTTTTGGTAGTACACTGTTACATTTAAAACCAAATTCAATATACAAAGTTGAGTATCTACATAACTTAAACACACAAACCTCTTTTATAAATAACAGTCACTTAGTCTGCAATTATATCATATTTTTATGTTTCTTGTAATTTTTATTAGAGAAGGACATGCCTGAGGGACACCGCTGTGCCTACTATTTTCTCTTTCCCCAAGGGCAAAGAAGAACAGCCAGAACAACACCATTTGTTTAACAAAACATTAAGATTTTGCAATGGGTTCTTATCCATATGTTCTATCATGATAATTACTGGTTAAACAGTTAAATATATTTTCATTTATTTTAAGTGCACTTAAGTCATACAAAACAACTTGTAAATTTGTACCCTTTAATATGAAGGTTTTTTCAAGAATGCAAGATTTGACTTTAAATGGACTAAAACTGTTGCTATGTAGTGGCTATTATTTTTGTTATATAAAATGGATCAGACTAAATATACTTTAAAAGTACGTAGTTTCCTATGTTAATTGGAGATATACTGGTGATCTCAATTTTTAACAAAATATAATAGTTAATAGTAAATGAAAATTGAATTTATTTGTAATGTTGTGACCTCAGAGAGGGTCTTGTGGATATTGCACAGGTATTGTGAGGCTTCTATAGTGAGGCCAGAAAAAACAACAACACACACACAAATGGCTGATAAAATGTACCTATTTGCCATAGATGCATTTGATCAGCTGATTGTTTCTTTTTGCATCACTATATGAGCCTCAAAATACCTGTGCCTTAGTATTTGCGTGGGGAACACCTTCTCAGAGATTGCTTGCAATGTCGCAAATAAATGATACCTTCTAGGGAGCTTCAAAACTATTCATTGTGCAGGTAATTCTTTGTTTTTGCACTTTCTGTGTTTAAACTAGACTTCTATCAGAGCAGCAAACAAAAGGCACTCTCCAAAACCGTCTCAGGCTCTGCTACTGTGTGTAAGGCTTCTTAGTTATCTTCAAATAGAAAGTGAAAGTACTCCTGCATGCACAGAAATGGACTCTGTGCAATTATTTGTCAACGTTTCGGTCTCCTGACCTTTCTCAAGACATTTCAAGTCTTGAAAAAGGTCAGAAGTCTGAAACGTTGTGTGGGAGTATTTTCATTTTCTATTTAAACTAGACTTCTATCCCTTCTGTCCCTTGGTAAAAGGGTTGAGTATTAATGCTGAATGTTTTATCTATATTGTTTTAATTGATAGTCAGATTTGAACATTTGCATAAAAGGACTGCAAATATAAATATAATTTATTGAAACTAGAAGTTATCATAAATTAACTCATAAATGTTTAAATAAAAGGTGGACCACATTGGAAACTAAAAAAATAAACTCAGCATTAGTGATCACAATCAGGGCTATGTTTAGGCCTAACAAAATGGCTCCTAAAGGCCAAATTCAAAAGCACAGACATTGTGTTTAGCTAATGTACTTAAAAATATATAATTTCCCCTAGGTGTGAAATGAACTCCATCCTAGTCATGTCTAATGTGAGGGACATTCGGCACGCTGAGGTTGCTTCACATAGTCTCTGCCTCTCTCTGGGCAGCACGCCGGACACAGCTGTCACCAATTATCCACTCTGTGAATATAAGAGGAAAATAAAAAAGAGTAATAAATGCTTCAGGTAAAGAAAAAGTTTACTATAAAGGTCTCAACCTCAACAAGGTCATGGCCATCTTGTAACAAATATAAACATGCCTTTCTTTCTCAACAGTTATATTCAAGATAATAATCTTGCACAGTGCTGTCGATAGCAGTACACATAAGTTTCAGTTCCCCACAGACTTCTATCAGTGTCAAAACCATAAATATGTGTACTGTTTGCAATAGCAATGTGGATAACTGTAATCTTTAATGCAAGTTGTTATGTATGGAATCAGATAATGTTCATAAATATTTTGAATTTGTGAAATGGTTTGTGAATGTGTAATAAAGTTTTGCAGCTGCAGGGATATGTGTGCGTGTGTGAAAAAAAAAAGTTTTGTGCAAACAGATATATTTTGCAAATGTAAAAAAGTTTTGAAGTTGCACATTTATTTTTGCATGTGTGAAAAGGTTTTTCTTTAGTTTTTTGAAATATTTTATTAAAATTTATGCAGGATGTTTTTTCAACAGTGAGGATTCACAAAGCCAAAGTCAGTCTACAGCTGCAAAACTTTATTACACATTCACAAACTATTTCACAAGTTCAAAGTATTTATGACCATTATTTCATTCCATAGTAATGCATACTGAGAATTGAATTACATATTTTCAAATTTCTTGTTTGGTATAATTCCTTAATAGACTAAAAAAAGCAGTGATAATAATTATGGCTGTTAATCCAGTATCAATGAAACATTTATTGTAAAGATACTAAACGGCTGCCATCACATATTGAAAGTATAATCAAGTGACATTCAAATGAACAACTCACAATTTAAATTGTGCAGAAATCCAAATTCAGGTTAAATGATTTGCTTCAAATTGATTGTTAGATATGTATTAAATAAACACTGCACTAATTCAAAACACACCAAATTTCTGCAAGTCTTGACAAAACCTAGTGTTGCACACCACACCTATACCACAATTATAACTTTAAGAAACACTTAAGCGTTTTAAGCTTGTGTAGTAAAATTGCTGTATAGTTTCATAAGCTGTGGTACCAACTGGGAGCAAGAAGACCACAGGTTTAGCTACGTAGCCTAGCTTGTAAGCCCAGCTAGTTAGCCTTAACTAGTTTGGCAACTTCTAGCTAGGTGGGCATGTTTCAGGAATTAATTTTTATAATATATGCTCTAAACTGGTAATGGAAACACAAATCAGTGTGGCATTGCTGGAATCAGCACAGCCAAAATTGTCAATGGAAAAACCAGGGTCTATGGAGGTGTTAGCATAACAGAGATGTGGTCAGAGGAGACAAGGTAGGGGCAAGGGGATGCCTTGTATGTCTTCTTTAAGCTGGTATAGGCCTTATCTAGTAAGTTGTTTCACCTAGCTGCAAAGTTTATAAAACTTTAGCAGGACTGTCTTTAAGTTGGCATGGTTGAAATCCCCCAGTACAATGAAGAATCCATCAGGGTGGGCTGTTTGTTGCTCACTAATTGCATTGTGCAGTTTATTCAAAGCCTCCTTAACATTGGCACTTGGGGGGATATACACAGTCACAGTGATAATGACTGTGAATTCCCTCAGCAGATAATATGGTCAGCACTTTATAAACATGAGCTCCACTAGTGCAGTGCAGTGCATAAAGACAAGTACAGCATCCTGACACCCTGATTTGTTGATATAGACACACAGGCCACCCCTGTGGGCCTTACCAGACAGAGATGTTATTCTGTCTGCTTTGTGGAAAAAGAATCTGTCTAGCTGAATGGTGGTGTCCGGAATGTTTTTGTTCTGCCATTTGTCTGTAAATGCAAAGACAAAGCAGTATCTCATCTCATGTTCTGTAGTCCTCTGTACTTTCACCTCACTATTGACATGCAGCCCACCACTTGGAAAGACAAGAACTGTGATGGGTCAGCTTTGACTGCTTGGGTTGTCTTCAACAGGTTTCTGTTACCAAGTTGAAGAAAGAAACCTTTAGTAATCTGCTCCTTTTTAATAAGACACATCCTGTACAGCCATGACTCTGAACACGACAACTGAATGACAATAGTCTATTATTCAGTAATGAGAAAGTGAAACTGTATGTGCATGACTCACATGGCCCACCATTGCTCGGTCACAAAGTAAATGAAATAATATTAAGACATTACTGTGGGAATATAATTAAAGCATGGGACAGCCTGATCACATATGATACATCCATATTGTATTATGGTGGTACTTATATATTATATAACTGTGAATCCAAGCCTAAGCTGTAGGTAACAGCAGGTCTGTCTTTACCCCTTGTGTCAAAAAATTCAGCTTTATCTTAATTCATAGTCATGGTCACCAAAACACAACCCCCAATCCACAACACCATATTTCCTACTGTATATAGTCCAGGAAATATAAAAGAAAAAGGACCAAAAGATGAAACAGGCAATAATTTTTGCTTGCTTACATATGTAAGCTACAGATTGCACTTGATGTTATTACTTCTTGTTGGACCACTATCACTACCTCCCATCAGCCATTCTCAATGAGAAAGACAGACAGAGAGCGAGCCAGAGAGAGAGAGAGAGAGAGAGAGAGAGAGAGAGAGAGAGAGAGAGAGAGAGAGAGAGGAATGTTTTTAGTTTAGTAGTTGTGAAGCCTAATGGTCTATCTAAGATGTGCACAAACCAATTAGCCTGGTTGACCTTAGAGATGGTGTGTCAGCCTGTCAATCTCGAGGAGAGGGGGTGAGAGGCAACTCTTATCTCTGCCTGACTGTTAAAGGGGGTAGATGAGTTGATGAAGAGGATGGAAGGAGTGATGGGAAGATTTTATTGATGGAAGAGCCTGGTGGAGGGGTCAATTAAGAAAACCACTAGTGGCACTGACCCCCGAAGACAAAAAAAGATCCAAGAAGCACTATTGTATCAGCATATAGGGAAGAAAATCACTATTATCTTCTACAGTACCACTATTATAATTCACTGAATGGAATTTCTTGAAAATTCCCATTAGTACCATCACCTCCATAGTGACTGCTGACAAATTTTACATCACCTTCAGATATTTCTAACCTTAACAGTTTTATGGGGGGTTTAGAATGATAAGCTATGTAAGTACCTTTAGTAACTGTAGTTTTTAACAAACTCTTACTTTACTCTTTCAGACCTATGCGTCATTACATCAGGTCCATTATCAAGAAGTTAAAAGTTTCTTCAAAGGGTCTTCAGTTAAGGTAGTGTAATTCTCTATACTGTTGTAATGGCTCAAGTGACTGATTTGTCAAAAGAAAAGTCTAATTTTAAAGACCATGTGGTAAAACAGTTTAGGGTTTTAACATCTTCACACAATATGCTACAATTTTATGCATGTTTGACATGGCAACAGGCTGCACAGTTAAATATGCTAAATGCTGCTTATATGTATTTGCAGCTTTATTGCTTACGCCCTCCTCATTTTCCTTTTTATCAGGGTTTGTGGCAAAGAAACACCACTGCCACTGTCAGATGATAGCTGGAGGCATATGTTTTGGCATGCATTATTTTGTTTAAACCAACAATGTATATTGTAAATAGTCAATCTCTTGTTTTTTTGTTAAGCATGGGAGTGTCAGACCACATTATTATTAACACGTTACCCTCAAGCAGGACTTCTATAAAGGGTTGCATTATTTTAACTCATCGCAGAGGGATTGATTTACAGGGAAGCCCACCTCCACAATGTGCCACTGAGACACCCACTGCAATTCTCATATTTTTAACCAGAAACAACTAACAAGAAGTAACTATCCACTGAAGAGGCTTATATCACTAAATAAAGAAAGCCATCTCTGCAAAGCTCGTTTCTTTTAGATGTTGGTCTATGAGTTACATCATTTTAAAACTCTCAGCTACAAGTGTTTTAGAAAACGTTTGTAAGAAAGCTCTCAAGGCGACTACTTTGTTCAAATTATGGATATGCATCATTAGGCCAATTGCATGTTGAGGTAGTCATCTATACGTAAACTGCAATTAAAGTCATTATTAAAAGTTTGACTAATACCACTGGCTGATATATTTCAGTTAAAGCACATATTTATGTTATGTACATAGTGGTTTCTCTAACAATACAATTATAGTATTTATACTTTATTTACTGTAAAATAGTAGACTGGCCCCATCAGCAATCTATTACATGAGTTTAAACCTAATCATTCTTACAGCTAAGTGAACAGTATCTTGCTTTAGTTCCCCTCCTCCCTTGTTTTTCTAGGTGCATTATGTCCCTGAGGGCCCCATATAGACTCTTTACTCCTTGATTATGTGTCCTGTCAAAGCTAGTAGAGAAGATAGATCATTGTTACGGCATAAATCATAAAGATAGATCATTGTTAAAGATTACTGTTAAGGTCGTGGCAGAGTCGTCTTCTCTGTCCTGGTTGTTAGCACATGATGTATCACTGTTGTTGTGCTTTTCCTGGATCTGTTGCCACATGTGAGTCCTCATGGCTAAACTCATGAACACCAGACCGGCAACACCAGGACACTATCATTAATACCCTGTCACAGTTACACACCAAGGACGCACTGGAGCAGAAACATTTGCACTTTATGTGTAATACTCACAAACTGCAAAAGGTCAAGACACTATAGATGAACTGCTGTACCAAATCCTGATGTACCTCCCTTTAAAGTGAAAACAGTTCATAAGGGAGGTTTTTGCTTCAACACATAGATCAGGAAAAGCTTTTGTTCTCCTGTCTAACTGCCTTTTCTCACACTAGACAAAATAAACAATACATATAATAAATCAAAATACAGTGACTGTATTCCTCTTCTGTTATGGAAGATGGGGATCTTTTTTAGGATAATATTAGTGGCTCTAAAGACTGGCACTTTATTAGCCATGATTCTACTAATGGGCAGGTGCACGGATAAATGTCTTGCCCTTGTTTATACCTTTAGCTCAAAGTCATTCAGATAAGTGGAACACCAAATGACCCTTGAGGACACTGTGTTTATTGACTGTGATTATAAGCAATTTAGTTATAAACCATGCAAAAAATTCTGAATGTCTGGCTGAATCTAAAATGAGCACTCATTATTGATTTTGTATTTCAAGGCATAGCTGTGTCTGACATGGAAGTTAAGTGCAGGAAATAAGTGCAGGATAGAGCATCTTTTAAATGTGTCAGTAGGGGGCAAAATTGGTCCAGCATTTAAGAGTCAATGACCTCACACCAGCTATGAGAAATACTCAGTCATGGGCAGAGGGTTTACAGAGACCATCAGAGTGAAAAGGCGGACATTATTTCTCATTGAGAGCAAGCGCTGAGAGTTTAACAGAGATGCATAAGGTCTGACTTTGTAAACAACAATGCTTTAACATTGTGGGTTAGCCACTTCCTGTGTAATTTTCTTTTGCATCACCAAAATATTCTTTAATGTCACCTCATAAACCAGAATGACTTTGGTATCTTCCTGTCAGTAATGTGGCATTTACTACATTGAGTTACTGGAAACAGAAATAATGCAAAAATGATTTACTGTTATGGTTAAAAGCTTGAATCAGCAAGATAAATAACAAAGATGACAAGGAAAGGACAAACAATGAAAGACAATGGAAGTAACTAGTCTTTGTCAGATAAGAAAAGAAGCTCTGTGGAGGACCATGACATTTAACCTCACTCTCAGTCATTCTCAACACTCTTAAGCCATATTTCACTTCATGAAATACTAAATATCAGTGATATATATCAATATACAACTTTGTTAATCCTTTTTAAAAAAAAACAGACATTGGAGGTCTTGGGAGACACAGATAGAAGGTCAAAAAGGTCAAAATCAATGGGTGTTCTAAATTTCTAAAAACTCTGAAACCCACATTTTCCATAATTCAACTCAGTAATGTTTTCCTTTAGACCATCCTCTTCCTGTTTGTGTCTGTATTGCCAAGCTTGTCACAGGCAAGAGGGGCAATAATTGTTGACAGGAACACTGAAACTATCCACTTATTCAGACTATATGGTATTGATTTGACTTGCATCACAAATCAGATTACTGACTAAATATTCGTCTATGGCTTTGAAGCTAGGATCCTTTGGAGATAATGTTTGAAATACTGTGTGTGGAAACAGGGTGTTGGCTTGATATAAATTGAGTTCCAAAGACCAAATTATTGGTTGTTATAACCACAGACACTGCTCTGTAAATATTGAATCAAACTGTAAAACTACATGAAGAAACGCAGGGATTACAGTATTGGGTAAATATCCAATGGTGATTTTAGTAGGAAATTCTACAGAACATACTTGGGTTTGTATATGTATGACTTGCAAGAATGGTTTTGGAAAACAAATTATTTAAATCCTGATCCCTGAACTAATAGTTAATCTCAGTTCAGATGTACAGCCCACAAAGTGTAAAACTTTTTAAAGCCCATATTTTCTACATTCTCTGAACTCACATTTTAACATTGTTTATGCAGGCTAAGAATCAATGATAATGAAAGCCACTTAAATGCATCTCAGAGGAGACAAATATTGTTGCATGGGAACCATTAATGTCTGTGCCAAATTTTGAGCCAATCCATCTGGTAGGTTTGGATTTCACTTAAGTGACAAATTTGATCAGCTGTTGATGCATATTAAAACTAAAGTCATGGGATTCATTCTCTGGGGACCTTCAATATCAGTACCAATTTTTAGGTATTTTGAGCTATTTCACTAAAATATATAATGATTCACAGTCGCCACATGGTGGCACCATGTGACCATGTCATTACAATTCATCATCTGGGGACCATGAATGCCTGACAAATTCCATGGCAGTCTGTATAATAGTTATTTCACTTTGGACCAACCATGTGACCGATAGTTACCATCACTAGACCTTATCCTAGTGTGGGCTAAAAATAATGGTACTTTTCTTTTTTTCTTTAGGCCTCTGTAGTCCTTTCCTAATGTAACAACCTATGACACACATTACTTTAATCTGCGTATGAGAGAAACTACCAGTCTCCTCCATTTATACTTCTTTTTTTTTTCTAGAAAAGAATCTATGACTCACGCTAAATGCCTTATATCGAGCTAACAATGTGTAGTGCTGTGTGGAACATCTGGTTGGGCATACAATCAGAAATGCAGATGAAAAAAATTGCACTTGGCCCTCCATCCTTTGCTTCCCTCCATCCCTTTAGAGACAATATTGCAAGGCAAAAAACAACCTCAGCAAGCCTTATTTATATGTTGAAACATAATCCTCACTGGATAAGTTGTCAGATATTATCACAGAATACTTTCAAATCAAAAGCTTGAAATCAGTAAACAGTTCAAGCTACTCAGTCCTGAGTAACTATGCCTAATTTTTGAAGACTCTGCCTGTTAGGGCACTGACTGGTCTCTTGAATGTGTTTTGGGGAAAGGGGTTTGTGAAGCTGGCCAGTATATGCATCTGGATTCCTGACCCCTGGCTGTTTATTGTTCTTGCATTAAAAATGGACAGCCTTAAAATGAACTGGAGACAAATTCACTAAAGGCAAAGATCTACTGCTGTTTAAGCCTAAACAGAAACAGCTCAGAAAATGTGGTGGTACTACAACCCCATAATTAGCTCATAAGTACACAAGAATATACTGCAAATGGGTAACATCTGATTCAGTGATATCAGTGAAAGTTTTAGTCCATGAAGTGTGCATCATTTACTACTTGATATTTAATTGCTAATTGTTTTTTTTTTCCAAATTTCAGACAAAGGTATTTGCACACATAGATGTGATTTGTAACTGTAAACTTGGGATTCACATACAATTGGTCTCTGTATGAACTTTTTTTTTTTTTTACCCACCAACAGACTTTTTTTGTAACTACAAACCTATGTGAACATCTTCTTTATGCATTCACATATTGGAAATTATTTGTGCAAATTTGTTCACAAAATGTCATGCACAGCTACAGATCTCCTTATGGATTCAAAAATTAAATCCGTTTTCAGACATTTTTTACACATTCAAACATTTGAATTCATTTGATCAATTTATTTATTTATTTACATACACATACACAGCTACAATATATATGACCCTAATTTATGCCATTAGAAAGCCAGTAGACAATAAGCATTGCATACAGAGTCTGTGAGCTGACTGTCTGAAATACCTCTTTCATGAATCTAGTGTGGATAATGTCTAATTGACAGGTGGAATTTAAATGGGAGATTAACTTCTCTGAGTCTAATATAGAAATTTGCTTAAAGTGAGGCATAGTGGTGAGGCTTCATTACAGATGAGGAGATTTCTCATCACAGGTGCAATATGGAGCCTAATGTCATCTATTTTATTTTTTATTTTGACTTTTTTATTTTTATATATTATTTATGAAATTGTGGAAAAGCTGCTCACATTTCTCTGTGGATGATTCCATAGGCTGGCTAGGAGGAGGGTTAACCACTGGGGTCATTGTCTGAAATAAAACCCAGGGGTTGTGGCAGCTACTAGCAATTAGATTGGAAAAATAGGAATACCTTGCTTCTTTAACTGCATGCTGATAGGCCAACATCAAACTTTGAAGGATATCAAGAGATACCTTGAATTTGTCTTTCTACCATTTTTGCTCAGCTCTCCTGCATTGCCTCTTTAAATTTCTTGTATGGTCATTAAGCCAGGGGAGGGCATTATTTTTGCTTGTTTCATTTTGATATGGGCGATGTCATCAAGGATAGTCTGACATGTTCTATTAGATTTATCTTGTAAATCATTTAAAGAGAGATCCTTCTGATTAAGGGTATTACTGGCAGAACCAGCTAAGAACTTGATACAAAAACTGTAGCTGACTTGGAATTAAAAGACCGGGAGCAGATACAGGTTTATGAGCAGGAAGCAGAAGCGAAGGTAAGGAAAGTCACACATATATGGTACCATTCCATTCTTATTGTCTTAACCTTATATAAAGTATATATATCACAATGTGTATTCCAGTGAAAATACAAGAGTTTGTAAATTGAGGGTTTTGAAAAGGAGAACGCAAGATTTATTCATTATTTTTGAAAAATTCTGCTTCCATAGTATATTTTTTGGATGGCCAACAACTGTATATTAAATGTTGCCTATCATTTCCATTTTTGGACTTTAGTTAAAGCTGCTTATTTGTTGGGCCAGTAGCTTGTTCAGTGGTTGTTTCATCTCCCCAGTATATATACAGTATATCTAGGAATTCCTTGATGTGTTGAACTACTTGTATTACATGGCTCTCGCTGTGTTTTGCTGTATAGTCTTTAGGGTGGATGAGATTTTGTCTTACTGTATTGCTTGGTTTGAAAAACACAGGAATTCAGTGTTTATTGAAGATCCTCTCAAGTTTCTCACACACTGAAGCCATGTGCAATATCTTTTTGTGTGTGCTCTGTTTCTCTCTTCTGTCTGTTATTCTGGAGTCCCACTGCTCAGTATCTGACTTTTGACTCTCACCACCCACTGGAACAGAAGTTGCAAATTTTAAGAACTGTCTACTGCTCTGCTGAGAATGTGCCAGCTACATACTTGATGAAATGGAATAACACTGGGTATGCATATAGCTCAATATAGGGTAAAGTCCTCAACTCAAGGACAGCAATGTACACAAATGTTTCATACCAATACATTATCTAATTAATGTGACTCCAATGACTCTGACATGAAATTTAGGTGTGAACCCACAGGGAGACGGCTTGGGATTTCTGACCGGTCAGAAGAATTCATGATTCTGTGTCTCCTGGACAAGAAGTGACAAAACATTTTCAGGACTAAAACGGCAAGTCTAGTTGCCTTGGACTTGGAGTGACTGATATCACCAAGCCCTTCTTGATCAACACTATTGATATTCCTTGTTGACAACCAGTTTGTTATAGTCATATTCCTGGAAGAATAAAATTATAGAGGAGAATAGATAATGACACTCAAGCCATCTGGAGAACTAAAAGAAAATGCTGCCAATTTGCCCCAAGGGCAAAACATTAGATGGCCTTGTCATGCAAGTTCAGAAAAGATTTTCTTCTCTTGTACTCTTAAAGTTACTCAGCTGCACATACAGAGCAGCAGAAACACATATTATAAGCACATATTTAAACCATCACATGAAAATGTAACTCTACATTAAAATTCAATTTCTCTTTCCAATACCAAAAAAAGCATCCATGCAAATTGCTTCAAACCATAAAATAACAGCACCAATTGTGATTAGAGTGCAGCCACAGGAAAATATTTACACACACCAACCAAAATCCACTTCCAACAGTGTAGGTTTTTACAGCACTTCAGTATGCTATTTCTGTGCTCTACAAGTGTAGAAGATGAAGAGAAAAGAATATTAGTTCTTTGTTTATGTAGAACTGACCATCTGCATAAAGCAGTAATGCCTGCCCATCATAAGCAGAGCCAGACAGCAGCGTGCTACACAAGATCCACAGATTTTGAACAATTACCCACATTAGCTGTCCTTCTTAAATCTCTGTCTTGTCTTGCAAACAAATACAAATGCATATCTTGTCTTCCATCAAGCTTGTTGAACAAGTAGAATGACCATATTTTCAAACCCCAATACCGAGACCCTTAAGTGTACCGCACCTTCATGCACACAAACATGTATGTGCTTATGCATGCACCATAGGTGCTTTCATCAGGATGGGGAACAATTATTTCAGTGCTTAGTACACCTTCTCAACAAATAGACAATGCAACAGCAGATGAAAAAATATGTTTTGTCTCCCAAAATCCACCAAAATATAGTTAATTTGAAAATTGTATAATAACACTAGTAAACACAAAACAGAAGGACTGCATTAGTGTAATATAACATACTTATTGATTGTCAGATACCTTTTAAAACAAAACATAAGGTAATTGACGGTTTGCAGAAGCACAGGCTGCCAGCTAAATAGCTGACTGTGACACATTCTCTGCCAGCTTTTTATTTATTTATTTTTATTTTTTTAATTTTTTTTTAACAAAACAAGGTAAAAATCTCTGTGGCCTATAAACAATTATGTATGCACTGAAAACAAGTTTATTGTAGTTATTATTTTAATTGCGGTGAAAACCAGGACAATTTGGTAGTGAATGTTAAAAAAGAGCCCGCAGTGCTGGCTTGGAAGTAAAATGTATGAATCCACCAACTTTGTTTTTGTATTGTGTCACCAGGGAAATCCCTGTCTAATGGGGGACTGCCCATTGGTCCAAAGGTCCATTATTGCAAAACCCCAATATGCTGAAAGATTTCCCATTAGACCAAAAGCCTGTAGTCCACTGGCCCATTATTCCAAAAACAAAAGCCCATCGCTCCAAAGGCCTGTTGCTCTTAAAATATACACTGTGCACTTGTTCAGAGTTCAGTGACTGCCGGCCTTATTACTTTCCAGACTCTGTTAATATATTGCTTGATTTAACAGATAATGCATATGTCATACTGTAAATAATAATGACTTTCAATGATTCTAAAGACAGACTTTTCATTTTGGCTGAACTGATGTGAAACCTTACTGTTTGACATCGTGAAACACCACCAGTCAGCACGTCCACACACGTTTTATACCATGATTTCATTAAGTCAGAGTTCTATTTTGTGAAACATGATGCCGAATTTATCAGAAGAACTTAGTGAATTGTGAAAAGTATGTTTGATAAGTTAATTTACATTTTAAATGACAACGTGGCAAATAAAGGCTTCAACTGTTTCCTCCATTAGGAGGAAAAACTCAGGAAAACCTCAGGTTAACATATTGTTAAATTTAATGGAGCTGGGTTTATCGGTAAACATCTACTCCTAAAATAAATTTTATGATTTCTTACGACTAAATAGACACTAACTCATTTGGCGAACATTTAATGTAATTTGGTATTAATTTTAGCTCCATGTTAAGTGAATAAATTTAATGTTTCCCAGATTTCTGCAATAATGACACCATTTACATATTTTTATAACTGCTGATTTATTAAGTTGGAGTTGCCGAATTTAGCAGAGGACCTCTGTAATATATAAAAAGTCTGTTTTGTCAGGTAATAAACATTATCACTGTCTGATAATCAATAATACCGGACTGCCATTCATTTAACTACATTGCTGTAGTTAAGGTCTGGTTAGGTTTAGGCACAAAACCCACTTGGTTAGGGTTAGGGAAAGATCATGGTTTGATTTAAATTGATCACTTGCAGGGGAAAGTGTATTTTCTGAGCTTTTGTTTCTGGGATAATGGGCCGTCAGACTATGGGCTTTTGGTTCAATGGGAAATTTTTCAAATTATTGGGGTTTTGGAATAATGGGCTGTTGGACCAATGGCATGGCACCATCTAATGATGAATATTGTAGTGAGGAATAAGTGCTTCCATGGTCTCTCTTAATCCTTCATCTTCACATCTGAGGACTTGCTACTGAAGAGGTCTTCCAGAGACTCAAAGGATTTTCCTAAGACTGGACAATTGATTTCTAACAGTTCCTCAATGTTCAACACACCATCAGGACTTGCCGACAGCAATGGATCTTCAGCACTGACCACACTGCCTTTATGACTGCCAGAGCTTTGAGCCACTGGGAAGCTACAGCTCACCCTCCTTCCCTTCTGCATTCACACAGAATCTTGGTTAGAGATCCTCTTGGGGGAACTTTTCAGGACTGGCTCTGACTTGAGCCCTCTTGGCAGAGCTAGCAGTGATGCCAATTTTACAAGCATCACACAGCACGTATGAGGCAGTCTACTCTTTGGTAATGTGCTCCAGAGTTATAGAGTGCTGGTCAGGTCAAGTGTAATGAAGGTACTATAAAATAACAGACACTTCTGGCAGGTGGTGGGAACATCATGCTCCCCATGGCGAAGGGAATCTGGTGAGGATGGCTCCTCTCTTGGATGAGCATAACAACATTGGTAAAGCAAATCAAGCAACTTCTCAGGGGAATGAAATGCGGGGGGTGGGGTAGATGGCAGATGTGGACACTGTGACCTTACCTCTGGGTGCTGGAATTGGTCAGTGGCTCTGTGGTGTGAAAAGCTGATGTCCACTAAGCACTTTGGGCAAGGTTCCTCTGGGTTCCAGCAGCATTGTTCATCAGTGCACACTAAACCAATGAGCCCCTGGGACACAGCATTCTGGACCTGAGACAGAGGCAATTACAGTGAGAATAAAATAAAGACATTTATTCAAAGCAACTGGTTGGATCGATATACAGCAATTCTAAATCTTTCAGACAAAAAGGCAGACATCTGACGATCCTAATAATAAATTTACTTTGGATCCAAGTGATAAGAATAGACTATTAAAACACACTCTTTATTGTGCTTTGTGCATACATAAACTGACTCTATTGGCAATAATCTGTCACCGTACAGTGTGTTAAGTTTTTACCCCCTGTGATGGCTGCACTCTCAGCCACACAACTGCATTGAAGTTACCAGAAGGGTGCTGCTCCATGGGGGACATCTGGCCGGGCCTGGGCAAAAGGATTTGCCCCAGGAAGTGAAGGACTAAAATACAGGAAATGGTCAATTGGGACAGACCAACTCTGGTTGCTGCATGGGGGTGGATTGATTGTAAGTTTAGTTTTGTCTAGTTTAGTATTGTTTTTCTTTATTGAATATTTAGTTGGGTATTTGTGGTTTAGTTTATTTAGCTGAGTTAATTTGTTTTGGGGATAATTCTGTTTATTGTTTAGTTGGTAGGGTGTGTTTTATTTGTCAGTTACCCCTTTGTTTTGCCTTGGTCTGACCAACCAAGTATATAGGTTCCCTTTTGTGTTTGGTTTGTTAGGTCTGTTTGTAGAATTAAGTTACCTTCTGTTGAGTTCTGTTCAGTTGACCTCTTTTATGGGCCCAACTTAATTTACTGTATTTTGTTATTTGTATTATTTTTGGCATTTTTTTGGGTAAATAAAACCCTCTTTTTTCCGGAACCACCTGTGTCTCCTTTGTCTGCCAGCTTGGTCCCTTACACCCCCTTAGACACTCTTGTGGCCAACTTTTCAATTATTGCACAGGGTGATTTCAGAAGTTATAAAATCACAAAAATCCAACCAACAAAGTTGACCACCATCACAAGTAAGTTCCTGTAGAGATATATAGAGATCCTGAAGGTTCAATTCATGAAGAGTTCATCTATTACATGAAGAGAAACTACTGAAGACTGAAAACAAACCTTATTGATATTTTCACATATTTTCGCATTTTAGAATTGTTTTAACTGGCAAATAGTAAAGTGGGTCTTTATTTATTTCCTTAGTCTTCTGATTAATGTGGAAATACAAAGACTGTGTTACCACAGATTCACAAAGATCAGAGCTTTTCAAACATTATAAGATTGAACACAGACATTATGGACATCACCATTCCTATCTATGCACATACTTAAATTGTCCATGCACCAGCAAGACTTGGAATGCACTTTTGAGTCATTTTTCAAAATGCCATCATCAGTTATCCTAACAAAATGAATAGACCACATTTAAATGCATCATTTGTGATTACAATCAACTTTCCACTCCATAAGACAAATTTCAACACATCAGTAAGCATCTCAAAAAACACAAGACAGTTGATTGTGTGTTTTAAGGTTGTTCATACAAAACAAGTGTTTATGGTTCTATTTGGACTCACAGAAGTAGAAAACATTAGGATTTCTCAGTAAATTATTTAAAGCCTGGAATACTTTAGAGACCTGAGTCAAGGGTTGGTCTCCCTACTCACAGTCATTGAACCATCTGATGATAATTTAAGTGCAGATGAATTGGTTGGTTCTAGTTTTGATTTTGAGAATTCAAATGACTCACACATGATATTGAGGTTAAAGTTGCTTTTCTCTTACTGAAGTTGAGCACATATTTATTGTATCTAGTGTAACTGTCTAGTGGGTGAAACTGTTGGGCAAGAGCTAGCGTCTGTACTTTGTAATTCAAATACAATTACAGTTGTAATCAGTGGCAACAGTCATGGAAGTGAAAGACCTACTATATATATATTATATATAGTGTATATATATATATATATATATATATATATATATATATATATATATATATATATATTGACATTGAATTGAGATAGTCAGAGGCAAGGAGGAACTATCAGAGTGAAGACCAGGGAAGATTTTTGATTAGGTATGTACTTGCTCAATACAACAAAATTGTTTTGTATGGCTTTGTATGCTAACATGTATGCCATAAGACATAAGTGATATGTCATGTTTCTATCTTATTTTGGATTTCCTCTGTCCCCAAGTAGCTTTGAGAATTTTACATTTCTTCTTTCCTCAATTCACAACTACTACAAGGATTTGTCTCTGTGCAGGTGTATATCTCTATTAATATTAATAATGTATCATATGAAAAAATATATATGTAGAGATCACATAGGACATAGTATATGTAGTTGGAATAATAAGACATTTTAATGAAAGATTGAAAACATTGTCACTTCAGCTCAACAGGAGTGATGCAAATGAAGCAGTGGTAACCAGTACATAATGTCCATATACAGTATTCATGTCAGAGAGAAGTGTTGGTCTGAGGCCATATTCTAAAGTAAATTAAAATATCACAGAAGTTTGGCACAGAACGTTACCAGCATTGCCCCAGTATTTACATAAATGTAACATAAAAATGAATTACAACACATTATTCTGCTTTGACAGTTGAATTGACTTTTGTCTCAGCAGATTTTTTGACTTGTCAGCGCATAACTGTTAGTTATGGAATTAGTTATACCTGAGCTTTGCCTCCAATGACAAGTCAAAATCTTGTCTGTGACTTAAGTATTTGAAAGAGCCAGTGTTACCTGCCTGAGAATACCTATTCTCACTGGGTTCAACAGCTGCATCTTCTGAACTATTTAAATCATTCTATTATCATCTGCAAAAGACTGAATCCATGTCAAAATACAAAAATACATTGTGTTGATGTGATTTCTAAGTAAATGTTGAATAATAGATTTGTGTACTCCCTCCATATAAATTAAAGAAAATACTAGAGTGGGTGAAAAAATAATTTTGTGTAGGTGATTTTACATTTGTACATAAGACACCTTTAATCAGATAGAATATTTTTTTTCTAATACATGTCCTGTCTTTTATCAGGTTGTTCAGAGTGATGAAGCTGAATCAGCTTGAGAGGTGCACCAGAGTTTGTCCTCAGGTAGGAAGAGGATCCTCTTCTCCACTAATTACTCATGCACTTTGATAAATGGACAGATACTATGTTTATCAATGATCATGTGAGAAGTAAAAGCCAGAGCATATATGCCTTGATGATACCTTTTTTTCATCTTACACATTAGTATCTTATTGATGCAGTCTAGTTTCCAAAGCTAGAATGACCCATTGTTACAGTGGTTTGTCATGGCTCTTACAGTGCATGGCACCAGTGGTATTTTAAATGCCCAAGTCCTTAGTGCCATTCGCACCTTGAATCAACATGTATCTTGGGTGATCCAATAACAAGTGGACAGCTCTAAGTATGTCAGTTCACACCTGCCATTAGAATGTATCTTCATAAGCATCTCGAGTGACAACTTGTGATCAGATCTCACTTCCCCATTCTATATGCAAATAAAAGTGGACATCATTTCCATTGGCAAAGACCAAATGCGTTGTTTTTAATGGTCGGGAGGCCTTTTGCCCAAATGGAAATCAGACATTGTGTATAATGCTGTTGGTGCATGAATGAGTATGTACTTCCACTTATGCAGAGGACATCAGTTGAGTAGATGGTCCTTCAATGTGGCCCAGGACACATTTGCAAGCACTGCTAAAAGAATGTGGCCATATGCAGCCAAGACCACCTCCAAATGTGGTCAGATCTCAATGCATATTGGGTGCAATTACACCTGTACTTAGAGCTGTCCACCTGTGATCCCAAGACATATTTTAATGTCAGGTGTGAACAGGGCTCTTGTTGGTGCAGTTTTTGATGATGCTGTTCACACATTGCTATTTGGGGGTACAGTATGTGTCATCTTTGAGAACATATCTTTCATTTTTCAAAGGCTGCACACAGCAAATTACTATTCAGTGGCTGCATCTGTCTTAACCAAACCAAGAAGTGATCAAATCTCTCTTAAACTGAGGACGAAGAAGGGTATAGGAGGGTGACAGCTTGTACGAGGAGGCCTTGTAGAAATCTCCCTGTGAAGAGAGATAAAAGGAGAAAGAAAAGTGATGCTCTTTGGGTTAATTGCATTTGACATCCATCCTTGCCTTGTGTATTTCTGCTCTGTGGTTGCACTCTGTAAGACAGGACAAAGTGTGGGATTGGGTGCAGATGAACAGAGGGAATCTTGAAGCAGTGTGTCAGAGAGAGGGTATTGTAAGGATACATAGGTTTCACTTTGATCATGATGAATGTTCAGCTGACGCTGCTTTCCTTTTTGGTCTCCAAGGAGACTGGAGAAAGGGGGGTTTAATATTTGAAGGCTCATAATAGAGCTGGGTGGGCGAGAGATGAGCTAGTCACAGCAGGAGATTGTAATATCTGTAACTTGAATTATTTTGCTGTTGACTTAAATGTTAACTGCCATGTTAACATTTGGAAATAAGTAGATTTGGTTGATATGCAGTTGTTATGTAAAATCGGTTCATGAAAGTTTTATACTTAACTTAAAATTCTGTTGAGCAGTGTAAATTATTGATATGGCTGCATTAAATCTGCACACTGATTAAGATAATACTGTATAAGAAGATAAGAAGGTCAAAGTCCATTGGTTTTTCTAGCACATTCACCACACTTTCAGCTAACTGCCAGTAATGGAATATAATTCCTATTATGCATTTTCTGGACATGCTAGCTACATATAACAGGAACTCAATTAATTTTTTCCCATGCCAAAGATAATGTGTTATATGCTCCAAATGAAGCATGATGAGCAGCAGCAGCTAATGTAAAAATAAGATTGCATTAAGAGCTAGATAAACTTGAGAGCAGATCACAGAAACATCACAGAAACAGAAAGGTCCCTTAACATTCTGAACAATTCTCGCAGTTTAAATCAATACAAAAATGTTGCTTTTTTCATCCAACCCCAAAACATGATTTCACAGGTCTGTATAAATAACCCCTTTAGCCAAGAATAGTAAATACCCATCTCTCCTAGTGAGGCTTTGCCATCTTTCCTTCACCTGTATCCACATAAGCTTTTATTGTCCCAGTCGTTTATATGGATCAATTTGCATTAAAATGATATTGGCAGCTATGCCTGGACAGCTGGACATTGCTGTTATACCCACAAATCCCAGCTATACCCTGTTTGGGAGCAATAATATTTTCAGTTTCCTCTGAATAATTTTCTGACAAAATTAGTCTGACTCCCTCAAGCTAGACACATGCCAGACCAGACTGTAAATGAGACTGAATGAAGCTCTGTTCATCCTGGAGCTGCAAGGCAGAAATGTAACTGCTTAATGTTGTTTTTACGGAGAGATTGGGATCTTCATATGGCCTAAGTGATTCAGCAATTCACTGAAGTCAGTCGATGAGTCAGCCAGACCAAATTTCAACATCTGTCTCACACACACATTTATGTTTGGCCTTTCTCTCTCCCTCCCTCATTTAATGTCTCTCTTACACTCAGTCACTCACTCAATCCCACCCTCACTCCATCAGATGCTCTGTCTCACTCATTCAGAGCAACACATTCACTGATTCATAATGAGGGAGCTCATTCACTTACTCATTCACCCATTCCCTGTTGCCTTCACTCTGCTATTCACTTACTTACTGAACCACTCACTATCTTAAGTGCTAGTATAACAAGTCTCTACAGGCTAGTAGTGGCTTTACATTATCTCTCATCCAGATCAATTTATGTTAAATTTATTACCTAGACACTATTTCCTTCCAGTGCATAAAGGATTGAGCATGTTAAAAACTATAACGCTCCAGAGTGGCATACATACTATTTTGTCACTCAAAGACTGGTGACAACCCCATCAATTTTAGATTTTGGGAGGCATGTTTGGTAGTATGCATGAAGGATTGTACATACCTGCTGACATGCATGCAACACCCCTGAAAATAATTAAAATGTAGTGACAAAATAAACATTGAGATGAAGAAAATGAACACTGCATATTGTTGCAAGCTGCTGCTTGAATTGCTCACATGAAGTAAGTCTGCAGCCAAGCTAGCACCTCTGTGAGGCTATACTTATAGCACAGTGGTGCTCAGCTAAATACTGATATCAGCTGGAAACATGCTCAATTCAACAAAGGTAAAACCAGGTAAACATGGGAGAAACATGCAGACAGCTCCAAACAGAAAGGAACGGTATCAAAGCTGCTCTCTTTGTGGTGAGACAACGACATAAACACAAGACACTGTATTGTGAACGGAGACTGAAGCTACTTTAATATTGTACAAATGATACAGAGGTAGTATCTGTGATTGATAGTCACAACGTGATTTTTATTTTATAAAATGACACACCACACACGGCAAAGCTTTGAGGCAGTTTACCCACCTGTGCAGATTTATGAAAAAAACAAAACACTGATGATCTGCGGGCAGACTGGTGTTGTTTTACCTTTGTAAATAGACTGGACTAAATCTTGAGAAAGAGATGGAGTTGGTGGACTTCATCTGGGCCCAGTGAGATTTGAATCAATTGATTTTGCTAAGGAGGGCGAGATTAATATGCCTGCTCATTAGTGTCACATTTACAACTTTTTGTTGGTACTTAGTGGACCTGAATCAAGTGCAAAATATTCACATGCATTTTAGTGCCATGATATATAGCGGTAAATGTTCAGTTAAAATGACAGTATGCATGTCAGTAGTTTTAAATAATATCTCTGAGAGCCCCCCCAAACATTGTCAATTTGGGTGGGTATGCAGTCCACTTAGGGAGTGTCATTAAGCTGACAATGATCAACGCCTTCATTAGCAGTGCCTGACAGCTTCCATATCTGAGGAATTTTCAGAGCATGGAGACTGTGACTGTGTGGACTGATCCATCCACTGAGCTGTTGATTAGATATGTCAGGCCATAAAGCACAGTCATTTCTCCATAATTCCTATACACTTGGGAGAAATGAAGCGACTATATCTGAATATAGGAAGGGCAGCTGCTTTTGTGTCATTGAGGAAGAGATTCTAGTAGGTCAGTGTGCAAATAATAATATTAATAAATTAATAATAAATTTACTTGAGTTTGTTAGTTGTCATAAGCAGCATTTACATGGACCCTAATATTCCACTAATAATGAATTGCATTGCATGTAAAAAGCTTAATCAGAATGTTTCTCTCTGATTGGAATAAATATATTCTTTCTGCAGAGAAAGAGAGAGAGACAGAGAGGGTTAAGTTTGCAGCTGTGAATGTAGCAGTGCAGTGTGTGTACAGTTAAGGCTATATGTCAGTGAATAAATGCTACAACTCCTCAAGACCCAAGCCAAGTTCCCATGCCCTGCTTGCCACCTGCTGATTAAAGTGAAGGGGGTTATCCCTGAAGTTAGTGACTATGGGTTATTCTGACCAGTTCACTTGAGGTGGACCAGCAATTGTCATTGTAGTGACTATCTCAGCTGCTTCTCAACAGAGAGTGGCGAAATGTATGGCGGCTGAGTCTCTCCAGAGTTTTTGCACTGCTGCTTGAATTGCACAAAAAATACAGCTGTTCTGATTAAATGTGTTAGCACACATAACCACAAAAATGTATTAGATCACATCCCATATAAACAACTGATTTGAAATCTTCAATTAGAATGAGAATCAGAATGAAATAAAGTGTGCATGTAACCGCAGCTATTGATAAAGAGTCATTAAGACATTATTATTTAAATTTTGGCCACTAGGCTGTAATCATATAGGGGGATGCTAACAAATCAATTACTAGAGGTCCCAGGGGTGGAAAGTAACCAAGTACATTTAAGCAAGTACTGTATTTAAATACACTTTTGAGGTATTTCTACTTTTCTGGATTATTTCCATTTTATGCTACTTTATACTCCACTACATTTATTTTACAGCTTTAGTTACTTTTCAGATTAATATTTTACACAGTGGATAATACAACAAGTTTTAAAATACAACAAAAATTAAACACTAGTTTCCAACCTATTTGGCTTTTGAAATCTTACACAAAGCAGTGTGTAGTCAGAGTCACATTTCAGATGTCTGAGTTGTTAACAGCTCCACCAAATAGTAATATTTGCTTCTAAAATTCTCACATGGTTTCATTTATAAATAAATAATAATAATAATAATAATAATAATAATAAATAAATATTTAAATGACCCAATATTTCACCAAATATCAAGGAGAAGAATTAAAAAAAAAACTGAAAACAGATTTGTGTATCAGAACTTTGTTTTTTCTTCTTTCCTCTCCCATTAATCATCTCATGACCCCTTAGATTTATCTGGAGATCTAGCTCCACATCCAGCAGCTACAACAGTAACATGCTACTTGCATACTGATGCTTTAGTATTGATAATGTAATAATGTCATATATAATCATATATCATATGATTCTATCATATATCATAATACTTATGTACTTTTACTTAAAGGGTTAGTATGGATTTGGGGTGCATGAGTGATGATCATTTTTCTGAAGAGAATCATGTAAAACCACAGCCAAATAAGCCAGATAGACTTGATGAAGAGCACTACTGTACACAACTATTGGGTAAGATACCTACAGATAAATGAAATGTTTTATCAAACAACCAGAGAAATGCTTAGGATTTTTTTTCTGTCTCATTTTAAATATACTATTGCAGCACAGATTTCTATCACATACCCACATCTATACTGTACATCTATTGTATATGCTATAATGAGGGTTACTTATCTTTTCTGGTTTCTGTTCATGATAAGAGATGTAGGCCTACAGACTATTGAAAAATGCATAACAAATTAGGCTCTTTCACAATGTGTATGTGCAATATTGCTTTCAAAGGCATGCACTTCAGCACAATGCAAGAAAAACATGAAGCACAGCAATTGTTTTCTGGCACCCCACAATCCACTCCAAAGAAGGCACCAATAAAGAGCCATCAGGTCTCCACATTTGCATCACAAGTGAAGCTTGTTCTCACCAGCCCTGAACAGTTCCTCTCCAGAGCCCTCTGGAGCTTAACTTGCCTTTCGTGCTGTTTGGTGTGAATCAGAGGTAAGCTGATGGGGCTGCAGCTCATTGTTACTTCACAAAACTTATGATGGTGATACATGTGAACAGTGGTGAAAATGAAGTATTTCAACTTTTCCATAAAGTTATGTAAGTATTCTGACTTTTCTGAATGTAAATTAGAGTCGTTTATTCTAACAATTAGTGCTCACAATAATTATAGTTACATTACAGTTTTAGTTTGATATTCACACATAATTCTTCCCCCGTCTTTGTCTCCAGCCCTTGACTGAAGCAACTGAACAGCTAGAAACAAGCATGTCAGCTATGTTACTTGAGATGAGTAGCAGTCCAGAGGAGGTACCAGTTGATAAAGAAGCTGACAGCATCTTCTTTTCCAGTCAGTAGCAAATCTACCTCCACACAGACATCTAACTCAGATTTGGAGGCTACAGCAGCCGGAGACCCCAGTCAGTTGTCTATTAGAAGGTAGCTTGTCAATGAACCCCATCTTATGCAACTGTTTGTAAACTGTCATCAATGCAGGGTTGCCATTGATGATAAGAAAATCTCTGGCTCTGGGTCAAAGAAAAGGATAGAGTGGAACTGTCTGGCTGGTGGCAGTGTTGTCCTGATGTCAAAGGAATGCCAGAAAACAACCTTTTGTCTTCAGCAGCCATTCTTTTCACTGGCACAACAGAGACAGAAATTGCAGAGTGGGCTGAAGTTTTAAAATCACAGTTGCCAAAGAAGACAGCTTATTATTCAATGCAGTCTGTGTACCTCATACCAGTGGTTCATGAGGCCTATACAGAAATGCAGGAAGAGCTGATGACATATATGAGGGAAATTTCAAACGCTAGCGCAAAGTTTGATAACACATCTTTGAGTAACTGGGAGACTGGAGTCAGTTGAAACTAAGATCCAACCAGTTAATTAGTTTCCTCTGGAAAAATGTTGTGATTCCTTCATGCTTATGCAAAATTATTTTTCTAGTAAACAAACTGTTACAGGTTGAAAAAACAAACAAACTAACTGGTAAATGCTCTGCTAAATCTACTGAGCACTCATTTCTATAAACCTACTAGCATCAAGCTGTTAAGTGTGAATTTTCAACCGTGGTTGTGAACAAATTCTAAACTGTATTACATTGTGCAGATCTATACCCTTTCTTCAGAAAATATGATGTAAATATATTTCATTTACATGATGAAGAATCTACTTCATCATATACAGTGAAATACTAGTAAATTCTCATATCTCATGTCATAGCCCATGCAGTACATATGATACAGTAGTTTGCCTCTTAATTAGACTTATCAACAGATAAGAATGACTTGGTTACATGGTCACACTAACACTTCTCCCAAGATAGAAAGATTAGTCAATTAATAACAGCTTTCATTATGCTATTTATGTGGTGTTTGTGGCTGGTATAATTAATCATTTCTGTTTGAGGTTTTCATTTAATGCATACATACATTCATAATTATGTACATACATACGCACACACACACACAAACACACACACACACACACACACAGAAACAGTGCATACATACATATTTTCCTTTAATCATTAATTTGCTTCCCCTGTAACTCTGCTGAATAGAAAGCAAAATTAAATTAGGTAAAAATGTGTAAATTGACAAAAAATATTTTACTCAGTTTGTCTCTCATGACAATTGGATCCTTTTATCATGTTGCTACTTTTGTTCGTATTTGCAGAATGATTTGTCGGTAATTACACTGATGTCTGAAGATCTATCAAAGCATATCCCAAATTACAGAGATGGACTGGCAGCTGTAACCTTCTGCTGCAACAGTCATTGTGTAGATTCAGCAGCATCTAGACAAGTTCAACTACTAGAAAGAATAAGGAGAAAGTGCTGTGCTCCAGATAGCATGGCAGTTTGGATAAATTAAAATGAAATAAAAATGCAAAGAACAAGACAAGGAGATTAGAAATTGGGTGGATGAATTTCAGTGAAGAAACAGTTTCAAAGAGGTGTAGACTGTAAAACAGGGTGGGACCCGGCTTGTCTCTGTGAAACAAAACAAGACAAACAAAACTCAAGAGACATCGAAGAAATGGCTGAGTCCCTTTTTTCCCTAATGGTGTCTGCAAGTCTCTGAAACTGACAGACTACGCTCACAGGATCAGTGACTTTGCACAAAACAAGATTGACCCAGATTTGAGGATCTGTCTGAAAAAAAAACAAAGTAAAAATTTCCAGATAGTACCTCTGCACGAAGAGAAATGTTCAAGACACGAACAGCTTTACTCCCCAAGTGACAATTTCAGAGGTCAAACATGAAACATTTCACAGGATGTCAAACAAGGTCAGGCATCAAAACCAGAAGTCAGAATTGACTTATCTTTACTGCCAGACCCAGATGTGACAAATCTCTTAAATCCACAGGAACTACAGAGTCATCAGAACTACTGATCTATCAAAAACAATCAAAAGTGAAAGTGGTCAGTGACAACAAAGATAAAGAGGGAAGAGGAATATATGTGGGAGAAATAAAACAAGACCAAGGAACCCATGGAATGACAACAGAGATTACTAGGATTGAGCAAGACCAAGGTACAGGTGCTTTGCAAGAAATCCATGTCATGGAAATGCAACGTAATGCCTACACTGATGGTGCAGTAACTATTAGTATATAACTTAATTATTCTGTTGAATTGGATGGTACTTTGCCTTGGTAGGTATCAAGGTCAAAGGTCACTATTGTGGTGTGCAGTGCTAACTGCCTTGCTGGCCTCCTAGCAGTCCTATATTGACCCAGATATGAAGAAAAAAGATGTGCACATCAAAAGGAAAATTCCTAATAGAGAGTTGGAAGAGGGTGAGGGCTCAGGTGTAGGACTGCCTGTCAGAATTCTGAGGAGAATTCCATAGCAAATGCACATTAGGTACCAATGGAAAGACGCCCTACATTAGGCATGAATACCAAGTTGAGGAATGGCATGCAATTGCTAAGATCCTTGTGACAAGTTGGAGAACTGTCAGGTATATTCCACTGCTTCTCTCACTTCCATTCTTGGAAGAAACCCCATATGGAACAAATTACAGCAGTGTGACAGACAGCTTCTTGCAATAAATGTCTCAAAAGAAGACAGGGAAATTCTTGAGCTTGCACTGAAGTCATTTGAATCTGTTGAGAAAGATGACCCACTGGATATGTTAGATGCACATGACTACCACCAGCTTGTCACAGCTTGTTGGACTAGTGTCACAGATAGGTCACAAGAGCCTAATCCAGACACCAGTGTTTGTCATTGAATGCAGGAAGCCCATCTTGAAAACCCTGGCAGATAGTTTGCAACCACAGGAACTTACTGAGATAATGGAAGAATGAATCCCAGCTCCAAAGAGTGTTAAAGAACTCTGGAAATTACCAGAGGAGATAGTAGTCCCTCAAAACACTGCAGCAAGACATTTGAGGAGGTACATCAGTGAATCTGACAACACCATGTTGAAGACTTTCCTGCACAGGGGCAGGTATTCTCTTTGGACATCACATCACAGTTCAGTTCATAGCAACTTCCACATTCCACTAAGATGATATTTGAATATACTAAAAATGGACATCAAGACATTGAATAAATACCTAATGTGTACAGAAGTGATTCACCACAAGAGCATTTGAAAGTTATGAGAATATGAGAAACTGAGAGATTGTCATTTTTGGTAGGTTACACAGTAACAATAAATAGATAAATTGAAGCCCAATACCAATGTCTTTTTTTGTTGAAAGAAGCTTTAGCTGTAAGAAATAAATACAAATGTGCTGCCAGATAGGCATAAATGTTGGGACTGATCAATTAGAGATGAATGAGTTTTAATGAGATTATGTTTTTATTGACTAGGGAATGCAAACATTTACACCACAATATGGCCTTACTCAGTGCATACAACGTGTGTCAAACTGAAGTCCCTTACAGTGGGTACCATATTATGTGATAAGGTGAAATGTTAATCACCTGATAACAACCATGATGAATATTCATCAAGAAATATTGTCTGATTTAAAAATAAATAAAATAGTTAACAACATAAGGAAAGTTGCCATTTACCTAACCTATTATTATTATTATTATTATTATTATTATGCTACAATTAAATTATTCCTACATAATTTCCCTCTCTCCAAAACTCACATCAAATATTGAGTCAAGTCACAGAAAACATCCCAGTTGGATTTCTTCATTCAGTTTTTTTAAGGGTCTGTCTGCTTGGATAAGTGACTAGATTTTTTTAAAGTAACAGTCACTACCCTTCCCTTAAGATAAAGATGTGAAGAAGAGTACGCCATGGAGATCTAGATGTTCACCTGAGTCACTAACATGTGTATTCTCATAGAGAGCTGTCTGAATAGGAGTTAGTACTATGTTTTAAACACAGATGCAAACAGATGGAAGATACTGCCATTTTTTTTAAATGGTCACTTAAAATAGCTTCCAAGAAGCATTTTGTGGAAAAAATACTATGAACTGGGAATAGTTAACATATGGTAGTAACTTAAGCCACAGGGTTTTGTCTCACCTCAATAATTTTCTGAAAACTCAACTGCACAATAGATTTGTCCAGGTAGTCATCAAGAGACTGGTATGACCCCTCCTCCGTTACACCTGCTTGCCTGTTGTGTGTGTGCTTTGGTTCAAAATGAAAGCGTGGATGATTTTTTCAAGGTCAGACTGGTAGAGCATTGGCTTGGTTCTGGATATGGTTCTGATGTGGAGGAAGCAGGACTGGACAACTTTGTTGATGTGTGGTTTGAAACTTAAACCGGGGTCAAACAGTACTCCAAGATTTCTGGCAGAGGGCTTCATGTAGGTGGAGAGGGGACCGAGACTGATGGGGTTATTTATTTAGTTAGTTAGTTAGTTTAATTATAGTTAGGGGGACTGAACAGGATGACTTCTGTTTTTGAATTGTTGAGTTGAAGGAAATTCTGTGCCATCCAACAGTTGACATCACTGAGACAATCTACAGCAGCAGCTAGGCTTCTTGGGTCACCGGGTCTCAGGGGAAGGTATATCTGTGTGTCGTCTGCATAGCAATGAAAAGAAACATTGTGTTGTTGAATGATATGACCAAGTGGCAGCATATAGATAGAAAATAAAATTGGACCTAAAATCGAACCTTGTGGTACACCACTGTAAATGTGGGCTGAGGAAGAAGTAAAATTACCAATGGTGACCGAGAAGGTTCTTTCTAAAAGGTAAGAGTAAAACCAATCAAGTACAGTGTCCTTGATGCCCACCCAGGTTTTAAGACGGTCAATTAAAATAGTGTGGTCTACTGTATCAAAAGCAGCACTTAAATCTAAAAGAATTAAAATTGCGCTCTCTCCTCTGTCGGCTGCTAAAAGGAGGTCATTAGTTACCTTGAGGCGGGCAGTTTCTGTGCTATGTAAAGCTCTAAAACCAGACTGAAATTTCTCAAAGATATTGTTTTGACACATAAAAGGTAAAAGTTGGGTTGAAACAACCTTTTCTAAAACTTTACTTAAAAAGGGAAGTTTAGAAATTGGTCTAAAATTATTAAAAACAGGGGGATCAAGATTAGGTTTCTTAAGGGGAAGTAAATTAAATATATATATAAAAATAATCAGCTTCACCGGTATACGATAACTCCAGTGTTCATGGTTCAGGATGTTTTTACCGGGAGTCGAATTATCCGCAGAGGTCTCCTCCTCTCCAGAACAAACGGATCCGGTGATTACAGTGAATAAAGCTGTTTCATCTGAAAGATCAGTGTTTCTCCAACGACGTACGGCAACCCACGAAAGTCAGATACGGGCTGTTAGCTGAGCTGCTGCTAGCACTTGTTCAGTTTGTTAATCTTATAACTTTACATTCAGACGTTCGTCCAGTTTCTCCCGGGAGCCAAATTATCTGCAGAGGTCTCCTCCTCTCCAAAAACAAATGTACATGCAGATTAAAATCGTGAAATTATGAATTAAAGCGGTTTTACCTTAAAAATCTGTGTTTCTCTGCTGCTGAGCTGCTGCTAACACTTGTTCGGCTTATTTCTCATAAGATCCAGACATTCGTCCACTTTCTTTCGGGTGCAGAATTATCCGCAAAAGTCTCCTCTTCTCCAAAATCAAACATACACACAGATTAAGATAGTTAAAAAATACTACTTAAAGCTGTTTCACCTAAAAAATCTATATTTCTACAGCTGTTTGTTTCCTGGAGAGGCTGTTAGCCGTGCTGCTGCTAACGTTTGTTTCTCTGAAACGGTCCGTTATTTTTATTAAATTACAGAATTCTCTGGGTTTGAAAATTGTTGGAAACATTTGGGATAATCCAATTTCACAACTCAACAACATATATAACATAGGTCTACTTGTTTTTAGACATTTTAATGTGGAATAATTACATATTATAGCTTTAAGTAAAGGATCTGAGTAGTTCCTCCACCACTGTCAGGTCCTGACAGAATGTATCCATATACTCATGCAAGTATGTCCAAGGTTTTATATGTTAAGACACAGAGTGAAGTGTGTGTCTGTGTGCTCATTCAGCTCATCATTTGACTGCTTTCAGAACTCACCAGAAACTCCACTTCTCTGTGTTATTTCCCTCCAGTCTCTTCGTTTTTTTTCCCTCTTGTCTCATCATCTGTATGTTTATGAAGTAGATTCATAAAGCCCCTGGTTAAGCAAGAATTTTTTGCTCATGTAACATTTTTGAACTCACGCTTACTTGGATTCATTTACAGTGCACCCTCTAGCGCTGCTGTTCCTCCTTTCCTGTTAAATATAGATGCATATGAATTTGTTGCAGTGACTGGTTCTAAATCCTTTCATGTGTTTTTGACTGAAACAGTGCAGTCAAAAAGTATTAGGATAATAACAGACATGTATTTTATTCATTTCTTTAAGTCCATCAGTATAGCTGTGTATATTGCTGTCTGACAGTGTCTCTTTTTGATGCTACCATTTAGTGGTGCAAAAATTTCAAATCATCACATTACAATGTATATTATTGATGAATAGAAGGGTGTTCTTTTGTGTTACTAAACAAAAACAAACAAACAAATGCAGAATTCCACTCATCTCATGCTCATGGTGTCGGGAGGAGATTCTTCTGACAGTGAAGACAGACTGCTCACCTCGACTTTTATTTATTACATTATTCATCATATCTGTTATATTTTAGGTTCATCTGTTGATAATCTTCAAGTACTATATATATATATATATATATGTATATATATATATATGTGTGTGTATATATATATATATATATATATATGTATATATATATATATATTGTGTAAATTGTTCATGTATTAATGTACCCTTGAACATCCATGGACAATCTTGCACCTTACCATCATAGCAATATCCACTGCCTGTTGTTGCACTAAACAGTGTATACTCAGCAAATAGTATATTATAGTTATTGTTACGTCTCTAGTCTCTATTCTATTTTTATATTTTCTATTCATCTTTTAAGATATAAGTTAGTCTGTTCGGTCACTGTACTTACTATAATTCAGCCTTTAATTGTATTTGTTTTGTTTAACTAATTCATGGCTTTTGTATTGTGTCAAGTGGCTGCTGTAAGACTGTATCTATCTATCTATCTATCTATCTATCTATCTATCTATCTATCTATCTATCTATCTATCTGTCTATCTGTCTGTCTCTCTTTTTGTCTAGCACATTGAAAGTCTAGAAGCATATTTCCATTTTACATTTATTGATTTTATGCAAACACTTGGAAATACCTAAATCCAACTGTATTTATACTACCTGGCATCTATTGACTTGGTGAAGCTGCCAACAAGGTTGGTATTGTAGCGTGTTAACACAAGAGAGAAAGGAACAAGTATTTTTTCTCAGTCCTGATGTATGTTGTATGTGCAAGCTGCACCTTAGGGTGTTGAACTGGGAGTTATTTTCTAGTTGCTCAGGAAGATGCTGAGTATAACCTGAGAAAAATGCTAACCTCTCACCCATCCACCTAGCTAAACAGCCAAACAATACACCTCTCCCTGGCATCAGCTGCAGAGTCATTTCTGTTCCTCTCACACATTACCACAAGAAAAAAAAATTGTCTCGTGTGAGTACAACAGTCTATCTACACTCTGCCTCTCTGCAGCCTCTCCACTTCTCACTCGACCTGTGTTCAGTGTCTCTGTCCACAGAAGCAGTCGTCTGTCAGCTGCAGCTCCTGGGGACCTGAGAGGACAAGAGCCAGCCAGACTGCCTTCACCAGGTTGACTGACAGCAGAAATTTACTGAACCAAAATAGTTCGCATGTCGGCTCCGCTGGAAAAAGTCGTCCGTGTTTGAATTTATTGATTCACTGATACAGTTAAAAAGTTGAAAACACATATACAGCCTCTCTCCCGCCAGTAAGCCAGCCCTCCCCCACCATTCAATAGGTGCTGGAGATGGGAGACTGTCATGTCCTCATGCAGAAAGCTGCTCTGATGACTTCCCTCTGTCCTTTGCACAAGCACGAACATCCCCTGCAGCTGACTGGCTGGAGTAGTGTAGTGCCACTGTTTACATGCTCATTTACAAAGCCAGTGCTGTGTATGCACACCGGAATTTTTTTCAGCACACACACAGAGGGGACAGTTAATAAACTGTGAGGAGATATTCACTGAATTTGACAAAAAAAGTGTGTTTGATTAGAATCACTGACTCTGCCTTTAATTGATATAATTCAAATTTGTTTAATCTAATTTATTGTTGAGACTTGCCTTAGAGCATATTCCATCTCTGCTTGGGGATGAAAATGTCATAACATTGCTTCTCTTTGCGTTGCTATAATGATAAATGCGGTGATTCCACTTCTGCCTGAAGTGAAATTATATTACAGCAGGGTTATGAATCAAAAACACATTGTCATATAACTCTCACTAATAGGACTCATCAGGTGAACTAGGGTGCATTTGTAATCCGTTCCTGTTGGACTGCCAGGTCAAAAAACAAAAATCACAGAAATTAGAACACTGAAATTTGTCTAAAAAAGGCAGATTTGTCAGATATCATAGTCATACTTTCTCATTCATTCAGTTGATTTATCCTACTATTAAATCCCAGAGAAAGAAGAATGGAGCAAGCACGGCAAGGCAGATAACAAGAAGATCTACAACACATCCAGGTCTCAAGGGTAATCATATTTTCTTTAGTTTTACAGTGCCAGGGAATGTTTTATCACACTATAACTTTTTACTGGTCTCTTTAGAGTGCCATCATATATTTCACCTTTGAAAACTTGTGCCCACACTGCTAGCCATGTAAGAAGCATTTGTATTTATCCAATGGACGGATTATAACCTGCGGTTTGTTGAAATGACTTAACTCTTCATTTGGAAATTTGAAATTAATACGAAGGAGCTGATTAATATTTTAAGAATTCTCACCAAGCAATGCTTCTGTCTGTCAATCAAATCACCCTTTTCATAGAGCCATTTCATGAGATGCATATTCTCCAAACTGTAATACTTTCAGCTTTGAAACAGTTTGAACTTATATTAAAACAATATATTAAGCTCATGTTTCCACCAAACAATGATGGTATCAGATAAGAACTATTGTGGATGTTGATGGTGCAGACGACAGGTGATAAATGAAAAGCCAAATGCAAATTATGCATAGAAAATGATGTTTGGCCTGTCATATGCTACCACCTTTGCAGTCACAAATTGAAGGCCTATGGGAGACTTCAGACATGCATGTCAGACATAATCGAAACATCAAATTAGTGAATATCTTTTGGAAGAATGGTGTTCCATCCCTCCAGTAGTACAAAGACTTTGAGAATCAATGCAAAGGAACACAGAAGCTGTTCTGGAGGCCTGTGACATTTTCCTTAGAAACAACTGATTTACTGTCAAAATGTTTGCTTGGAGAGACAGATGGCCTAATGAACAAGAAAACAAGTAGGCAAGCACAAAAATATCTCTTAATTTGTAGGTCTGTATGCACATATACTGACAGAGACACATACTCACAGCTACGCCAACGCACACATAGACTAACATCCAGTAATAATCCATGGGGTCTCATCAGTTCCAGAATTCTTGACTTTCCGTATTGACACTGAGAGGTTTTGCAGGTGAAGAAGCTATCTAAAGTTCATAATCAGCTATAACCGATGGGCTTAGCTGTGGTTGAATCATCCCTTTGTGAATAAAAGATCACCGGGTCACTGAGAGCCAAAAATCGTCTTAAGTTCAAATTGAACAAGGTCACTGTCTGTGTGAGCCTTAGCCATTTTCTGCATTATGTTTCATTTATAACCTTACAGCTAGATTTATTATAAGTATTTCAACTAGTTCACTTCAGTGACTACAATTAATTATAGATATCAGAAAAAGATGATGTAATCACATAAAACATGTATACAAATGAAATACAATTCATTTATTTTATTCTAACTGATTAAGAGGGTTGCATTTAGTTAGACATGCTGTGTTTGGTTAAATTTAAATGTTGTGTCACCGTTACCCGCAGTATTGCATGATGATAACCTGACAAGTCCCCTATCTTGAAGAGATAAGATAAAAGGATTAAATAGCAGTCATAGTATATTTAGAGAAAGAGAGAGAGAGAAAGCATTGTCCAAAGTAGGGCAAATTGAAACGCTCTCATGGGTGGTGATTCCAGTGAATGGCTCCAGTGTGTCTGCACTATTGTGAGTGCTCTCTTCTAGTGCACAGTACTTCACGCTAACTTCCAGTGTGTTTCAGGCCTCAGAGAGCCTACACAAAAATGCCCCCCTGTTCTCAAAGGCAGCTCGAGTGACTGATAAAAGGCTTTTCTAGCTGTGAAGTGTGCCGGCCTTTGCATCAAAACCTAGCCCTCCCAGAGGACTCACTGCTGTTTTGAAGTGAGTCACAGCTCGTTCGTGGTGTCACATAGCATTTTCCCTCAGTTGCCCAGGTCATCATTTTTAGCTGGGCTTGGAACTTTCTAAAAAAAGAAATGCACCAACTTTCATTTTTCTTTGTTTAATATTGTTTGATAAGGGCTTCAAATGTAAAAAATAATAAGTCTCATGCAACACAATTTAATAGTTTATTTCGCTAAGAGTAGCTAGCTGGATTGATATTTTCTCATCTGTTGTATTGTTTTCTTGCTGGATTATATAAGTGGGAAGTACATTTGCATCTTTGGATTTTATTTTGTATTTTGTCAGTTGTATCACTTCTTCTTCTGGTACTGGCTGCCTACTTTGTATCATAACGGCTGAGAATAAGAACAGCGCTATTGGTGCATTAATGCTTATTGATTTTCTAGAAGAAAAAACACACCTAAAAAGGCTAAACATATGTGGGTAAAGGACTGGCTACTCAAAAGAGAGACTGATGGATCATTTCACACTCTGTTCAAGGAACTTGATGCAATGAGCCTCTGGTGAGTGCGTTCTCCCTTTGATACAAGGAAAATAAATAAATAAATAGTTCTTTGTTGCCACCTTGTGACATAAGAATGAAATTGTAGCTTGATATTTGATTGTATTTCTGATAACAGCTCTGATTCTCATCACAGCTTTATATTGCAGCATTAGTGAACATTTGTTTCTCAACAGTTGTGTGAACACTACACTTCACAACATGTTAAAATTATATTCTTTTTAACCCGTGTGGATCCTTGCCCTGCATGGATCAGAATACATCCTAGGCTCTACTAAGTATAGTAACACCTAACATCACAAAAACAGACACAGTGATTAAGGAGCCCATCAGTACAGCAGAGAGACTGGCTGTCACCCTCAGATTTCTGTCACAAGAGGAATGCATCTCTACCTTTCGCATTTAGAATATGTGGTCCTGCTATCTCTGCCATTGTGATCGAGACCTGTAAAGCAATCTACAAGGCCTTTTTTCCCCACCATTTTTAACAACTCATTTTGTGTAATATTTTGAGCCAAAACACACCTTAACCTTTAAATCAAGAAATCGAAAGGCAATATTGGCAATAGAAGGGAAAAAAATCACAGGGAGGATGTTGTCAGAGGAGAAGTGATCCCTGGGGAGTGGCGTCTAGATGCACCTGTACATTCTAAGCAACATGTGACGTCTGTGTGCTTCTCCCTTTAAGACTGGATGCGACATGAGAACGTTTTAGAATATGTCATCATTTTCAAGACGTGACCAATATACTGTGATTCACCGAGATACATATGGGGAGGACGAAATGCATAATGGGATTTGTATTAGTTTCGCTTTTTAGCCTTTTAACCTCTTAGCTTCGTGAGGACTGCAAAAAGTTTCCAGAGCTGTGCTTCAGACAGTGACAATGGCTGACAACCAGAGTGAGGGGAGTGATATTGATGCTGATCACAGCAGTTATGTTGAGGATGAAAACAGCAAATTAGATTATTCAAACCCAGATTATGATGTGACTGGAGACCAACTAGCCAAGGCTCAGTGGGTGAGAGACATGTTTGAGGAGAAGGGGTAAAGATTGACCTGCCTAACTCCCTAGAGTTTTCACTGAGGAGCTATGGTTGCAACTTGTGATGGAAACATATGCAACTTTATTGGGCAAACATGAATTAGAGTGGCTTAAAAGGATGATCTCACTTTCTGTGTTTGGCAGGGCACCAAGCCTGACATGATTCTATCTAATTACCATGATCCCACTGAGAAAGGGTCAGTGAAGAAAAGGAAGCAAGTGTGCAACCAAACTAAGGTTCAAGTGCCAGCATGCCTCTCTGACTTCCGAAAACACATGAAAGGTGTGGATTTGCTGGATCAGATGATTGGATATTATAAGTTTCAGCATCGCTCAAAGAAATGGTGGAGGAGGCTCTGCTTCTTCTTCTTCTTGGCTGTCAGATGCTACAATGCATGCACTGCTGCAAGATGTGCTGGAGGAACAACATTTACAGCCAAGTACAAGAGTGGCTACAAAGAGTGGCTGGAGGACCTGGCACAGGAACTTGTTACCCCAGTGACAGCAAGGAGCGCTCCTCAACCAACAGTATCTGAGGGAGCCACATCTGAGCATGAATGTGGGAAACTCTATAAGAAGAGAAGAGTCTACAGGGAGCGTGTCCTGTCAAGGAGTGGCACTGAAGCTCGTGCCAGTGCCTCCATCTATGGCTGCAAACAGTGCAACGAGGCTATACACATTGAATGTTTTGGCAAGCACGTCCGTCGACATCCTTAGTTACAGCAGAATGATAACACACACTAACTAACTGTATACACTTTGAACAAACTGTGATATAGTTATTGCACTATCACTGTCAGTTTGTTTTATTAATATGGCTAAAAAACAAGCACATTTAGTTATGGAACATTTTCAGTTCAGTAGGTTGATGGCATACAGTGACTGTTTATAACAAAGTTATGTTTTCACACACACTTTATTTTTACACTGCCTTTTACCATTGCTTTTACACTTATGTTCCTGCAGTACTACTTTTTATAACACTGCCACTTTGTTTTTACACTGCCACTTGTGAACAAATCACAAAAATGTTAATGAACATTTGGGCAAAGGTGATGATTTCTAATGAAAATCAAAGGTTTAAGCTCTCAAATGTTTTTTTTTTTTTTTTTTTTTTCACGTTTCTATCTGCTACAAAGGCTATGAAATAAAGGTTTTAGCTAATGTTGATAATTCTGTCCAGTTTTTCAGAAAACCCTCAGGTTTTAGGAGGTTGTTTTAAAACAATGCCTTAGGTTTTGAATTTTTTATTTTTTTATAGGGCGCCTTAGGTCTTAATGGGTTAGGTTACACGTACTAATATTTTTGCACTGGTTGTATTAGGAGGAAGTGATTACTTTTATTGTGAAGGTCCTGGAATGGATGTACTATGTTGTTGTTGTATACCGAGCGGTGGTTGAACATAGCTTTCAGCAATAAAGCAGTTGTTGAGTAATTTCAAAAAGTTGTCTTTTCGAGTAACAGTAGCAGATGGTAGCAGAGGATGGTTACTACAGAGTCCAACCAGGCTTTGACGAAAGGAAGCCATATGAAAGCTGGAAGTATGAATTAGCAATTTGGATACTAGCTATGGTTTTGTCACTATTGGGGAGAACAAGAGAAATGGTGATGGAAATACCTGTAGATGATTTCAATAAAAAGACTGGTATATGCATATTACTTGTGGAACTTGACAATTTGGCTGGAAAACCTGATGGCAGGTCTTCCTGCCTGAATCAGCCCATGGAGGAGGTGGAGATGAGCTGCTGCTCTCCCTGCTGTTTGAGACACTAAATATGACTCTGCTTGGCCAGACAGCTGCTGGACAGTTTTGACTTTCTGTATCGGTGCTTACATACTGTATGTGTGCCACAGAGTACTCTGTCATCTTATTGCTCAAAGTCAAGGAACATGTCATAATAAACTAGGCAGGAAAATACAAAAAAATTCTGACATGCTAGACTTCTTGTCGGGGCATCCCGGTGTGTGGCATGTGGGGCGTCCCAGATGCCACATCACTGTTGTTCAATTATGTCACACTACAAGGTCCATTCGTCATTCCTGATGTTCATAATTGGGCTATACAGTAGAAATTTGTTGGTGATGACAAAATTGTGTCAAAATTGGACTGAAGTCATGTAGTCTGATCAACTAAAGTTGCGTGAAAGTTTCATTGTGTAAAGCCAGACTTAGGGTTTATTAAAATGGAAATACACACTTGTGGGGAGCTTTATTGGAAAGCTGATTATAATGTAAATGTTGGCTTTTGGCCATTAGCGTTTTTTTTTGAGCATTTGACCAATATCCTGATGCTCCACAAGGCTAAACGTAACAAAAGATATTGGATTGGGCTGACGAATAAATAGCATTATTGATCTATGTATGCCTGTGAGAGCATGTTCAAGGCTTTCCACACAATAAAAGAATCACATTATCCTCCAAACTCTAGAGACAATTATCCTCTGTGCTTTAACACAGACTTCACTGTTTATACAACATGGATCAAAAATAACAAGGATAACAAAGGTATCTGGCTCATTTTCTTGAGTCTTGACATAAACTGTGATACTGTATATGTCTGCTTTGGGTTTTACAAAAGATTAATTTCGCCCATACTAAAAGCCTAATAAATTAAAGTACTAAGTAGACTGTTATACAGCTACAGAAGTTCAGGAGAACAGGAAATGACTCAAGCAGATAATGTAAAATGTAATGTTAATTAAGAAAAGTATCCCCAACTTACAATTCATAAGAAACATAAATAAAAGTCTTGAAAAATGTACTCATAATTACATAATGCATTTCCATCAGATAAAAACCAAAGATAGTTTGAACAGCAGAGTTTGAAGAGACTTGAAGATATAGGGCCCAGATGAATGAGATGAAGCAATATCACCATGCCAGTGTCTTTTACTGTTACTGTCATATCCGAAAGAAGAACCAGTAGAAACAAAGAAGTGTGGATGTGCATATCCTACCTGCTTGCTACATATCAATCGTTTAATGACCACATGTCTGAGGTCCGTGAAATTTGCTTTCAGTACAGCATATAGGGAAGCTCATAACAACTGTGTCAGACATACAGATAACAGCTTTACACGGGACTGGCATAACAGACAATATGCACAAATTTACACAACAATAATTACAGACAGTATATACATTGACATGACAGTTTAAAGTACAGGTGCATTTGGTAGGGATTATTGCAAAGTGTTCAGGGTCCTTATGGCAGTGGGTAAGAAGCTGTGTTTGAAACCAGATGTTTTGGTGGACAGGGATCTATAGCACCTCCTGTGGGACATCAGCTGGAATAGATGGAGATTAGGGTGAGAGGGGTCAGAGATTATTTTATTTGCCTTTTTTATTTGGTGTATTTGATACATAGTGATTCAACTGATGAGAGGGGTTTGCCAATGATTTCGGATGCTTTTTTAACTATACGTTGCAGTTTTTTGCTTGAGTGACTGTCCAAAACGCCGTAGCAGATGAGGTGAATATGCTTTCAATGATGGCAGTGTAAAACTGAAGTAGGAGGGATTGTTTAACTTTGAATATCTTGAGCTGTTGGAGGAAAAACAGTCTCTGGTGGGCTTTTTTGGTGACGTGATCTGTGTTTGTCTGTGTTACTGATGAATGTGCCAAGAACTTTAAAAGAGTCCATTATGGTAATGGCTTTTCTGAAGATGTGGATGAAGGATTCAGGGCAGGGCTGTGCCTGAAGTCAATGATAAGTTCCTGTGTTTTTGAAGTGTTGAGCTAGAGATTGTTGATGGTGCACCAAGTGACTGCTTGGGCTACCTGCTGGTGGCATTTTTTCCTTGTTGTTGTTGGTTATGAGTCTGATTCTGGTTGTGTCATCTGCATATTTGAGAATGCTGACTGAGCTGCGGTGGGATGTGAAGTGGTTTGTGTTGATGGAGGAGAGCCAGGGTGAGAGGACAGAACCCTGGGGGGTGCCTGTGCTGAGGGTCAGGGGTCGAGATGATTAATTTCTTTTCACAATTTCAAGGTTTAAATGTGACTGGAGGGAGATTTTTTCATGTCATCAGGTTCCTAACAAAATGTCCTTTTATCACATAGGACACCTGTCAACAAAACAGCTTCCAGACATTGCCTCCTCTAAGCACACACTAAGAGATAGAGACATAACCCTGAATGCAGCAAGATAGCATCATTCAGCAATACACCATTATCCCTCTTTACCATTCTTTCCCTTGACTCCACTAGACTTTAATCATTTATTAATTTCCCTTGTGGTCTGAGGGCAGGCATCAATTTAAACGGCCAAGATCAGAGGATTGAAGTGTCATTTTCTTGTATGAGAAAGAATATGGAATGCGGTGCTTTCATCCCAGCAATCAACCAAATCCACCATGGACAAGCATAGAAATGTAGTGGTGAGTGATTGCTTCAGGGAAAGTACATAAAGAAAAATTGAATAATCTTAAATTTGTTGTGTTGACAGTTTTGCTATACCATCCAGCTCTGGCAGACTGGCAGGAGAGCATATACAGTGACATATCCATCATTTATGAGGACAGGTTTGTAAAGAATGCTGTGTATGATGACCTACAGTATTGTGGTCATACTACATGTCCTCCATTGATCTTGCATGATTGGTTCTGTTGGGAAAGACAACAAACACTGAAGTGGAAAGAATCATTCATGTATTGATAGTGCATATGAGGTAGTATGTTGACCTGGCAGTGGCTCAGCCGATCCACATGAAGAGGGGCAGAATCTTGTGTACAAGTCAAGGAGCTGTTGATGTTTCTGAAGTCACCCAGCACTGAAATCCAGATAGATGTGGACTTGTTCACCTTTGAATATGAATTCCTTTTTCTCCCGGGCAAGTAGAAGGTTTATCATCAGTTTACCTGGGAAATTAAATAATTTTACCAGGATTGGCCTTGGACCAGCTCTAGACTCCTCGGTGTATAGTAGGAGAACAACAAGCCCACTCGATGATTAGCAGAGTTGGAGAGTTCTTGTTACAGAGGAGAAGTGGGATCTGTTGTTTCATGAAGCTCACAGTTTTTTTCAGAGACATGTAAGAAGCAAAGATTAGAGGACCAACTTTGATTCCTGGTGTTTTCAACCTTTTCCTGCAGGTAGGAGTTTTCTTTCTCCAGTGTTTTGACACGATTTTCCAAATCTGATACGTTGTCCTCATTAGAGCTGACTTTCTGTTCAAGCTCTGAAACTTCCTCTCTAAGTGTAGACAGCGATCTGTGTATGGTATTTAAGCTTGAAGATGATCCATTTTTTAATCAAATGGGAAAGCATATCAGACTTTAATAACTGTATGGCACCTCAGATGGTTTGGTTGGAAACCGGTGCATGGTCTGTGGCAAAGAAAAAGATGATTTGGAGTCAGATGAATAATGAACACACAAACTCATCTTTTGTTGTAGAGATTAGGGCTGTAAACATTGATTTAATAGTATAACTATTGGAGATGACCAAATCAACAGTTTTAAGTCTTAAAGGCCAAGCAAAACTAATTTAAACTAAGGCTTCACTCACACCAACATGATTGCAGCCAGTGAAGCATCCAGTATTGAGCATGAGATCACAATCTGACCAAAATCTAACTCTCTCTGGTCCACTAAGGTCCTTGTTTTTGTCAATATACTGAACTTCCTGACCAGGGATGCAGCAAAGTATTCTTGCTGTCTAATCATCATATTTATTGATGTTTTATTCATTGCTGTCATACCTGGAAAATGCGGCCTGTGTGCATTTTACATGAGATGCCTTAGGGCATTATCCGACACTTATGGGAAAATCTATATACATTCAGGCCTGCAGATATTAAACTTTCCTCTTGGTGTGGATTTTAATACACCACACATGACTTGCTTCCAGGCCTCAGTTCTGCCATACTGTACAAACAGTAAGCAACCATTTTGAAAGACTTGTTTGGGAGAGTATAGAGTTTGTGGTGATGCACAACATTAACATTTTCTTTTATCCAAAGCCGTACATATGATGCACAACCAGCACCAGTTAGACAGAGTGTTATTTTTCTCTCAAAAATCTAAACAATTTTCTTTATTATTTTATTTTATTATCATTTATAGGCCTTATTATTCTTTTTAATTATTATTTCATGCTTTATCTTGTATCCTCAAGACATTTAGCTATTAATAAATGTCTTCATTTATGCTAAGAATTTGTGTTGTTTTCTTTGAGCACAGTGAACAGGGGTCACTGCTCAGAAGACTGCTGACAGTTTTGAGACTGAGTAATTGACCAAACTGAAAATTAAATTCAAGCTTTAATGTATCCCTTAAGCAGGTGGTGCCCAGACATGGCTTTACATTAATAAAACCATTAATGTTCCAACAAGGTGAAGGGCCTCGAGAGCTATTACTATTTTTATTATCATTATTATTGTTGTCCTGACTCTAAGTTTTGGTGAAAGTTCAATAAGGAATATTTCTTCCTTCATATGTTGCCTTCATTCCTCTTTGGGTGAATGTCTTCTTTTCATCTCCTGTTTTATTTTTTCTCCTTAACTTCTGCTTCCCCATACTGTCAAAATCCCTACTTTTACAATTCTGAGGTTACCATACCTGACCATTGATCTTTCTGCCCGTGTTCATTTCATTCTCTCATTCTGGCTTTCAGTGCAACCCACCTCCTCCCCATCATCATCTAGACTTCAGGAGGGATCCAGTCCTATCTCCTATCTTCATTAAAGGCCCAGAAATACTGAAAGCATCTGACACGCATGTTTCGAAGTGCATCTATTGTTTTAAATGGCATACCAAAATTATTATGAGGTGCATCAAACTTTCTTGACACCTCTACTCCGACCTTGTTTCGATTTTGGAGAATCAAAGTGACCAAAGCTGTTTTTTTCTGCAGCTGAAAAAGAGGGCTGACAAGAGAGCTGACAGCATCAGCAGGTGAGAGAAAGAGAGACAGTGTGGTGTGGTGGTTGAGTGAGAAGAGTGAATTTTAGTGAGAAAAAAGCTGTTGAATGAGAGAAATAAAATGTTATTTTCTGGTTATTTCATTGTGTTTACATTCTAAAGCACAAATAAATGACCATCAAACACTCAACAAATGATTTACTGTGGAAACAGATGCTCATAGTTTCGTTTCCTCCTCTGCATTTTTCCTTTTCATTCATTCACTGTATCCAACTAATGCAGCAGTTAATACAAAGAACAGCAGGACAAATCTGTGTTGGTTCTGTAATGTTTCAAATCTGATGCCTGCAGTGCGCCACAGGAGCATCAATTGATGCATGTCAAATTGCATCTACCGAAGAGTATATGCATACAGGATAATACATCCACACTGTGATTGTCCACCAGAAACTGTCATAAATTGTCTTTTATTCAGCTTTAAGCTACACTTTTATGATAAAGTTTTTAGATCTTGGTCATTTTTAAGTATAACTTTTAACTGGAGAAAGGATTTTAGTTTGCAGATGTGACAAGTTACACTAATGGTTCATGTATGCTTAAAAAGACAGTACACTTAAAATGCTTTGATAAGGTTAAAAATCATACAGGCATGAGAAGTGAGTTATAAAATGTGTTTAAAATGGTTAAAAGGAAAAATAGAAATTCATTGTGTTAAAAAGAGGTTAAAATACTAAAAAGTTTAATTCATTTATTGTTTATTTCATTGTGTGCTAAGATTACAGAGTATCAGTGATCTGCAATGTAGTCTCAATCAGCTAGCTTGAGATCGATTGCTTTTGGCTCCACCCACATACCCAGGGGAACTCGCGGTCTTTTCTTCATTCGAGTAAACGCTCTCACTGAAGTAACAATACTTTATCACTCTCGTGATTATTTCTCCCCGTTTCAGGTATGTTGTCAGTGTTTTATCCTATTAAGGTGGTTGTAATAATTTTGTAAGATATTCTGCGTGTTAAGTGAGTGTATGTATAACGTTTTGAGTGAGTTAAAGTGAAGTTTGCTGAGTATGATAAAATATATGTTTAAGCTAGCTCCCGCTTATTAGCCAAGTAACTATGCTAAGCGCTTCCGCCATTTTGTGAATTTAATTGTGCACGTGTGTTGATGTATGTTATGTAGGTTCGAATATTTATTGCTTGGTGACTTTCATAAGTTTTGTGGGAATTTGCTGGGTTGAAGTGACATGTTGTTCACCAGTAACAGTCAAAGAATGAGATTTGTGTCTCAGGGAAATACTGCGTTGTTGTAAATCAAATCGGGTATGTAGACTGCTCTGACCGGTTTCCTATGTAACATGTGTTTATTTGTACATTGTGCATATGTTTAAATATTCTTTCGAGTAAACGCTCTCACTGAAGTAACAATACTTTATCACTCTCGTGATTATTTCTCCCCGTTTCAGGGGCGTAACATTTTTGGAGGCACCGCTGGGATGGATTGCTCCTTAGATGTCCGGTGTCCACAACCTGGTGACCGAACCCTGAGGCAGCTAAATCCCCCACATCACAACCCAGGCAGGTGGCAGTAAGGAACGTGTTGCTGTTCGAGGAGAGCTAGGAGCTGGTGATTAAGTACACGTCACCTGAGGCCAGTCAGAGATCATCAGAGACAGTGAAGACCATCCAGTTCAGAGTCAAGTCCTGTACAGCAAAGGTTTCTCCTGCCCTGTCGACATGATGACAGCTTTGGAAGAGTTACAGGAAGAAGTTGTAGGAGAGCTACATACCCTAAGTAGAGACAATTTGCTCGAAGTTTGTGATTTTCTGTACATATCAGGTGAGCGAAGAGAAAATGTCGAAGGAAAGTCTCGCATATCACTAATGACTCATGTAATGAAATACCTTGAAAGAGAAGGAGTTGCAGAGTTAGAAGACGACGGCATGTCAGAACTGTTGCTACTAAAAGACAAAATTGCAGGTTTGACCACAGGAACAGATAACGGAGCAGCACAAAATGAGGAGAATGTGGAAAGAGCAGGGACTCGGAGAGAAACAGAGGAACAAAGAATTGTGCAGCAAAATAAAGAAGTGGAAACGGAACAGTACACCCCTGCTAATGCTAACAGGTATGAGTCTCAATGCCAGTTCCAACCTACTGTTAACCAACCAGTCAGTATGCAGGCCCCAGTCATTGCTCAGCTGCAGCAGCCAAACCCATGCTGGCGCAAAGAGTTCAGAATTGCAGGTCAAATAGGTGAAGCAGGCCAGAAAGATAAATTGACATTTTCCAGCCTTGCTCATCAGATTGAGAATGGACTGAACAGAGGTTATCCTGAAATAGAAATAACAGATGCTGTAATTAGAGCAATATCCCCCAGTTTACAGTTACGCAGCTATTTGGAAGGAAAACCCCACCTGACTCTCCCCACACTCCGCCTTCCAACGTTGTATGGAGGAATGTTTGGAAGGGCTTCGGGATAACATCTGCATTCCTTATTTGGACGACACACTGGTTTTCAGCAAAACCTTCGACAACCATGTGAATGATGTACGAAAAGTGCTGCAACGCCTCAGAGAACATGGCATCAAACTCAAGCCAAGTAAGTGTGATCTATGCAAGCCTGAAGTCCGCTATTTGGGCAGAATAGTATCTGCAGAGGGCAGTAAAGTTGATCCAGCTGACTTCGAAGCTGTTAGAGCACTAAAAGACACCAGACCTCAGACTGTGGGCCAACTCAGGAAAATGCTTGGTCTACTCACCTACTACAGACAGTACATCAAAGACTTTTCACGAAAAGCTAACTGCCTGTACGAACTCCTAAAAGCAGACACAGATGAAACTTCTGTCAAGAGCAGAGAGATAAAAACAAAGCTAAAGAAAGTGAGTCATGTCGTGCCCTCAAGCAAATTGATCAAGTGGACAGATCAGCATCAACAAGTACTTGAACATTTAATTGACTGTCTGCTCCATCCACCAGTGTTAGGTTTTCCTGACTTCACTCAGCCATTCGTTGTACACACGGATGCATCACACCAAGGTTTGGGAGCAGTGCTGTATCAACACCAAGATGGCAAGCTCAGAGTCATTGCTTATGGCTCACGCTCGTTAACAGCGGCTGAAAAGAACTATCACCTCCATGCAGGCAAGCTAGAATTCCTGGCTTTAAAATGGGCAATCACTGATAAGTTCCGAGATTACCTGTACTATGCTCCAACTTTCACTGTGTATAGTGATAACAACCCGCTCACCTACATCCTGTCAACTGCAAAACTGAACGCGACCACTTCCAGGTGGGTTGCAGAGTTGGCTGATTTCCACTTTACAATAAAGTACAGACCGGGAAAGGAGAACAGTGATGCTGATGCTTTGTCAAGAATGCCGCTGGAGGCAGAGTCACTAATGAGAGAATGTTCTGAGGAACTGCCGCCTAACACTATCACTGCTGCCATTCAAGCTGTCGAGGTACAGAGCGAGTCCCCTGCAACTTGGTCACTCACAGCTGTATCCATGTCAGTCTCAGCTGAAAATGAGCCAGCCACTGCATCTATCAGCCCCATACCAAAAGAACAGTTACGAGAAGCACAAGGGTCTGATTCAGTTATCTATCCTGTGTTAGAGTGCAAACGGTCAGGTTCCAAGCCACCAGCTAAAGAACTGAGAGAGTCCAGTCCAAAGACAAAATGCTTGTTCAGAGAATGGGACAAATTGACAATAGATGATGATGGCATTCTGTACAGAACTACTACTGCCCGTAAGCAACTGGTCTTGCCAGAAAGATACAAGAGAAAAGTGTTGGAAGAGTTGCACAATAACATGGGTCACCAAGGTGCCGACCGCACAGTATCGCTAGTACGTGACCGCTTCTTCTGGCCATACATGCAATCAGACATTGAGCACTATGTGACTAAAGCCTGCACTTGTCTAAAACAGAAAAAACCCTCCCCCAGTTGTTCAGTCAGTTACAGAAACTCAGTGGAATGGCTGGATCCAGGACAACACCCTATCACCCGATGGGGAACGGTCAAGTGGAACGAATGAACAGGACATTGTTACAAATGCTTAAGACACTGACTGAGACACAGAAATCAAGCTGGAAGGAGTCCTTGAACAAAATGATGTATGCTTACAACTGTACGCGTTGTGAAGTGACAGGCTACTCACCATACTATCTTCTGTATGGGAGATCCCCCAGACTTCCAGTTGATATGCTCTTTGGACTGCACACAGAGTCAGGTTCAAGTGACCAGCGAGACTATGTGAGGAAATGGAAACAAGGTATGGAGGAAGCATATGCCATTGCTAACCAAAACGCTCAAAAAGCTGCTGAGAGGAGTAAAAGGTACTATGACACAAAAGTAAGGAGTTCAGAACTATAACCCGGTGAGCGTGTCTTGATCAAAAATTTGACACCCAGAGGAGGACCAGGCAAACTCCGGAACTATTGGGAAGACACAGTTCACACAGTAGTGAGACAAATGGGTTCCAACCTGCCGATTTATGAAGTGAGACCCGAAAGGGGTAAGGGATGCTCCAGAGTTCTGCACAGAAACTTGCTAATGCCCTGTGATCACTTACCTTTCGAGACACCACCAGAGTTAACTAAAAATGAAAAAGGGAAACAGAAAAAGAAACCTCAACCTGCATCTGAAACTCAGGAATCTGATGAGGACAGTGGAGATGAGTATGAACTCCATTATGAACCACTCCGAGCACCCACAGTGCCAGCAGAAAGAAATGAAATCTCAGGTGAACCAGAGGTGGTGCTTGAACACAGGCAACCACCAGTGGAAGAGAGAGTTGAAACGGCAGCTCCTGTTGCACCACAAGCACAGCCGCCTGAGGAAGACCAGCTGGAGGAGTCTAGCACACCTGCTGAAAACCGGCCTGGTGAGGAAATAGACTTGCCTGTTGGAAATTTGCCTGATGAACACTCATCACATGCCTCTCCTTCATCAAATACTGCTGAACCTGAGGAGCCATCCTACCAGCGACCACAAAGAGAGAGACACCCGCCAACACGTATGACCTATGATCAGCTTGGCATCCCCTCGTGCTACAGTATCCAGCCAGCAACACAAATGTTACCTGTCTACCATGCAGCAGGACTGGTCCCATGGCCATACTTCTTCCAGCCCCCCTCATGTATGGACTACAGCAAGCATGAGCTTACAGACTTGACTAAGTTTGATTTCCCCCCATGGACAATAAAAAGACTGTTCATACAGACTGTTGCCATGGACTACTAATGGACTGTTTCTATAGACTGTTGTCATGGACTGTCTCTATAGACTGTTGTCATGGACTACTCATGGACCGTCTCTATAGACTGTTGTCATGGAGAATTCACAGACTGTATACATATCATTGCCATGAGAAACTAATGGACTGTTGAAAAACTGCTTATAGACAGTTTATACATCGGCCAGTCCCTGGGCATGGACTGTGACCCTGTGATTATGGACTGTTGAGTCATGAGACTGTGACTTTTGTTTGTGTATTGACTCACAGAAGATGTTCATTGTCAAGTTCAAGAGGGAAAATTGTTAATTAATTGTGTTAATGTCGGGACGACATTTATTTTGTAGGGGAGAATGTGACAAGTTACACTAATGGTTCATGTATGCTTAAAAAGACAGTACACTTAAAATGCTTTGATAAGGTTAAAAATCATACAGGCATGAGAAGTGAGTTATAAAATGTGTTTAAAATGGTTAAAAGGAAAAATAGAAATTCATTGTGTTAAAAAGAGGTTAAAATACTAAAAAGTTTAATTCATTTATTGTTTATTTCATTGTGTGCTAAGATTACAGAGTATCAGTGATCTGCAATGTAGTCTCAATCAGCTAGCTTGAGATCGATTGCTTTTGGCTCCACCCACATACCCAGGGGAACTCGCTGTGTTTTCTGTTTTCTGTTTTGTACATTGTGCATATGTTTAAATATTCTTTCGAGTAAACGCTCTCACTGAAGTAACAATACTTTATCACTCTTGTGATTATTTCTCCCCGTTTCAGGGGCGTAACACAGACATCTGGAACTTAACAATAATAAATAGTAATACATAATAGTAATTATGAAAAATATTTATCTATATATATATATCTATATTTATCTATATCTATTTTACTGTATTATGATTTTGGGTCATTCATTTTCTACTTGTATTTTTTTAGCTCCACATATATTACACATCAAGCAGCAATACACACAGAGTGATTATTCATGATCAAGAATCGTATCCTTAATTTGTTTCTATCTATTTAAAAAAACATTTGCCTTTGGAGGTAAAGCACCAATCTAGTGAATCATTCAGTTATTGATATGGTCCCAAAAAGTTTTAGATTACTCTCACCTTTGTTTTTCTAAAGTGTACTTTAGATGTCTTATGGTTTGCTTGATGGTGATGTGTTTGTTCTGTGTCTAGACAGCAATATTTGGTCTCTCTCTCTCTCTCTCTCTCTCTCTCTCTCTCTCTCTCTCTCTCTCTCTCTCTCTCTCTCTCTCTCTCTCTCTCTCTCTCTCTCTCTCTCTCTCTCTCTCTCTCTCTCTCTCTCTCTCTCTCTCTCTCTCTCTCTCTCTTTCACACACACACGCGCACACATAGAAACAACAGTACCACAATGCCTCCTCTATTTTTCAGCAGTGACAGCACAAGAGTGGATGATTTTAAAGGATGTCTTACATCAACATGATTCCAACAGGGAAAGTAGTGTCTGTTCTCAAGCCCTGAATGAATTAACTTTTCATGAGGCCAATGGTTATTGATGAACCCCTGCATGTCCCTCTTTTTAAGTCCTGCCAAATGGAACTACGATAGAGCCAAACAGTTTTCACTACAAGCACACACAGGTGTGCGTACACACACACACACACACACACACACACACACACACACACACACACACACAAATACACACTGGAGGTTTAAACACACAGCTGCACACACGTAAACTCACAAGCAGTTCTTAGAAAAGACTGCATATAAAATGTCTCCTCTGCAAAGGCACTAAATCATTCATCTAGAACCTCAAAGTAAATAAGAATTAAGAAGGCTATTTCTTTCTTTTCTCATGGGTGAATCAAAACAACAGCGACAACAAAACACCTCTGCAGTACTCTGTAAGTCATCCATAAATGACTTACTGTAATGTTTGATGAATCACATATTTAGCCCTGTTTCAACCAAAAGTTCCAGGTACTTTGGACCCAGAGGAGCTAATCTCAGGAACTAAACTTGGAACTTAAACTCCCTGTTGTGCAGTCCTGTTTGCGTTTCCACTGCATTTGAGGAACCAGGTAAATGATGCACATTAGACCCCTGAGGAATTAAAAAATTACAGCATTCACATGAGAAAGAAATAACACAGATTTCTCCTGTTGTTCCTGTAGTTGAGTGTAATCAATGAATAAAAAGGAAAAATGCAGAGGAGGCAAATGAAACTAAGAGTGTCTGTTTCCATGAAGTCATCTGATGAATATTTGATGGTTACTTATTTGCACTTTAGAATGTAGCCACTGTGGAACAATCAGAAACTGCCATTTTATTTCTATCATTCACTTTTATCTCTCTACTGCTTCTCCCTCTCCTTGCACCACCACAGCCATACTCTCTCTTTCTTACTCTCTCTCTCTCTCTCTCTCACTCACCCATGCTCTCTGCTAGCTAGCTATCTCTTGTTTAAAATGAGTCAGGAAGCTGACAACAAAGTATTACTTTACTTTAAATATTGACAAGGAGAGAAATGTCCTCCTCTGATCCTAATCTGGTCCTAAATCGATGCTAGAGCATTTCCTTATTTTATGAATGAAGCGGTATACAAGTTGAAGCAGCCACGATGTGTGTTTGACCAATCAAGGACAGTCATCCCTGCAAACCATGTCCCCAAAATTGCTGTACTTTTTGAAAGTACTACCCCCCAGAAGGGGGAAATCAGTTTAGACCCTGGTCCCTCCAGTGGAAACGTAGGCTGAGCAACTGAGTTCCCCAAAAAAGGTTCTTATTCCCTGGGGAAAGTTCCTGTGGTCAAAACATGGCTTTTGTATCTATTTGAGTAAACAATTTTTCAATGCAACTGCCTTCTTTTGTTTAAATGTCACCCATCAGCTGCCCTGGCCCATCGGAAGCATCATGTTGGTACACAGAGACCCATATTCCCTTTATGAGCTGTGGGGATCTACCATGAGAATGTTAAATATTCATCCAAACCTTTTTAAGGGTAGGAAAAGGCAGAAAACATAGTCCAAAGTGTCCCTGGTTGATAGAAAACAGACATTGCCATCAGTCTATACCAGCTGTGTATCCTTGTTATTGTTTTATTCTATTTATACTGCCTTATGTGTTCATGTCTGAGGGCTGATTATCATTTATAGATTGTGCTTTCCAATAACTGGATGTGTCACTTCAAGGTACCAGCTAAAGACATGCTACAACATGGAAATTGTGATGGGCAATATTGCAAAAACATAATGATTTAAATGTTACTGTACTTACATTGATAAAATATTAGATCCCCAACGTAATGTGATGACTACAAGAAAAGAAAATTGGAATGAAAGACACCCTAGTTATGTATGGATGTGACATACTGGAAGAGATATGGATGAAGTCAGGATAATAAACTATGTTGACAAGCAGAGAGGAGACAGATGTATTAGTTTAATTCACTTACATAATAGTAGTATCAAAACAAGTGAGCTCAGCCTTCCCTAATGATGGAAATTCATCCTTGAAAATTCTTATTGTGGATGAGCCTTCTTGGCTTTTCATATAAAAAGCAAATCATTTGGTACCCTAATGAAGAATATTAGGGATGCAAAGCTCAGATGGTTTCTCTCACTAATGTACAATAACTGCATTAATCAAATTCATCCTGAAACAATGGTCATATGAATATTCTTAAGGGTATAAGCATGTTTACCAAGCAAATCAAAGACCACACAAAGCAGTATACCATGTAGATCATTCAGTGTGCAACCCACAAAAGGGGAGAAAGTAATAAACCTCTCTGCTGTGTCAGTCAATTCAAGTTTGTCAAATAGCAGATGTCAGAGACAACAGGACGTCCTTGATGTTACATTGTGATTGATGACGAAGACTCGGTGAAAGTAAATGTGTGTCTTGGAGACTGAGTGCCTTGGCCTCCATAAATCTGGGGATGAGGCCTAGGTGCATGCAAGACCCACCTCCTTACATGTATCCAGGCTTCATACTCAGATTTATGGTTAGGATGAGCAACATATATCCATATAACAGTCAATAGTCAGTCCTCTAAGACTGTTTGTGGACATGCATGAGTGCACATCATTGCACATCCATCTTTTACATGATGTAAGAGAAAGTAATATGATTGGCATTTAAAACTGGAAATTAGGTTATCTCTGCTGTCATGACCCAGCATGTAAGCCATGATAAAAGGGAGATGCACGGTTTTAAGCTAAAAGATGTACAAGTTTATTTATTTATTTATTTTACTTAACATACAATCATGCAAAGAACATTGTTATGTTAATCAGTGTTATCATTGTGTCAGCAGATGGATAAGTGGTTGATTGATGAGTGGAGGGTGTTGCAAAATGTAAAACTTAAACTAGTAAGATGACCCAACCCAAATCAACCAAAAAAAAAAAAAAAAAAACATGGTGTAGGAAGAATGGAGAGAGAGAGAGCAGACTCAGAGAGTCAGGTCTGAAATACTCCTGGGATACTAGCCAGGTCCTCCCAATTGCACTGATGAACTCCGCCTACCAGGGACCTGCACAGCAACACAGACAAACAAGGGGAAACACAGAGCAGGCTCTGCCAAAGCAGCAGGGCCGGCACACTCCCCTCCATAGAAACAGAGTCCCAACTCCAGAACCAGAATCAAATTTAATATAATATACATTAAACAACTGGCCTTAACCAGTGATTTATTTACTTATTTAAAAAGAAAAAAAAAAAACAAAAGCCACTGTCCTGATGATTGCCATCTCCCCTTAGCAACCTAGTACCAGTGATGCAGACAAGCATAACATGCATATTGTTACACATAGGCTACTGTTCATGATAAGGAGCTCTGGACAATGCATTCACCACCACATTATCTGACTTAGGCTGCATTCACACCAAATCCAGCGGTGTGGCGAAACGCCGCAGGTCAGTGCGGATTTGTGGGAGTGTGGCTCCCGGTCAGAAGGTGGCGGTAATACGCATGAAAGTAGTTTGCCAACCACCATAAAAAAACGAAAGAGACAAAGAAAAAGAAGAAGCGCTCATATAAAGTTGGGAAATTACTTACAGCGGCGTCATCTTCATAATAAAGTAATATCAATCAACCATCTTCCATCCAAAGCAAAATGCTGAAATGCTACAATGCTACATGCTAAATAAACAACGTCTTTCGGGTCTTTCGTCTTCCGGTCTAATCACCGACCTACGTGATTGGCCACCGCAACGTGACGTCGACGTTGCGGTTTTTCAAAAGTTGACTCTGGCTCAACTTTTCTGGCCGCAGTCTGGTGCGGCGCCACAGCGGCAAAAATGGCCGCAGGCGAGCCGCACTACCCCCATCCGAAATGAATGGGACGACTAGCGTTTTCGCCGCACCGCCAGATTTGGTGTGAATGCAGCCTTAGCCTAAAGTGCATAGCTATCAGCTTTCCAATGGCCATTTTTATGACAAAAGTTACAAACCTGATCTGAACTCTGCATACTATTCTTCCTCACCTTGGATTTACCTAAAAAGACAGAAGAATACACACCATTTACATTATCCCCAAAAAAAGTATGAGTGCATAACTCCCCAAAGTTAGAACTCTGCATTAAAACAGTCATCTGCCAAAACAGCCACTTCAGCAGCAGTTTTTACATTTTGTTCACTGATGTACGTGGCAACATTCTCAGGTATGGAATTTTTAAACTGCTCCAAGACTATCAAGTCACACAGCTTCTCAAAACTCTCCACCTTTAACACGGAACACCAGTGCATAAAATGAGTTGTCAGATCACAGGCAAATTCAAGGTGTGTCTGCCTATTCCCTGTGTTGGTGGTAAGCCTTAGAGTCCAACTCGAAAGCCTTCAACACAGCTGATTTGATAGGGGAATACTTTTGCCTATCTACAAAAGACAATGATGAATAGGCCTCCTGCGCTCTAACGGTCAACACGTACTGCAGCATTAACGAATGAGCAGACTCCAGCCACTTTCTTGTGTCTGCCACATGCTCAAACAGAAAAAAAAAAAAAAAGTTTCTGGATTTTTTTTCATTAAATTTTGGCAACAAATGCAGGTTGCCCAAAATATCAAAACACTATTATGAAGGCTTAGGGCAAAGCAAGGAACTCTAGTTCCACAAAACCATTGACTATCAATTTTACACTTTCAGTCAAATCAAACTTGTTCTGCTGCTGAGACAACTTTGCTTGTTCAGTCTGACAGTGCATTTTTTCCACTGCCAATTGCTTTTCAATCTCTGCATTATGCTTCATTTTGTCATGCTCCAGCTCAAAAATAAGTAACCCATTTTGCTGCTCAAATGTTAAACTACGGGTTCTCAAAACCCAGCGGAGACAAACCAGTAGTATTAGTTGGACAGGGAGGTTGCTCCTTACTAACAGCCAAAACACTCAATTTACTTTCAAGATACCTTTAATAGTGTCTTTCAAGCACTTATCAGGAATGGTGGGTACTTAAAGAGTGAATACCGATAGCACAGAAAACCAAACACTGGCAACCTCCCCAACACTACGACTGTGCTCCCAAGCCATTGCCCCAACCATATTTACTGCAACACTACCTGGAGAAAAAAAATAACCCAAAGGGGTACCGCTGGTATATCTAGCAGGGGATTATGCACCTACACAAACACTTGAGCACCAGCTGACACTTACTGTAACACACCAGCACCCACTGAAATGACAAAATTACAACTAATCATTAAACGTATGTTTAAACCAGATTACCATATAACTCTGCAGAAGCTCATAGCCTATCAAAACAAACTATTCAAGGCTTCCAATTTACAGACCAGAAACAAGGCAGCAGGTGATGTCAGCTCATTCACAACTTTCTGCAAGCCCATTCATAAACCAATTCAATGACGTACACCTATTGTGTAGCAGACCGGATTTGTCATAACCTGGCCAAATGCACACTAGGACCAAATCAACTAATCAGAGTGCACTCAAACTCACCAAACAAATCAAGAGACATGACCCAATTCCCACAGTATGCTATGTGTACAATTTTATCACTTAACATAAAATAATGCAAAAAGAAAAAAAATAAAAGAAAACAACCAAAGTTATGAGGTGTGTTCATCAGTATTATCAGTGGGTCAATGTCTGAAGGAACGAAACAAAAAGAGCACAGAGAAAAAGCCAAGTGGGACAGCCAGGTCTTAAATACTCCTGGGAGACTGGCCAGGTCCTCCCAGTTGCACTGATTAACTCCGCCTACCAGGGACCTGCAAGGTCAACACAAACAAACAAGGGAGACAAACACAGCAGGCCCTGCTAAAGCAGGAGGGCTATCTCACCACTTCCCGATATTTGCCTCTTAAATTATAATTTCAGTTATGAAGTACAGTGTTTACCTTTCACTGTTGTGGTGCTGATCATTCTCATGTTACTATAATTAGGGCTGGGCAATAAAACAATCTTGGTACAGGATTGCAATAAAAGTATATATAATATAGATTACAATGATAAACTTCAGACATTTTTAACTCAATATGCATAGAACTAAAAGCCTATCACACAGTAGAAATACAGTCTGCAGTTTTTGGCTTGCATCTCAAAGTACATGCCTGTTTCTTACCACAAAACATTGTTTGAGCTACTGGTGAAGAAAGTGGATGTTCTCTGGAAAAGATGAAAAAAATGGAACCAAGGGGCATGAAAGTGATACCACAGTACCCTCAGTCTCCAGGTAAACAGTGAACCCAGGCTCGAGAAGAGGGACAAACTCTGCTGCATCTACTGACAAGGCCACGCTAGTGCTAACATTAACGGGGCTACAGCTGGAGTGCACATCACGTATAAGCTAAACCCTTGCCAAAACCATAGCCGGACACTTCTCTCTAGTAGGGACATTCTGTCTGCAGCAGCAAAACAGTGATCACACATCATCATTTTAAAGAGGCTGTTTTGTCTGTGGATTCACAAAGTTAACTGCTAAGCTAAGCTAAACACAAAGCTAAGTAAAGATAGTAGCAATGTAAGGCTAGCAAATAACACTGATGTTGTTTCATAAAGAAAACTAGCAAATCTAATTATATGTGAACACACATCACAGGTTTTAGTTTTATTTATATTATTTTATAGTATATAGTATAGTATTATTATATAGTATATATTATTTTATTATATATTTTAGTTATGAGGCAAACTAACTTATTACGTATTGTTTTCTTAGGCAGATAAAGCATATTTGCAGAGGTGAATATTTACAGTATGTTATTATATTTTTTATGTTAACAAACTATTCTGAAACTGTATGTAACATTACCATCTGGTTTCTTCAGGCTTCAGTCATTGTTAGGATTCTCTTCACACGGGCAGCATTATCAAATTATATATTGTGATAAATATAGATATTGATCATATAGAAAAAAAATACTGTGATCATATTTTTTTCCATATCGCCCAGCCCTAACTACAATGCATATAATATGTTTCACTTTCAGATCCATCCAAACTGTCAATCCATCTGTCCTTCTTTCCATCCATCTCTCTGGCCTCAATTGGGAAGTAATTGGACAGGTCCGAGTGGCAGCTGACAAGGCTTGCTTGGCAGATGTGACCAGGAAGCATGAGCACAATTGGTCCAATTGAACAGACTGGGGGCCTTTTCACAACCACAGATGGAGCCATGCAGAAGAAAGGGAAATTATACAACATAATGGATGAGGAAAAAGACTTCCATTTCACCAATGGCTTTTTTCTTGGATGAAGACCAAGACAAACAAGTGGAATGTTGAAAATCTGATCGTTTTTCACAATGGTGTTTTGGCTATACCATGTTGAGAAAGCTTTCAGTATGCATATACATGTACAACTAAAGCCTGTATTCACATAACATGAACACATAATTGCTGTATTTAACTGTACACATGCACATATAATCCTATTTTATTCTTTATAATGCCAGTGTAAATGACCGAATGTTCTGTTGTATACTATTTAATTCAATAAAACAGATCTTAATCGACTCCACCAGCAAATGAATTAAACAAACACTGAAAACATGCCAACAAATAATCCAAAATAAAAACGATGAAAAATTAAAACTTTAAACTTTGGTTTAAAATGCACTTGTACTACAAAATACAAAAAGCCTTCTGCATGACATATTGTATGTAGTACAAAGGGATTTAACTGTTTGACCCCAGTCATTTTAGAAAACATTTAATAATGTTACCTCTGTGGCAGAGCCTTGAAGTTAACATGAAAAATACACAAGTGAACAAGTGAAAACATTAAAACAACTGGATAAAAGACAATGACTTTTTTTTTTTTTTTTTATGAAAGTTATAATAAATTATAAAATTAGCATGCAAAGCCAGCTGTATCACAGACAACAACCTTTGCTAACTACTTTCTGCAAGAACGTTTGCTGCGTTCCAACTAATTGCAATTACAATTACAGAGCAATGAATTCTGCTCTTTGCAGTTAACCATGATAACCTTCTGGACTTATCTAAATGAGTAAACAAAACCTTATTTATATAGAATTTTTCAAAACCTGGGTTACAAAGTCCTTCACAGTTACAAATTAAGGAATAGCAATAGTATCTTCCCTAATAAGTACATACTAAATAGGGAAGAAAACAAAAAAAATCAATAAATTGATGAGAACAAATCTCTTCTCACTTAGAACATATTTTACATATTATTTTATTGTGAATTCTTTCTTTCTTTTTATATGATGATGTCTTAATTTTGTGTATATTTTTGACTGTTATGCAGCACAGCACTAAGGCAAATTCCCTGTATGGGCAAACCTCTGTGAAAGAATATTAATAGAGTATACCACAATATGCACAACCCTATTTCAGCTAGAAACAGAAGCATTTAGTCTCATTTCTTTGCTAATTAGCTAGTTGTGATTTATGGCTGAGCTCAGATAGGATGTGCATTTTGAATGGAATTTTAAGTGTTGTGTGAAGTAGCCACCTCCTTGAGAGAGCATATATAACTACTTTAGATTTCACAGCAACATTTAAATCACATTTGAGTCCTCTGTTAAAGCCTTTTACTCCATAATTTATGAATTTCTGTCCTATATTTGACCTGAGAGGACACATCCTCTTTTTACCTTAAAGAGGAAATCTGATTGAAAGCCTCCCTCAACTCAATCCATTTTACTAAAGAAAATTGTAAAAGTGTAAAAGTCTGATTGATCTGTTTATCTCATTTATATGTTTATATTTGTTTTACACCATGGTCAGACTGAATACAGCACTGCATTCAAAAAGTACAGGGGGCCACATTGGAATTGGTGTGTTGCTATGGTGGCAAGAAAATTAAATGCAATCCAAGAGGTCCAGCTTGTCTTTGAAGGCTTCTTAGATGCAAAGGCACTGCACAACTGTTGAGGCAGGACATAACCTGTATGGATTAAGTTATCGCAGCAGCAGTCATCTGCAAAACAGTGAACAGTAGAATTAGCACAATGATATATTGTTAAACTATTATATGTACTGTTGCAAAAAGTTTGGCCAGGATCAGTTTTTTTTGCTAGACAACAGTGTTCATTTGATATAGAGCCGTCAGCATAGGTACCAGTGCGGTTCAGTGGCCTCAATGACCAGAACAGCAAAGCTGTCTTTTTCCATGCAATTGTATTGTCAGTGGCACTTCATATGTCATTGTTAAATTATGATGTTATCATGAAAATTAATTCTTGAAAACAGAAACGATACATGAGTCAAACATTGGTCAAACACCAACTAGCTGTGGATGGATTCTCATCATTGTTTTGTAGATTGGTTGTAATTCACTTCATGCAGGTTAACAATTGTTGATAGCTGAAACTGGGCCCTAGAGGTACCTTATTTTGACTAGTAGTGGCTTATTTAAACAATGTTTCAATGAGCAGTTCCCTTTACTCTTTGCATTTTATGTTCCACCAGCACAAATTGATAATACACATGCGAACACAGGGCTGATGTGATACAGATTTCTGCTGACTGCAGAGGGCAGTAATGCATATCAACAGTTGGTGGCAGTAATGGTCTCTAAAAGGTAGCAATGCACCAATAAAAGAGGGAGAGATGTATAGTAAATATGCAGTTTTCATAACAATCAAAACAGCTTAACAAAGTTTATATGTTAGGAAATATATTCAGTGTATTGGAATACATGTTTTAACAAAATTTTGATGGTTGAAAACTTAGCAGGGTCCCCATTTGGAGAAACAAGGTGGATCAACAGTGCATTAGTTAGTTTTCCCTATTGTAGCCCTGCTTTTCAGTTAGGCTAATAAAATTATGTATTTTTACATTAAACTCTTACTAAATCCATCTTTAACAGCTAACTAATCCTGTCTTCGCACAATCAATAGTGGACTTGGACACATTTATCCCCTTTGTGAGTGAAAAAATAATGCTCATGAATTGGAAAAGCTTAATTTGAAACCATTTAACACACTAATGGCTTGAACAAATATCTCTGGGTGATTATTAACATGCAACAGGGCCCCACCTGTTGTCTTCCTTACTTGGAGATTGTGATTATTGGTGGGTTTATGAGATCCAGCACTTTGCCTGCAATGAGATTTGCTCAGCATTTAACTCAGCATCCATTCTTGTAAACTGCACAGTGTGACACAAACAATATGTGACAGATGAAATGCCACACAGGCTACTATTACTCTCCTCCTCCATCTTTCATAAAACCCAGCATTAGTGTGATATGCATGTCGTTCCTCTGCAGTTAAAGCAGCCGATCTCTGCAGGAATGCAGTCAGTAATTAAGCGAAAGCATACAGATGGTGTTTAAACAGCAAACCGCTTGGGGGAGTCGGATCAAAATGACATGAAGCCAAACAAAATATAGTGCATGGATTGTGTGTCGTGAAGGTGTCACATGTTTATACAGTCTGACAAGTGTGTCATGTTAAGCACTGCAGGCCAATTCTCCAGCTGAAGAGGGTTTATTGTGTTATAATGTAATCCTTCCAGACTTTTGTTGTAGACAAACAAAAAGTAATGAAGTGCAAAGCCAAGCTGTGCATTACTTTTTTTAGTGTGCACAAAATGGCAGTATGTAGTGATATGGGATGGGAACCATGTGACAGACAAATCTGGTCATTAATTTGATTTGGATTAGGTAAATTAACATTCCAATAGATTTACTAAACACATTGTACGGGGATTGTTAAAATAATTGTTTATGGTCAACAGAAATAAACTACTTTGGTTATTTTAAGACTGAAAAATATAAAAATGGTCAGAAGAAATAGCAAACCAAAATTGAGAACATATTTTGTCATAATGCATATTTATTATCCAAGGCAATGAGTCACCCTTAACCTGACAGAGCACAGAGGTCTGTTGGTGCGTAGTAAAGATCTGTCAACCTGCCTTTGGCTGTTAAACTGGACACATCCATTCAGTCCCAGAGGAGGACAGAAAGTGCTAGAGGTTGAAAATGAAATGCATATTGCACTGTCCATTCTGTTGAGTTAAGCTCAAAATGCATGCCTGGAATATCCATCAGACATGACACACAAATGGCATTTGATTTAGCTCATTTTTTGTTAAAGGCTGACCATTGGTGTATGGGAGGGTTGCATGTTTAATTGGTGATGTTTTTATTGTATCATACTTTGTACATGCAATAAAGCACCATGTGGTTGCTTCCTTTTTTAATCTTGTCTCTGTAAGTAGTGTCTTGTACTGTATGTGTGTGAGTGTGTGTGTGTATGAGGGTGCTTTTCACCAAAACTTGCTGCCATCTGCTTTAACAGTGTTATCTAAAAGCCATTACAAGAAAAAGTTGTGCAAATTTCTCTGCAGCAAGTGGTGGGAAATTGCCAAAAACATAATTTTTCACTAGACTTGTAGAACACTGTGTACTGTCCACAACATTTTATACCAGCCTGAGTGCTTTTGGCAATGTGCCTTCTTATCTCTTGTAGTCAGAAACCTAGGCTGCAGCTCTTTGGCCTTCTTAAAACTCCGCAATTTGCTGCTGTTCATTTGATAATCATTATAGCCTTACAGTCTTTAAAGTTGTTAATGAATAATCAATCAATCAATTAATCAGTTTATCTATCTATCTATGTTGTAAAACACCATGTAAAAGAGTCAGCCAAGAAATTAACAACATTGACAAGAAAATAGCAATTCCACTTACACTTTGTGATGACTTTAAATGCCAGTAGAGCATAGAGTTACTGTAATGTGGGGAGTGAGCTAGAAAGAAGAGGAGATGTCAACCAGGCCTTAGACTAAAAGTAAATGATGAACGGGTCACAATGAAAGTAACTCACATCTATCTGTTATACTTCTTTTTTGTGTTTTGATGCATAGGTCTGCATTTCTGTGACGACTGTAGTCCCCAGCAGAGCTTTGTGCAACTGACAAAAATGCCATTTTACCAGCACCTTTTTTCTACTCACCTGCACCTCAAAAATTGCACAAAAGTGAATATAGATGTAGTAGGTGGTGTGTACACACTGTAATAAAAGCTTTAACTACCTTGAATATGGCTGCAATATCTCATCAGGACCTCACAGACTCCAACTGTGTGTTTTTTGACATTTGTGTTTCACTTACATATTATGATGTATAAAAACTGCAAGCCAGACAAAATATAAAACAAAGTGACATTTCATTATTAAAATAACTTTGAAATAACCATATAATTTTATGATATGAAATTACTGAATAGATTAGCTTCTTTTCAGTTTTAGTGCTGAAAGTTTTCATTTGGTAGAAAAAATAAGCTTTGGTTAGCATACCCACAAAAACTAGTAGCAAGTAATTATAGACAGTTTGATATAAAGTTGAACATTGCTGAGGGATTCTTGCCCTTATTCTGGGTCATAATTTCTAAAATGCGACATAGTTCTCATGGCTGAGTGCTCTCAACAAACTCTAAAAATAACATGCTTGTTTTAGTGATGCTTCATTTTAGAAATCAGGTCAGAAACTCTTTGCTAATATATTAACTGGTGGAGGTTGTTGGGATGGTACACAGCCTAGGAATATGTGCTGTCAGAAAAGCTGACCTCTGGGGGATTGGATGTACCGTATTAGGATATTATGATGTTTAAAGAAGTTGATTTGTTTAAAGCCATATTTGGGTCTATTTTCCCTGGATTTTGTGAGCTCTAGGGTTACTTAGCCATGATGTAGTCAAATGTCTAGCACTACCGTATTATAGGCAGTTGATGTGATTTTGCTATTGGTTGGGACATTACCTGTACAAGAATTAGCATGCATTGGAACCTCTACAAAGGCTTTTGAACCACAATTTACCCTGGTGTTTGAGTGATTTTTTTTGCTCTCCCTATTACTTTTGGTTTCTTTGCCTCAGACAAATGCTGTTTTTCATGCCTTGTTTGTGTGGGGTTTAACTGGGATTTGTAAAGAAAGATAGCCTTGGGGCTTGAAAGTTCAGGGGTGGGGTTAGAGTTAGGGTTTGATTGTATTAATGATTGTTGCATACAACTCAAGTAAATAAAATAGCAAAAAATAAAAAAAAGATGTTACAGTCAGAATAATAAAAAGAGTCAGTGGTCAAAAACTGAGAGTTCTGAGATCATGACATCATATCCATGGCTTGCTCTTATTCTTCTCACCCTCAAGGTCAACATTTTTCTTATTGTTCTACAAATTACATGTGAATGTATTCTGTGTGTAATGTTACAGTTCAAAAATGGATTGGGGGAACATGAGTAGAGAGGCCTCAAGCAGGCCCAACAGTTCAGCTTTGCCCCGGGGCACCATGGTGGGTTCATGCAGCCCCTGGAGGCTGGAGGCTGCGGCTATAGGGCAGGTAGAGCAGGATGGCCAGGTTGGTGGTTTAATCCCTGGTGCCTCCAGTCCACATGTCAAAGAGTCCTTGAGCAAAGACACTGAACCTCAAATTGCTGTCAAGGTTTATGTATGGGGAAACAAAAATGTCTGCAAGGTGAATATAATGTAGAGGGGATCCCTCAGGGCCTTCAAGGCTTTCAGAGAAGGCTGAACATATCAGCTTTTTAAATGTTATATTTAATCTCTTCCATTTAATTATCCTCTTCTAATACTAATTTTAGCCTCATTTTCCACCAAGTGCTTCAGAAATTAAAGGTTTACTGTCCTTAAACCATGAAAACAGAGTTATCTAATCAGATTGTTTTTGTTGTTGTCTCTAGGCAGAGAAAAGGTTAGCTAGCTCATTCAGTGGTTAGGCCTTCATGAATAGGACAGAAGACCATGGCCCCCATAGTTGTGCTTGTTTGTGTTTGTTTGGAATGCTAACTCTACTAGCTTTGCCATTTTTCTAAGGGATTTGCCATTATATTAATAAGTTGTTAACATCATTTTTGCTGAGGATTAGTGTCCTGTCAGCCAGTCCACCTCTAAGCAGCAGCCGTAAGAGGTTTGGAGAGAAATGTATTTGTTTTTATTTTCACATGAATAATAACAGTACATGTGACTATTTCTAGTTTTGATTGTTTGAGAGAGAGAGCTGCAAGCCACAAACAGCTGTTTCTACATGCCTCCCCTGCTGATTTTGACAGACTTGTTCATAAATTCAAAAAATATCCAGTGCTCTGTGAGTGCTACGTTCTTATGTGAGAGCTATGATTAATTAATATATTCTTTGATTTTGAAACAGTTGCAGAGTTATTGGGCCCTTGTGAGGCTATTGCATGGTTAAATCAATGAATTTTATTATTTTATGAAAAAAAATCCCCCCTCACAATTTTTAACAGCCCTGGTGCTGGGCCTGAGAGAGACAAAGGCTATTTTGATAAACCATTGACAAAAATAATACTCGCGTTTTTTTCTATAATTCCAGTTGTCATCTTTGTATGATGTTCATTTTGTAGCCTAAACAATCTCTGTTTTTTGTGAATTGTTTACATTGAGTACATATAGAGAAGACGCCTGAGGTCAAAGTGATTATGCCTATTGTTTACCTTACATCATGGTTAGTTAAAGTGTTACAGTTGCTTATCACTCACAAAACCCTTTGCCCTGTTGCTGCTTTGTTGGTATATGTGTATTGTTAATTTTGGCTGAGCTGAAGGCCCAGCTTTAAAAGTCACAGTTCGCCACTGGCATAATGTAATGTAATAGTAAAATAACACATTTAGAGGACTGCACAGCCTTGCAGGGCCTACATATACCTGCGTTGTGGCAGGTCAGTCTTTGATAGTCCCATAGCTCACCATGACCATAAGAAAAAGATATATGCTCCTCACAACATACCTTACATTATACCCATAATAATGAAAAAAGCTTTGATTCTGAAACTAAGCTTAATAGGAATTATTTACAAATGAAATGTTTAAGATTGCTTTGCATATAATGACAGATGATTCATTTGTCCTATACAGTTTGTGAATCAGGAATAAGCTAGACGTTTAACCCGCAGAGTTCAAACTATCAGGCACTAATTCATTTTGAAGTCTTTATTATTATTCTCATACTGTACGCTTGATGTAGTTGTTTGATGAATAGTTTTCCAAAGTTGCTTAAAACAGCCACAAGCAACATCTACATCCTCTCTTTCTTTCTTTCTGTTGCAGGCAATGGCTCTAACTTTTCACATTTCAGCATTGTGAATTATTGATATTTCCTTTCCAGCCATTCCATCACTTTCCTCTCTGCCTGTAACAGATTCAGTCTACCTTTCAGCCAACTCTAAAAAGGTGGAAAAGTCTGACTGTCAAGCCTTTCAAACTAAGTTCAAAAATATATTCATAAGTACTCCTGATGATAATTAATTAGTGCAACACAAACTGAGGAAATAAAGTCATTAAAAGTTTTTTTTTTTTTTTTGAGTAAAAGTCTATACAGGTCCTTGCACCACAAATGATTCAGGATTCTTTGTCAAGGTTTAGTTGACAAAGATGTTCATTGATTCTTAATATATATATGCAATAGATCCTCAGTAATCAATTTGTTGTGAGTGCTTTATGACACAGGATGAGTTTGACTGATGCCTGCCATTGTCTTCATTCTGAATCCAAATGAAAGAGAAATCAATACCAAAACTGGAGTCAGGGAAAGATTGTGCGGCAAAAGCAGGTTAAAGGCTCACATCACCCAGGGAGGTCTGCAAAATCTAATTATTTTCATTAACAAGTTGACCTTCGCACGTATAATGCCACTACGTCCCCATGCTTATTTTCTTGGCAGAGCGTAAGTACTCCGGGGCGTCAACAAACCTCTAAATATTGCAGTGATTGCACTCAAAGGTAATGTCCACTGAGTAGCTCTGAGCAAGCATAGAGGAACTGGCTGATAAAACAGACTAATCAAAAACTAAGGAGGGTATCTTATTCACATCTGAAAGCCAAGAAAATTACTGAAATGTGTTTGTTTGCATCTTTCTGTTTTGTGTGTATAAGTCAGTAACACTTTATTTTACCTGAATATTCATAAGTGAATGCCATTACAGGGCTACATTATTCCAGCCTACAAGCAAGGATCCTAGGAGCCAAAAAAAAACCAAAATATGCTGATTTACAAAATGTTGTAGCAGGGAGCACATATGTGGGAAAGCTTCTTAACATGCAGCAAGGTAAAAGACTTATGTATTTACTTATGTATGTCTTGATAGGGAATGGGTGATATTAGTAAATTTGGTTAGGCATTTGTGAAACATTTCTTTTTACTATTATCTGCCCATTATTGAATCACTGGCATGCTAAAACACAAGACAAATTTTCATGGTAAATAACAAATGCCTTTTATTGATTTTCTGAAGTAAATAAGTGGTCACTGTGCCCATGCACACATCCATTAAACACTAAGAAGCAGAGAATGTATGCACTAAGAAGAGTGTTTATGTGCCTGTGAAAGAGTTTCAATTCAAGTATGAAACTGTACTGCTGGAGAGTACAGACCAGCTTTCTTTTTGGTCATTTCAGTATCTAACATGTGATAGATGCTTTTTATTTATTTTGAGGTATTGATCCAATTGATGCTGTAGTTTGAAATCAATGCCTTACTTCCTGCCTATAAATCCAAAGTAACCACAATATACTTACACTCATCGTATTGCTGTTCTCACTAAAAGGAAAACAATTACATACACAGTGTGTTCATCTGTTCAAATGTATTTAATTTATACAGATGCAAATTATAGTTCTTGTCTCTATTCAACCTGCAAAAGCTTTTAGATGAATTGCTGTGGATATGATGCCTACTTAATAGTTTGGCATGTGCTATGCAGAGTATGAGTAAACAAAAGTGGGCTTTCACTTTTGAGGGATAATATATGTGGCAGCCTCAGAAATAAAGGTTCTCTCTCCCTCTCATGTTGAGCCAACAATGTACGCTTCCAAAGGTACACCTATTAGCATAATTGGGTAATTTACACCACTAGGGGAAAAAATAAAAGAGCAAAACATATCAGCCTACAGTATAATTCTCCAGTTCTTGAATTTGCTTTGCAACCCTGTGGGAGGTTGTGCCAAAAGTGCTCTTTGGATAAACAACATGGATTATTGGGTGTCTCAGGGTGATGAGTTGCTGAAAGCCCCCACAAATCTCCCCTTTAAAACACTGCCCAAGTTTCACAGGTCCTAATAGAAATACAATGTATATAAGCTGAGTCTGCCCAGAGCAAGGTTAGCTCTAAGAGAAGCCTTCTAATGTCATATATATTAAGTCTTTATTTCTTTATTCTTGCCCTACACAGGTGTAATGAGTAGTATTTTACTGCCTATTTGCACAAATAATGACAGAATTTTGGAGTCGTGGCTTACAAGTGTAGATAAAATTTTGAATCTGAGGAGCATTACTAATCTATTTTTAGCTTTGGATCAAGTAGTGGGTTTCTACCTCAGTCACTGTAGTCAAACAAACAAAAAATGATTGTTTTTCCGGTGGCGACAGAAGAGCCATATCTCAACGATTGCACTTCATTGCTCATGGCAATCTGTAAATTAAAAATCTCTGAATGTGAAGTTCCTGAAAACAAAACAAAAAAGTAGAATTTGTGCATGTTTGCCTGTAATTGCATTGGTTCACCAGTTGTTGGTTATATCATAAAGTAAATTATTTTATAACTCAGGACGCAGCATTTTCATTCATTAATCTACAGTATATGAAACTCTGAAAGAAAAATCTCTGCACTGAAAAAACTAAACTTCAGGTTCTGCTATGCAGTACTAAACTACATAGCAGTTTCTACTGCACACAACAAACTACATGGATGTACAGTAGATGCTACTGTATGTAACCTATTCTTGTTAACATCTCCCAGTAAACATAACATTTAAGTGATATTGTGATGAAGAACTAAGCCACAATAAAATCTTATGTGCAAAAGCAAGTGTTTGAGTTGTTGTAATTATTTTTTATTATAATTGCTAATTGCTATAATAATATTTTGCAAAATATCTTTTTATCAATTGGATTTATGTCTAATTTGCATGTCACATAAATTAGCTGTACATCAGATGAACATAACTGTCCACCAAATGCTTATTGGGGTGTTTTTTGGTATCAGTACCATTCATCTTACCAATTTAGACTATCTTGATTAAGTGAATATGTCAGTCTTGAGGATGATAGGCCAGCTACTAAGGCTGTAATACTGTAAAGGGATCTGACTGCCAGGACAGTTGAGGAACAAATGGCTCATTTGTGTCCCATAACAGCATGTTCCATCCGCAAAACAACCACCTAAGAATAGAATGCACAAACAAGAAGCCCTTCACCAGCATATAAAAGTGGGTTTTGGCAAGCAAGTCCTTTAACAACCACAGTATACTTCTCTCAATGCACTACAACGCACTTACAAATGCTGACAAGCAAGACAAGTTGTTACAGCTTTGACAGGCTGTACTCCACTTGTGGATGTTCATTCACACTTCCTCAACGCTTGAATGACTCTGTGCCTTATTTCATACAGCTGGAGATGGCCTCATGGCAACGGTTATTGTCATTATCATCATGTTTTTCAATACAGTAAAATCAGTATAACTCTTCTCTATAACTTCTCACTCTATTAGTGTCCAACCTATTGGAAATGTATCAATCACTAATGTAAAGAAAAAAGCTTAACAACCTTTGAAACATTTAAGAATAGATTAGTTGTTGTTTTTTGTTAGTCCATATATGTGTAACATGTAAACCAACTGATACATACATATTAAAATACTTGTTCATTAATTTGAGAGCAATAGCAAAATGTGCTTTTTAGTGGAACTATAATACCCACACACCCATTCATGCTTAATTTTTTTTACCAATTGTAAAAACTGGTGAACATGCCTTCCTTTGTCTGCTAAAACTCCATTTTTTGTTTTGGCTTAACTTTTTAACACCATATTTGCATTTGAATACTTTTGAGAGGCATTTTTTCACTGATATCTACTGATACTTTCTACAACTTCTGATGATCATGATCATTATGATCATGATAATTGTTGACAGTAGTAGTAATATGCTAAATGGTGGTTGGAGGGGCTCTAACATGAACTGATGCCAGAGCATCTTAAAAGCTTAAAAGGGATCCAATATTTGTCACCCACAAGTTGTAAAATGCATCAAGATTCTCTGTGTCTGTGTGTGTGTGTGTGTGTGTCTTCTATTTGCAGCCTATAATAATTTGAAAGATGTGATGTGGCGTGCATTTTCAAAGCAATGCACAATTGTGTGGGTAGCTCTTGTAGATTAAATATTGCTCCAAAGTGGCCAGCTATTATTCTGTATTCAGCCTACCTGCTCAAGTTTATTTAGTGAAATTTGTCGCTGTCATCATCAGGGCTCCGAGATCATGAATGGATCCTGGATATGTATTGGACACAGTATTTCACACATTCACATTTCATTTCAAAGCTTTTTCTTCACTCTGCACCACTGAGAGATTTACCAAGAACATTTATTCCATCAACCCACAAGTTAGGTTACATCACTTGCATTGATCACCAGTTTCATTGTACTCAGATAGAATCACTGCAATAAATACTTTATTATATTATCCCCCCAAAAAACCCTGTAGAGTGCATCTTTAAAACATCTAACAAAGCCTCACACATGTCCACTACCATACACCTGTATGTACATCCATCACTTCACCTCCCTGTTCAGCTGCTAGCATGGTGCATGTTCCATCTGCTGATGAACCGCTCTATGTTCCCTGATCGACAGATGTGAAGTGCACATCCAGGCACCTCCAGGTACCTCTGGGAGAGCAGCATGCCAAGAGGTGCCAGGGAGCAGACAGCTGTCAGACTCTAGCGATGCATCCCAAGTAACGTCCCTGTCAGTGAGAAGGACCAAGAAGGCTGGGATAACCTGTCAATACTGTTGTTAGATCCACCAGAAATTTGAAGACTGAACATGGATCTGTAAATATCATTACACCAAAAACCTATGTGCATATTTCCATTATTCCATATATTCAAATATTTCATATTTCTATGTATTTGATACAGTCAAGTGTTTATTGAAACCAGCAGTGTGTGAATATTGTGCAATAAATACATATGAACCATTATTAATAGACATATTCAAATTCCCAGTGAGAAAATTTATGTCTGTGGGTTTGACAATGAAAAATGAAAATTAAAGTTTTGATATACCTCGGAAATAGCAAGACTTTAAATCAATCAAGTATTTCACATGACACATGGTTAATACATTTAGCATTCATTTATCATCCCAGATAAAATGTGAAACAACTATGCCTACAGAATAATGTCCAAGCTGCAACGCCAATGAATAGAAAATTATGGCTGATTATCCCTCTGCTTTTCCACTAAATGCCATAACATGCATGCTATAATTTACTAGTAGTCAATGCAATTCAGTTGTGCAACCACCGAGTTTCTGAATTAATCAGCATTCAGTAGTCAAGTTCAGCTGAGAAACCAACAGGCAGACTTTATGGCAGCTGAAAAAGCTGGAGGCAAACACTCCAGTGATGGGAGAAAGATGAAAAATAGGCTCCCTCTCATCATGCCTTCATCACCATAGCACCAGAGGATGTAGAGAGAGGTGGTGAATTATGTCAGCTAGAAGGAGAGTAAATCTTCAAGACCTGTTTTCCCTCGTGCTCTCAGCCTTGACCATTAATTTCAATCACCACAGGAGGGAGGTTTCACATCTACAGTATGTTCATGTTGGTGGGTGCAGTATAGTGCGCCTATTTACTGTGTGTGCTGAGTAAGGTGATGATATGCTTCACTTTGACATAGAGGGATAAAGCACGATTATATATATATCACCAGCTGATAGAGATATGACACCAGTCACACTTTTCTTTCACCTGGAGCTTTACACCCAAAAGCTTGCAAACGTCATATTAACAAAGGCTCATTAACTTACAGTTATGAATCATAAATATTATGAGCATTTTTGCAAATTATTGTGTTATGAATTTATTTACTCAATTGCTTGAAATCACCAGGGGTGCTTTTCATTATGCTAACGTGTCTCCTCGCTTCCCTCCTCCTTGTGTCTCTGCTCCTCCCAGCAAGGATGTGAGCGAGTGATGCGAGGAAGAGACACAAGGATCGAGGAATTTAATTCACCAAACAGGATGTCCTTGCTCACTCCAGTGTCATTTTGAGGAGACGACAACCACTCTGATGCAGAGCATGGAGAAATCATTAAGTAACAGTTAAAACTTAAAATTAATGTACAATTAATTAACACTTTACACTGTTACTTAATATTTTTTATGTAGTGATTGCTGGAAAGAAATCACCTAATAACTGTTACAATTCTTATCATTTGATAGTCGATCAGCACCTGGCTGTTATAGAATAACAAACAAATAGACAATTTAAATCCATTAATTACTGAAAGAACAGAACCAATGTAAATGAGCAATAAAAACAGCTATAGCCTGCAGAATATGTCTAAATAAATATAAAGTTTATTTAGTTTTTGACAGTCCGATATCCTTTTTAGGCTCATTCAAAATCAAAGGGGTGTTGCCTTCTGGTAATAAGCTCCGTGTAGGATACACATGTGGTTCCTTGGAAGATCCCTTAAATGTTGGAATGATGAATGGGGAATGAGTGGGAATGAGGGGGAATGATTTCCAGGGCACGGCCAAAGGACAGAAGAGAGGAAACATAGAGTTTACATAATGAAAAGCAACTCAGGTGATGGTGCAGCAGGCACTTCACCAACTGGATGACCCAAGTTCAAATGTTAGCAAAGTCAGCAGAGTTAGCTTAGACATTAGGCAGGGAAGCTTGTTCAAAGGTTGTTACCTCACTCACTCTTGAGCAGGGCTTCCTGCTGCTGTAATATACGCTAACCCTGAAACTGCTCAGTGGTTACCAGTGGAGTGGAGTGGTTGTAGTATGCAACACTAAAGGTTTCAGTTATCTGAAATGAAATAGGATGTGGCATTATTGCATACAAAGTCAATATCTGAACATGGGCACACAAATATTCACAGTTGGCATGGAATAAGGCAGAGACACATTGGCCATCATTAATATGGAGACAAGAGCTCTGACAATAGACATGGACAGCAAAAATCTTCTAGTGGGTAATTTTTCTTTTGCAAATAAAGACTTGATTTTGCTTTTTTCCATCTAAACAGCAGAAAGGTTCTGCAGAAGAACACATTTTGAAAGAGACATGCTGTTGAATTGGCTTTGTTTTTACTGCTTTGTTTTTTTTTTCTTCTTCTTCTTCTTCATGAGCCTGCTGGCTATTGTACCAGTCTAGAAGACTGTAAATGGTTTGCAGTGGATCTGTATTTCAAACCTTTGTACATACCTTTGTAATGTCTAATTCAGAATTACAATGCTGCCATCATGTCTGAGTGTTTATAACAGACAGCAAAACTAAAAGTCAAAGATCCCCAAAAGAATCCAGATGCTTGGATGATCTTGAAAATCTATCCTGTGAACCTTCTTAAGCTTTCCCAAAAGCATCGTAACTGAAGACTTTCATAGTAGATTAATGGGTGCCATACCACTTGTAGGGAGAAATTCTGGCTGAAATGCCGCTTTACTGATTTTCTTTGCATTTATGGTGTGCATGTTGTTTGCCTCCAGCTTATATTGCTGTAGGTGGAATACATCTAATCTGAGTTTAAGGGTAACATCCGCCTCAAGCAGCAGGTAAATCAATCAAAATTAACTTTCTTTAACTTACTTCCACTCAGTAACATGGATTATAAAGAGCAATAAGCTGAAAGCTGTAGTCTGTAGACTAATGCACATTAAACTTCATTTTCAGACTTAACAGTTTCAAGTATAAAACATGTCTTTGTGTTGTTTACAACACTTTTGCTTTGTGACATGTACCATCTTTAGCACCATAGACAGCTGATATGAAGAAGCTCTGAACTGCATGCATGTGCTGTCGCTCTTAAGAAATGAGACCCAGCATAAAGTGGGTGGACAGACATTTCAACCAGGTATTTTGCATTCAGGGTTCATCTACCCAGGTCATTCTAACAATATATATGTATTCTCCAAAACACCTTAGGGTTTAAAATGACAATTTTCTGTACTTGTAAATATTGCTACTGTCAGGACTGAAGGCACTGCAGATAACTTCAAATTCATGATATCACTGCTCACTATTACTGCTCCTCTCTCTGCTTTGCCTCTCTTGAGGTTTGTTGTCAAGGTGTTCCGGTGTTCAGAGAGAGCTTATCAGGTGACCCTTTTCAAGAAAATACAGCTATGAGGAGTGGGTTTGCAGGAAGAAATGTAATCATGTCACATTCAAACAGCGGCTTGACAAATGAGACACTGTAGGAGAGTTTAAGATATTCAAAGAGGTTGTAGCAAACCTGAGCATTAGGGGTAAAAAACCTATTCCACACAGAAAATACAATACAGCAATCAAGGGATGTATTTACCGTATCAACAGTGGGGTCCACTCTGGACAGGTTGCCAGTCTATCATAAATTTACATGTAAAGTACAGCTTAAAAGTGACCATGGGAGGAACCCAGAGACAACATGCAAACTCTACGCTGTGAGCCAACAGTGCTCATCATTGAGACATAATAACACAACATTCCAGATAGAAATTTAAGTCTGATTTTTGTGTGTGAAGATCACCAATCTTCTAGATCACAGGGTATCTAATGGTGGTGAGTCTTGGACTTGGTCAGTCTTGAAGAATTTTCTGATTCCAAACAGCTTCTACTGACTTGTGGTGAACCTCTTTGGTGCATTATGTCACTTGAGATTTTTAGAGGTCATACAGGCACATGGTAGTTAAATGACAATCATCAGAGTGATTCGACTCATAATTTGAACTTTCCCAAAAATTACTGAAAAAGTGATACCAGAATAGAACTGTAAGATGCTGCAAAGTGCTGTTGCAGCATATGCCCCTCTGTAGAGAAATGGTTGCTCCAGATTCTCAAAGCTGGATCTCCACTCCTTTTTCAAAATATCTGTCTTTGAGATGTGAATGTCCTTCCAGTTGGAAGAAATTAAATGAATGGATAAACATCTTCAAGACCAAACTGCAGGTTTAGTTGCAATTGATTTAAGACTTCTAGACATTCTATGCACTTTTCATTCCAACAGCTGGCAAATAATATATGCATATTTTATTGGAAAGATAACCTTGAAAAATGTAAATTGCACCAAACAACACCAGAAAAGTATAAATAAAGTACTTGTGGAAAAGTTTTTAGAACTGGTTAAGAAGTCTAAAAACGTAATGATTCACTAATTGCAGAAAATTCTAAACCAACTATGTAAATGCTTGTATACACATACACATAAGCTGGCATGCATTCATTTTGCTTTGCATGCCTTATCAGTAAACACAGAAACATTCTCAGTGAGTGCCTGAGAATGCAAAAAGCAAGAGTGAGCTGATGATTATAGTCCACACCACCAGAGTTCATTTCACACATTTGATTGTCACTTTGATAAATACATTTATAATTAACACTTTGCTGGGTGTAGTTTCCTTACCTTAAATCATGTTTAATATCTTCATCACTATGGATTTCAAGGGAGTTTTTTTTATCTTAATTCTGTTTCAGAGGACTTTAAAAAATGAGTAGTATTAAATTAAGGGTGAGCACCGACTCATTCAACGCTAACACCACACACCCACTTACACTGTATTTAGTGACTTCAAAGAGTTTGAGCAGGCTGCAGCCTGAACAAAATAAGACTCCACTTTAACATTCCAAATTATTTCCTTTCTGCTGAATGCTCTGACATCTTCCTCTCTCCGCCTCCTCCTCCTCCCTCTCTTTCAACCATATGCTTCTTTTCTGAGTCAGGACAGGAGAACATTCATCACCCGTTCTAATTAAACATATCCTCATAGTGGAGCAGTGGGAACTGCAGGGAAAGGAGACAAGAGAAGGAGATCAATTGCCATGGGAAAGATGGAAAAAGACAAGAGGTGGAGGAGAGAAGCAGCAAAGAACAAGACAAGGCAAAGACAGAGAGAGTAGTCACTGTGATAGAGAGCACAGAGAGGACATGAAAAAGCTGTGGTGGCTAAAAGTCAGGTCTCCTGCCAGATGGGCCGAGCCCCCTACCTGGGTAATAAGAAGAGTGACTCCCTCCTCAGGATGCCTGACAGCCCCACCTTAGTCCATTTCTTTAACAACATGTGGCCCTTTTTCCATTCCGCTGGAGACTGATGGAAGTTGTGTGTCACAGCAACTGAAGCCTCTGGGATGGCAGGACTGCACAACAGGCTGCAGATTGATTCCAATAGGACTTCTTGATTTCTGACCCCTATTCTTCTGTGACAGATTGGTTAGATGTTGCTGGTGCTAGATCTTTGTGATGTGTGTTTATACCTGTATCACTCCCAGTCTATGTATACGTAGTAGGTACACACAAAATGATTTATCTATACAGTGACATGGCAGTGGGAGTCAGAAGCAAAATACTTGGTACCGTATGACTGTGGGAAGCAACCTAGCAAGATTATATATATATCAAATAGATGTTTAAACTACAAGGAAAGAAGAAATATTATGCACATTTACAGGTATATTTTTAACCTCAATCCATATATATAGATATAACTGTATATAAGTAACAGAAAACCACAAAAAAGCATAATATGCCCACTTTAAGCTCAAACTGAGGAAATTAAACTGTATACTGTAGGTATAGAATCTGTGGTTGTCTGCTATCTGCATCATTTGGCAAAATATTGTAATACCTTTCTGCAAGTAAAAGCTAAAACTGGTTTCAAGGCTGTTTTAAACAGTTGTATACGTCATTGTGGCAAAAAATGGTATGCATGTCTAGTTTTATTTATTGCAATGGCACCATCAGTTATACAGCTATACAGTGAGGAGTAGCTGTCATCAGGCTTTAAAGTGAGCCATCCTATATCCTACCCTGTTCTCTCTCTTGTCACTGCGGGTTACAGCCTTGCATTCAACAGAGAAACATATCAACCTGACCTTTTCATGGATCTAGGTATAATTTTTCATTCTGTGCAGTTGAATTTGGTTCAATTCACTGTTCATGATAAGGACGATTAAATATTTCAATCTGACTCATCGACCTTTATGTAATGACACAAATATCAAAACTATCATTCTTTCCTGCAATGTACTACATGAAATGGCTAGGGGGAAGGCAGAGTAAACAAATATTTATTTACAACAGTTAAATGTTAGGTCAAAAGAGTGAAATTGAAAAAACAAACAAACACCTGAAACAGTTAATTAATTTCTAGTTGCATGCATAGCATGATGGCAAATTGGCTCGATCAACCAATAATGCCCTGGCAGCAGGTGTTGCTTCCCTGGAGGAGCAGCTCCCACCATGTTCAATGAGATCTGGCCAAGAGATGTTACACAATGAAATCTTGTGTGAGATCTCGTGCACAGCGAGATCTGGTCGCAAGATCTCGCACAATGAAATCTCATGTGAGATCTTGTGCAAAGAGATCTAATTGAACACAGTGGGAGCTGTCTACTGAAGCCGTCACCAAGCCTAAAGGCAGATGTCTGGATTCATTTTGGATTTAAAATCCACAGGAAAAGGCATATATGAAAAGATCGATCTTATATTTTATGAATCAATATCGGAACATATAAATGAATATATATTTTTAAACCCAGTCCTAAGTGACACAGTCTACTATGAAGATGATTGGTTAATGACTGTGAGTAAAGCTACATTTTTCATGCACTCCTGCTGCTGCGATGACACTGAAATATAATATGCATAATTCTGTATTGAATTAAAGTCACTTCAGGAACAAAAAACTGTAAATGAGGCATTTTGAAAGTAGATAATTTTGTTTTTTGTAGAGGATCAGAGTTGAACAGAAACTTTACTGATATAAAATAATGCTGTAACTTATGAAAAGGTTCATAAGTATATGGCTGGACATTTCAAAAAGGCCATCATTTTAATAAGCCCAACCTTTTCCTCATGGATTTCCCTACCGTTGCTGTCATTTTTGCTGGTTGTTAATGCTGAATGACTGCCATCAGACGACTGCTCAGACAGGTTGATGAAGTGATGGTCAGAGTATAATAAGGCTGTTGTCCCTGTGTGTCTGCTACACATCCATAGGAAAGTGGATTATCTCAACACTCAGCTCCATTTCCTAGTTACTGCTGGAATTATTGCACAAAAAAACCCCCAAAACAAAACAAAAACAAAAAAACCATCACCCCAGATATCCTCTATACAATTTAAAGATACATGAACTGTTAGTTAACAGTATTGTTTACATCTCCAGTGTCTTAAGGTCTTTTCAGACAGTGAGAGGTCTGGAAACATTGATGTTCTGTGTTTTAAACCAATGGCTGCGGGGCGCAACTCACAGCTTCCTCCAATCACACCAACCTGTACACCACAGGCCTTTGCTATCCACCTAATACAATCTCATCACAGCTAAATAGAGCAGGCTATAGCTTAAAATAGAGGAAATATAAACACAGTTGAAATGGATGATCAGATTTTGAAGCTGATGTTGCTCAATTAATGTTTGTCTTCATTGGTCTGCCTGCTGGTGAAGAGGTGTAGCCTATAATTAAGGAAAGACACCAGTAAAATCTGGATGGTATAACCCAACAGTTATACTTTGCTAACAGTGGGCCGCTGTTCATTTCCCATTTCCAACTGCTAGTCGGGACAGTTAAAAAAAAAAAAAAAAGAAGAAACATAACTATGATCCTCCCCTAACCTTAACCCTGTGGTTGCTATTGTAGCTATGACAATGAAGGCCACCTAACTTTAAGGAAGTAGTAACTTTAACCCACACCACATGTTTTGTTTTTAACCTAAACTATGATCTTCCCCTAAATCTAACCAAGTGGTTTATGTGCCTAAACCTAACCAGACCTTAACTATAGCATTGTCACATCATAAAACATAATCATTGTCTAACAGTAATTTGTAACAGTAATTTGGGAAAGCACAGACAAATGATGTTATCCTGCTGATTGCTACCAATAGAAACACCAGATTAGAAAACACCCCTATGTGTTATTCCTGAGCGTACATGGTCAAAACATATTTGGTTGCTCCTACTGTACACTGCACACTGTTTTTATTTGGCTGTTGTCACTAATCTTGAATCAGAGCACAAGTTCAATAAGAAATATGCAGCAAGCTGCAGTTTCATAGTGGACTCTAAACACTATATAACACATTTCCACTCTGAATACTGTACATACATTAATCATTCAAATAGCATGACTTGCAGTATGTTTGGAGGTAATGTATATAGCTGGGTGATCATAAAAACATAGAGTAGTGAACAAAGTAAAGGCAAATGCCGTAGAAGGAACTAGAGGAGACAAGGACAGAGATAGAGGGCATTGTGATTTATGTTTTTCACCCATTTTCCCCTCTGTTATTGACCTGAACCCCCACAACAACATGTAACAAAATCCATTTATTGCTGCTGTGAGGGCAATGGGTTGCCATGGCACAAAACAACTGCACCAAAGGGGAAAAGCAAAGATTGCCATAGAAAAAAAGAGGCCTTCCACTGTATTGATAATTAAAATAGAGTCTACGGTGCTAGAAAAAAAAGTCACGGTACTGAATGACTGATGACTGCAATCACAATCTCAGAAAATATACAAGCTCAACGAAATTAGAATCAGCAAAGGCTATTGAGCAGGGTGTGAAGTAGAGAAGGCGCAAAGCAAAGTGGACATGCTTGTTGTAATCTGTGACCAATAACAACACATCAGGCTTTAATGTCCTTGTATGTTGTGTTGCGCCAAACGCAGTGCTGGAGAAAATATTTGGTAGCATTCAGTGTTCAGCATTCATCAGAATGATTGACTTACTTTAGGGAATGACCTTTTGTATTGAGACACATTCATTCATTACTAGGCCAAGGTGTAATTGTCTTCTGTTGTGACTCAGAAACGCCTCCTTAATATAACAAATATATAATCTGAGTTGTGAGGCAGAGTGTGAAATTAATACTTCTCTTTTCTCTGGGGTGCAATAAATAAAGTCCTTAGTTTATCAAAGGAGAGAGCCCTCCTGCTTGCTTATTACATTCACCCACACAATTAAAAAGGCCATGTGTATTTGGTTATGAATTTCAAACTCAACTGGAAATGTGAAAAGAAAACATCACTGTTGCACAATAGTAATTTAAATGATAGAAAACACTTAATATTGTATTGAAGGTCGTGTTGATTCATGGCTTACTGTGTCACAGAGCAAACAGGAGGAGTACCCAAACACAGACACTGAAGACAAAAGGACAGGTTAGGGAAAAGGGGCTTTAATAATCAAAATCCAAAACAACAGGCTTACAGGTCAGTAATGGGGAAGCAGTCCAAAACAGACAAACAAGTCCATAAGGGCAAGGCAGGCAGGCAGGCAGGTCTCGAGTTCAAAACCACAGGTAATGGCAGGAACAGGTAACAAATCATGAACAGGATATAGGGTGGCTGAAACTCAAGTGTACAAGAAAGCAACACTGACAAATTTGCAGGGAATGAATAACAGAGGATTGGTATATACAATACTGGGACTGATGGAGTAATGAGCATCAGGAGAAGGCAACTGGGGAATGACAACAGGTGAGCAGGTGGGTGTGGGAAATAGGTAAGTAATTCTGGGGGCATCTGGTGGACAGGTGGAGAAGGGCAAAGCCAAGAAAAGAGAGTGTGGGGTTGAAGGCAGGGACAGAGGCAGAAAGGGCCAGAGAAACACAAATGTGGTGTCATGACACATATGTCTGAGAAAACATGGTACAGAAGAAAAAACACATTTTTGTAACACATAAAACACGTACACTTTTGATAAATGGTTGTCTAATCCAAAGTATTATCTTGATTGGCCACCAGGAATGTTTCCAAATCTCAGAACCATATACAATAAAGCAAAAAATGCACTTATTTATTTCTTGTTAGGATTTTTTTTTCATACTGAAAACAACTCGGTTTTCTCATTGAACTTAGAGGAGTTCAGGTAGAACAGTTATTCTCAGTGCTGCAAACTATTTTCATTGGAAAGTATCTACAATTTGTAGCCCACTAGAAAGTCGCTAGATTACATCATGTATTTAACTGCGTATCAGTGATGTCATCATTTTTTACATATTTTTTTTCCTCAAAAATCTAAAACCTAAAAACCTAAAAAAAGTTAGAAAATATTAAGACATGTTTTATCAGTAGCTGTCGTTATTTTTCAAGCTGCTGTCGTTTAATTAATTGTCATCTAAATCTTTCATCATCAATTTATGAAGGCTGTTATATTATGAGTAGAGAAGATCCAGACACTGAACTCTGCGTAATCTCAGAAAAAATAAAATGTAGATAGTCTAGTTGATTCATACAGAACAAAATAGGAGAAGGCATTCAAACAATGGGGATTAGTGATTGTTTGCTAGGTATGCACATTCAAAGCTCATTCACGTTTCTATCTGGATTGGTCAACTGAACATACTGCTGTTCGATCACACTAACTGAACACAAGTCAGAGAGCCACAGCCGTAAGTGTACATTCACTGAGAAACATTGCTGAGGATATAAGGTCTGCACTAAAAGTTGATAGATTAGGTAGGCTCTAAGTCACTAAAGAGGTCTTAAAAGTGGCAAAATCTAGTGAGAAAGGCATTAAAGTGGCCACTGAAGACTTAAATATTTTCTAATTGTCATTTGAGGGAGGGTTAGCTGGTTGCTGGGTTGGTTGGTTGGTTAGTCAGAGACAGGTTTTTCTAAAAAGCAGATTCCTTAGCAAACAGATGTTCATGCTCATTCACACATGAGTTTCCTTGAAGATGATTTCCATTTCCTCACCCAAGACACCTCCATCACTGTCCAATGAATAAATGTCAAGGGATGTTAAAGCAATATAGACTGAGCAATGCAAAATGAATGCAAGGTGGTGATTTACCTGCAGTGTTGGAATAAAGATAAAGCATCAGCCACCCAATGAGCAGGTGCATAAGCCGGCCTATTAAGGAGTATGAAAGATGTCACAGAATGGTGATCTAGTGCAACCGAATATGTATTCATCCACTACCCAGCTCACAGACTACACTTAATGTAATATTGCACTGATTTTACACTGCTACAAAGGCAGGTCATATTAATTAGTATGTCAATTAATAGTATTTGTCAACTCTATGTATGCACCCTGCATATGCATGACATATATCTTCTGCTTAGTTTAAACTTGCAAGCACTGCTCATCTTTGCTGATAATTTTGGTGTTTAGTATTCTATACATATCCTAGCATGTCTTCTGAGATTTCAAGTGGCACAATAGGTGAAAGCTGAAATGAAAAGATGAAGAAGAAAACATTCATTGTATCAGTCACTGTATTCCTGGTGTTGCCTGTGCAGATAAAAGTTGAACCTCGGTCAACCAGCAGAAAACAGTGAATGAGACAGACAACCACTCCAGAACAAAGGTATAAAACAGATAATTAAAAACATGGCTACACGTTTATTAAGTTATTCAGTTTGATTAACAAACCCCTTAACTTCCTAGTTAGTTTTGACTTTTTCTCTTCAGGTGTTCTTATGCTTCTTCATGTTGCAGTTGTTGGCACATAAAGATGTGTCCACTGGAGAACCCAAAAGCTAGGCTGAACTGCATCTGCTTATGTACACATCAAATGATAAGAATAAGTCCAGCAGAAATTTTATGTTCAGGAGGTCTGGAATATTTGGAATTGGAATAGCTTGCTTGCCTTGCTGACTTGTTATGCCATGTCCAGTGTTGAAATACTGACTTTAAATGATAGAGCCACCAGATGCAACAATTGATAATATCACACCATCAGTCAGGTCATTGTAGAAGTGGGACACTCTTGGGGCAATTAATAGGCAAGTCGGATATGACTACGATGGAAGATAAGTCTCTTAGGAGAGAGTGTCACAGGCAAGAGAGGGAGAAGGGCAGACCTACGCATGACAAATACTTTCAGAGAGCATGCAAAGCTTTCATGCTCTCTGCACATACATGTCACATCTTAGGGGTCAGTGGGAAAAAAAACAAAAAACTATATAAATATAGAGATATATACAGTATTTTTTTACATTGCTTATGTGTGGTTTACTTGTAACAGTGTTATTCTTAGGTATGAAAAATGGAATCAAATCAGCAAAACATTTGTGGAGTACAAAATTGCACTTGTGACTTGGTCGACCAGCCTACAAGGACAATTATTGTTGCTCCAAATAGACTGATATCAGCCATTGTGAACAGTCAACACGTTGCTTTTTCTAATATACTGTATATTTTCTTTTTTTACCTATACTTTCTCTTTGTGTAATACACTGAAATACCAACTTATGGCATATGTGTGACACTTTTGCAATGGAATGCAAAATGGAATGCATTATATTCACAAATATTTCCCCTTCTTGTCTGTAATAGGGATCTAAATAAATACATCATGCTTGCACTTATTATGCACTCTGAACAGATATGAAAAACATCTGAATTTTTGCAACTCCCTTCTTCAGTATCAATGTAATCCAGGTGATATTTGTCTGCACAACATGTTGTTTTAAGGTTCATCCTCAATAACTTTTCATTAGTTGTGCAGTGCAAGATAAAACTCAACTGATGTCCCATAAGTGTTATTTTTACCACATGATCAGAGTTGAAGTTAGGGACCATATTAAAAGTGCATGCAAACGGGCTGAGGGAGCTTTTAAGATTTTTTTCCCCCAATATCTTTCTGTCTCTCTTTTTGTTTTATTTTCTTCATGGACACTTCAACCTAACTATATTTTCATCTCAACCTCTTCGCACTATGTGCACAACAATTTTGTCTGGCCCAATTATTATAGCCCATTTTTTGTATCTTTCACAGCTTTCTCTTTTAATTTCAATCATAGACACTTCAAAACACTTATTTTCATCTAGCCTTCCTTCCATTATATACACAACCTCGAGTTTTTAATGGAAATCATGCAATTTGGTGCAATGTATTTTTGACTTGTATTTTTCCATTAACCTCGCTCTCTATTTCCACCATTGATATCAACTAAGATCATTAACTGTTACACACTTCCCAAAACCAAGGGAAGAGAGAGAGTGGGGCTGAAGGCATGCAGGGACAGAGGCAGAACAGGCTAAGAAAACCAAATAAACAGGACTGTGGCATGAATTCCGACAACAAATGTTATTATTGAAGTAATTCAGGTACATGGTTGAAATGTATTATTTTGTTGATAGCTAAATTTATAGATATGTATGATACGTATAAATTGCAATATAAACCAATTTAATACACAAAAAGAAGCAGCATATACAATTTCCAACAACATCCAGCGTACTCATTTTGCAGAATGAGGGAGATTGGATGTTGGAGAAATACATACCCTGATACAAATCCTGCATAACAGGATAAACCCTGCTTGGCTCATATCAAATCAGTGTGAGGGATTGCTGTTTTTTTGGTGGTGGCTGAATTTGTATTTCCGCCTGACAGAACAAGTGTTGCTCCCTGATATCCCAGTATCATGTTTTGACACATTCTGTTAGTCCAAGCAGGACCAAAACTCATGGAGATAAGCTGACCTTGGAGCACAATTTATTGCATCAGTGATACACTCTGTGAAGCCAAATAGCTATCAATACAATGCTGGGGTCTCTACAGGATTGGTTTGATTACTGTACATAAATACTTACCTTTGTAAAATGTCCTTGACAGGTTGTCTTATTTGAAGATAACCTTCAGCTCACATGGTTTGTCTTTAAATAATGTGAATCAATGCAGCGGTCACACACTGCACACTGAATGTGCTAGTTGGAATAATCTCTGGTTAGGATTTATGCTTTCTGTTACATACATATGTATATATAACTGCATGGCCATAAAAGCTTTGGCATAGTATGTCTTAGAATATTGCTTAGCATGACCTGTGAGCTTATCTAGTTTAATATGCACTCTGTCACTGTTCAGCTCTCTCTCCATGCAAGGAAGCTTTTTTATCCTGTCTCAACAGTAGTTCATCCTCAAGAGAAAATTCATGTGAAAATTCATCCTGGAGTGAATTCTAATCTGCTGTTCCCTGGGTTATATCTACAGCCTCTTCTAACAGTCAGTTGTATACTGTCTGTTAAGCATGTGGGTTCCCATGAGGGCAGTTTATTCCACATGGACCCCTGCCCTCCAAGCTGACTCTAAGCCAACCAGCATCAGCATCAGCCGTTTCATCTCAGTCTCCCAGTCATAAAAAAGAGCTGTTTATTGTGCATGAAACAATTTTTGCCTCTGAAATGCATCCTGCCTGTTCCCTAGCGTGCTCCTCAGCACTACTGTGAATAAAATATCTTCAATATGCAGTATATGTTGTCAAAGCATGGCACCATACTGTGCATTATTGATTTTCCACCACCGAATGTTTCAAAATGAGTCTGAAACCAATGAAATATCACCAGTTTGTAATTAAGTGATAGTCAAATCACAAAGACATTACTTTTTTCATGTATAGTGGTGAGTCAGGTGAAAACTTCTGTGATTAAACACTTTGACTGGTTTGATTTGGTTTTAATTTCATATTCACAATTGCTCAGTCAGATCTTTGTGCCACATTAACCACTACTATATTACATCAACCCTTATTGTAGTAGCCCTCTAAAAATCCATCCCTAGAAAATCTGTGGCCACTAATGAATACTTTATATATTTTCCCTATCTTATTTTGATCAAATTAACACTAACTAATTTCCTGTCATGATCTCTCTATTATTCAAAATGGCATTAGTCTCTTAGACCCCAATCTAATTAAGGCTTAAGAAAATGTAATGAAATCCAATTCGACAATCTAGCACTGGTTCCCCACACCATGCCTAATGATCCATTGCCTTTCCAATATAGAAAAGGAGCTGCAGGGAACGAGTGAGAGAGCAGGCCTCATCACATCAGTAGCTCTTCAATCCTCTGTTGGCGATGCTCTTCCCTGGGTTATTAGATGAATCTCTTTTAATCAGACAAAACTATTACAAAGGCACAGTGGTGACATAAGCCCGACTCTTTCCCTGTCAACTGCTGATGCATTTGATGCACTGCCTTCAGCACCACAGGAAAATCATCTCCCTTAACACATTATCTAGAAATTAACCACCATACTGTGCCATATTCCATATTATGCAGGCATTACCTTTATGCAGTATATATTATCTCCAATAATAGGCTCTTTTGTCCTTCATGTCTTTCTGTCAATGTACATATAAATCACTGAGATGAGCAACAAAAAAAGTTCACAGTGCCTTTTTTTGTGCCAAATGAAATAGGACTTTTTTTTTTTTTGGTAAGAAGATCCCGAGGACTTACAAAGTAATTAAAGGATAATGGTTTTTAATGGTGCTGATTGCCACTCATTCAGTTTTAGTTTTTTTTTTTTTCAAACTTTATCTACCTTGAAAATAAACTCATATATCTCATATCATATAAGATATATTAACTCACCCATTTTACTGTAATATTGATTTGTTTGTGTATCATGCTTAATTATATGTTGATAAGTTAACAACTCTGTGATTGTTAATTCATCAGAATTTGCAAATGCAGTGAATGGATGATTTTGTCAACTCTCTTTCCATTAATAAAGCAGTCTGTATGTCTATAGGTCCATAGCTGCATCATTATGTGTGAGAGTGAGGTTAATCTTTGTAGCATGGGGACTGTTTCAAATTGACTTCATCAGACCATACATTATATGCACTGAGGTGTGATCACAATGTCCATGACTAGTTTACATGCACTTTAATTATTTGTCAGACCAAAGTAAAGTTAAATTCAGTGTTTCTTACCAATATATGTATTTTTGTGTATCTTTGAGGTCTAACACATACGTTGATTGTATTTCCTTCCTTATAAAGGAAAGAAGCTGATTAAAAAAAAAATATTTTAAATCCTGCATTGTGTATATCTATGTCAGCTATCTGTCTTCTCCCTGCCTTTGTTGGCACATTGATACATTTCTTTGTGTGCTATCACCATTTGATGATTATTAAAATTGTGTGAAACCAGCAGTGGGAATGTGTATATTGTTGCTTGTGCATAAAACAAACACAACGGATACCTTCTCACAACAGTGGTCAAAAACATCAGTAAGTCACTAGTTAGCAATTAATATGACTAAAAATAATATATATTAGAGGTATACCACATGTATGGAATCATACTTGACTGGCAAAGTGCATCTTGTATTGTCTGCTTGTTGCTTGCTCAGTCACATGGAGAGAGCAACAACACCAAGATCCTAATAAAACAAAGAGACAGTGAAGCTTAAAGACATTTTAAATAGATGAATCTTCCCTCAGGTTTCTTTTTCAGAACAGTCCAACTAATGCTTGAGTCTGTGTAAGATGATTTTTCTCTATTTCTCTTTCACCCTCTCTCTGACTTTCCCTCTCTGTCATCTTTCCTCCCAGGAAATGATCCAGCTAATCAGCAGGGAGCTGAGGGCCATTTGCTTCCTCCAGCCACTCTGGCCTCCCAGGACACCCCAGATGGATTCCATTCTGGGTGTTCATTGAAATCATCCCAGCTGCCCACTCTCTCTGCCCACAGAAAAGGCCTCCTATACCCTTATGCCTTGAGAGTCAACTTATGGAAGGGACATGTTTCTTTCATTTGCACTGAGCTGATGGGTGAGCTGATCACAGGCAAACTGGAGTACTGGTTTCTTTTCTTCAGTTGATGATATGCCACAAAGACAGATCAATATCTAGAAAGCCTATTATTGTTGTCTAAAATTCAACCAGCCACAAACAGAAAAAAAATCAACTCATTTTCTGTTTCATTACATAATCAAATATTTGTGAAACACAGTTTGTTGCATTTGTTGATAGCTCTGGGCAGTGATGGATATTCAAACAGAAGCTAAATGTACTGGTGTGTGTGTTTTTGCGTGTATGTGAGAGAGTGTGTTTGCATGTATGAATGGGCCATGTAATAGTCTAGCCCTTCTCAAAACAAATTGCCTTCACTGAATGCATCCAAAATAGGCAAAACAATGTGTGACAAAGGATAAAGTAGTAAATAGGGAGAATACAGAAATACAAACAGTGAAGTAGAGTTGCAGCAGAAAATATATTTCTACTTAGTGTCTGCTTGGCGTTTTCTTTTGGTAATCAAGCTCGTAAATTTCCAAAATAGCTATCACTGTCTTTTCAATTCTTTTTTTTTTCCATTGAATTTCTGACAACAATCCGTAGGGTTGGTGACACACCATTGTAAATGGTATGGAATATGTCTGACACTCTAGGAGACATTTTGACCTGTCAGTAGGAAAGCACAGGTGTTACTAAGAAGCCATGACAGTAGGCCTTTCTCAATACAGAGTACTCCAAGTCTGGACAAAGTACTTGGGAGTTTGAACTTGGCAAGTTTAACTCGAAAGTACAAACTTCTGGGAACAGGAGCATGCCATACAATTATTTGTAATTGGAACAGCAGCATACTTGCTGACACCACCAATTCAGCTTGGCTCCGGTGATTATACTTCAACACAACTACCTTACTGTACAGTGACAACGTAATTTCTTTTATAATACCTTTAAAGTGATAGATATTTATTGAAATATGGTGACATCTATACATATAGAACCATTCATTTTTTTATTTACACCTGTGTTTTCGCTATTGTGACATGTCAAATTGTCTTCTTCAAAAAACATTTAGCATGGCAAGCCAAATGCAGGGAAGGCAGGTCATAATGGCGTCTTTTAATTAACAAGCTTGAGAGACTACAGTGACACTAGTAGCTCTGTAAGTTTATACTTAGAGGGATGCAGTGCTTTGAGCATTTTAATGCTGTCATGCTCACAATGACAATGTTAACATGCTGATGTTTAGAAGTTGCGTCAACATCATGGTGGTGTTAAACATTCTAAGTTGCTGGGCATGTGTGATCTGACAACTACATCAACTCATAATTAAATTATAAAAAGAGCAGAGGAGAATAACCTGTAAAGTGTAAACCTGTAAACCAAGTTCCTGAAGTGCAGGAAAACTTTTCTGTGAAAAATGTAGTCAAGGTGCTGAAGGTCTGCTCAAAGTGTGTTTGAGGGACATTTATAATCAAATTTGTTAAAATGAAGATAATCTAGCCTACTCGCAAACTTTCATTGTGGGGAAAACTTGTTTTTAGTGGATTGATTAGTCATTCATTTTTGTTTTGCCATGTTACCATTTATTGATTATAGGCTATTTAGCCTAAATTGCCCATGGCTTTTCTGTTTAAATTAAGTGAATATTTCATCCTCTTGACAAAAAAGAGAATGGACTTTAAATAAATACAGCCTCTGTCTTTCAGTCTCAGTCTGACTGTATGCACACAGGTTTTTTTCCCTAATGGTTAAATGTTTGCTTTAAAATCTGGACTCCCCCTATGTATCCTGTTTTGGCTTCAAAACTGCTATAGCCCTTTGGAAGCCATCCTCTTAAAATGTCATACCGGGCTGATAGAAGTGGGCCCCAACTAATCGTTTTCCAAAGGTGCATTAGAACTCAAATTGCCTGAGTGCTTTGTTGTGAAGAACAGAATGGAGGTGATAAAGCCCTGTTACTAAAAATCTCTCTACCAGAGAACCTCTAAGTCAAGCTGACTCACCCACTACTTTGCCTGATCCAGTGAGATCAGTTTGTGTGTGTTTGTGAAGGCGTGCACTGGAAGTTGAGGATTGATATTTACTCCTCTTGGTTTGTAGTCCCAGTTACTATCAATCATTTTTAAAATGTCACAATGTCATAATGCACGTGAATAAAGACACTCCAGATAATAACATGATCACCCCTTTTCTGAAGCTTTTTGAAGTTTCGCTCTAATCCTGTTGGCAAAATGTTCCTGAGATACAAGTAAACCGAGGATTTGACAGTGCTCATGCTTGCGCCTTTTCTCTCATAAAAGTGAAATTATACCATAAAAGCAGAACACAAATCATATATTGGTGTAGCTTGTCACATACTCACATTCTCTGCTGTCAGGTTTTTAGCATTTTTCAGACTTCAGACATCATTTTTGAGCTCCCCATCATCTGTGACAACAGTAACTGTTTGACAGATAACTTGGTCCACAGTCTGTTTCTGTAGTGAAGGTGTTGGAAAATGCTTGTTTTCACTTGTCTATAATTTGTGGCAGAAAAACATGTCACACAACCTGTCAAAAAGTTCTGTAGGTTAAACTGGGTTAATGGAATGCTTTCAGGACTGATTAACTCTGAAAGACGCACTATAAGCAGACTTGAAGAACTTGCTAGCCTAGCAACATTTCAATCAGGAGAGACTCTGTTTTACATAGTGAATAGTGTTTATTGAACAGCATGATAATGAATGTAAAAGTCTTTGGTGATGCGACTCCATTGTGATGTGGCCAAATATGGAGGGGGCGAAAAATGCATGAATATGATAACCCCCCCGAACTTGTTTGTTGCGGATTCAAAATGTTTGTTCAGACACATCATGTATGTATTAAACTGCCTCCTGAATACTTACCAATATGTTAACAATTACATCAGATTAATAGCTGACTTTTCTGCAATTACAACTGATGTCAGAGAGGTTTCTATGGTAACATACACTCACTAGCCACTTCATTAGGTACATGTGTGCAATCTAATGCAATCCAATACAACAGCTCTGCCATAAATTCTACATTTACAAAGCTTCTTTGTAATTGTCAGAAAGGTGATAATTCTACTTTGTGCTTATTATTGAGGTCACAGTAGGTGGTGGTGGTGCACTGGAGGGCATTATATTGAAAAGTGTTCCTAATATTTTGTGCCCCTCATGTATGGAGTGGACAAAATATTAGGAACTCCAAAAAATTCATCCCTGGGGTGCTCTAAAATCAATGTTTTTTTTATTGAAATAACCAAATTAAACAGTTCCATAAAATAATACAAATAACATAACAGTTATGAAAATTTTCATAGTAACTGACAAACTAATCATAATCATAATCATACATTCATTGAATGAAGATTATAAAAATAGAATGCACATTTCTCACTAGAAATGTTGCGTATGAATTTTCCACTGAGAATAAAAGGAATGGCAGCCTTTTTTTGTTTGTTTGTTTGTTTGAGCAGAAAGAAACTTGACAGTGGTATGGACGCAGACAAATAGAAATGAACAGGCAAAAAAAATTATGGGCATCTTACAATTTTAAAGCGGTTATTGTGAAACTAACATTTTGCACTGTGGACCAATGTATCTATTACAAAGTTTGATGGGAAACTGTGTTGTTTATTTCCCCTCAACATAAAACATGAGAGTGTTATCAATCTTCTCAACAAACTCTCAGCGAGAAACGGAATAAGTCAACTTCCCACAATGCCAAATTATTCCTTATAATGCCTTCTTCAGTCTTAAGAAACACATATTTGATGTAAATCAACCAATCTCTTTTTCTTATTCTGCAAAACAAATTCATCCTAGAACATGACCTTCATGCTTTCAGAAAAAAAAAAATCTGAATTCAAATGGTGATCTCTTCACACACATCAAAAAACAATCAGAAGCAAGGACAACTTTTGCTCGAAGCATGAATGCCAAATGTGACATTTTTCTCTCCATACCAGCGAGAAACAAAACTGTCATAGACAGCACTGATCTCACTCTCAAACGGTAAGCACAGCACATAGGTTGCTGGGGGGGCCCACTAGGAATTGACACCATGTCAAGCCTCCTTTCGATTGGAGTTGTCAGTGAGAATGAGCGATGTAAAATGCTGATGTCAAAAAGCCCTGTGTTTAGCTTGTCCGTGCTGACAGGTTAGGAAATGGAACGTGCTACCTGACCAGCATAAGAGAATGGCTGCCCTCCGGTGCTGCAGCAGTCACATCTGCAGGCTGACGATAAACAAGTTTTCATGCTGTCAATCAGCTACAGTACTCCCTTTTTTTCTCTGTGTTTTGCTCCCTCTCTCCTTGTCTCTTCCTGACTTCCTGGCTCTGCTGCCTGTCACATTAACAAAGCAATACTCTCTATTTCTACAGTAAACTTGCTTGTTTGAACTCTCTGGTTAGTTGTATGCCAAATGAGAACCTATGAATGTCCTTCCTGGCAATTGGTATGGTGGAAAGTTGGTTTACTATATAGTGTTTGTTTCCAATGCTGAAATAATATACAGTATCTAGAAATGTTACATGCATGTGTGATGCATCTTTGTAATTAATCGGATGGCATACATTTTCATCATAAACCAAAATACTCGACAAAATAAAGATGGGAAGTCAAGGGGGTCAAAGGGACATGAATGTGTGTACTAAATTTCATGGAAAATCATCCAACAGTAGTCAAGACATTTCACTCTGGACTGAAATTGACAACCTGATGATGATGCAAAAGGAAAGGTCAAGGGATCACCAAGTCGGGTAAGTCATTGTCTGAGAACTATGAATGTGCAAATCCATCTTGCAGATGTTTCGATGTCAAACTGATGGTGACACCAGATGAAAAGTCAGGGGATCATCAAAGTGGGTGGAGCTGACATTGCCATCCCTATGGAGCCATTCTACTAGCATAATTAAAAAATAAAACCTTGCTTAAGGTGTGGATAAGATTGTAGTAATTGGTAAAAGAGTTAAAGTCACAACTTTGACAACTTTCACAAAAAACTGTTACTTGGCTTTACAGAGTGCAATTTAGGGTAAACTTTAACTGCGTATGTGTGAGTCATTGGATACATTTTCTGGTTCTCATCTTATTATATCAGGGTGACATATGCCCATATGAACAAACATACACTTATACGCACACTTTACCTGTGGTATTGTAATAATACATCATTAGTATGGCAATGAAGTGTAATGGTTGCTAAATTACAAGCTGTAATCCCAGTGTACATTTCAGCATCTCTGGGAGCTTTGGCTGGGAGTCTGACTCACTATAAAATATCTGAATTTCTTTGTAGAAGAACAGGTTGGCAGATTTTTTTCATAACCATCAGAAAGGTGAAATGAAAAGTGGATCATTTGAGACTCTTGCAGCCCTGATAGTCAAATTCATCCCAGCATACTTGAATCTTGACAAGATCAGAGTCAAAGATTGGTGAGCTGAATGCAGCCATGGCTGGCCTGGGGATTTTATTTTATCTTATTTATTTTTTGGTTGTTTTTATTTCATGGCCTTCTTCTGCAACATTTCTGTGTGGATGCAGAAAAAAAGAATGCCCAATTCTTTTTCTAATAAATAACTGTCCCGCAGCTACTGTTTTAAACCTGTCAGATGAGGTTGAGGTCAAAATGAAGGTCTGGAGGATATCTACAGAAAATCATAGACAGTAATGGAAGAAGTATTTAAATAATTTGCTTAAGTAAAAATAGTAAAACACATAGTGTAAAAAATACTCTAATACAAGTACAGGTTTACTGAAGTAAAACTCAGAAGTATTATCAGCAAATTGTATTTAAAATATCAAGGTAAAAATACTCAATGACCAATGACTAAGCCTACATTATTAACTGTTGGGCAGTCTAACAATTGAAATGCATTTTAGAAGCTAATCATTATGTTGTTGTTTTTTATCATTGATATTATCTTTATCTGTAAAAATATGTAAAATATTGAAATATTTCCCTCTGAAATGTAACTGAGTATAACTTTAAAGTTGCGTGAAATTGTAAGTAGTAGTAAAGGTAAATTGTATTATAGGTTATTTCCACCACTTATTGTTGACAACTAATGTCTAAAACTTTACAACGCAATGCTCATAAAAGAGTATTACATTGTGTCAAACTCTTTTTTATTTTACATAACACTCCCTCAGTGACCTTGTTCAGCAACTTATGAAGAATGCATATGAATTACAATTATACCCCATAAATTCCATGGCCCAGTGCCTCAAAAATGTGCATAAACTCATAAATACATTCATTGGATATTAAGAAAGTGTCATCAAGCAGACAGTGACAAATGACTGTTATTAACAGCACAAAGCCTTCCATATGTTCTGCCACAAGTTTAGAATTCTTGGATCCGATTACAGATCTGTCTGAAAGCCAACTGCTGACAATAATCAAGTGGATGAAATGTCATCATACCCTGAATATGATGTATAGACACCAGGCTTCGTATTGTTCAAAAATAGAGATAGTGTACATGACATGAATCATCCTTGAGAAGGTGAATAGCTGGGACATTGAAAAGATGACATACTGATGAAAATACTGATACATCCTGAGAAAGTTGATTTACATACATGTAAAATGCAAGTGTTTGTATTGCAAGGATAAATAAATATGTTACACTTTAATTGATTTATTTGTAACATACACGCTATACAGTAATTGCAGCTTTTTCTACAGTTGTGTTAATATATACTTTAACCTACTTTCCAGAAAAAAACCCTTCATTATTCTAGCCCTCAAAAACAACGAAGCTACAATGTGCAAGTTGTCCACATTAACATAACAATAAACTAATGGAAAACTAAAGGTTTTTCTGAGACCTTCAGTGTATGTACTATAATTTCCTTTGCCTAAAACAGTTTTTTAATGATGTTTAGAACATTTGTTGCTTATGAGTTTGAGAGACATTAAAATGTTTTTTCTTGCAGATTGCCTGTGTTCACCATCTGCTTCTTCAACCCCTAAAGTGGCCCTTGCCTTAGCTTATAACAGCGTTGCTATTGGTTTCTGAAGTCCTGCTGTTTCATTATTAAGCTTAACACTTCTTGCATACTGTAGTTTTGAATGTCAGGTGTTCAGTGGTGAGCTACATGTGAGAGGGGAAAACTTGGACTAATAATTCTGTTTCTCTTTCAAGAATCCTCATTATTGACATTTAAAGATTAAAATGTTAAAACAATATATTGTATGTACAGAAAAGCTGAACACATTAGAGTCAAAACTTTAACAAGAGAAAAAAGAGAGAAATTCTTCAACACCATTTCACAGTTCATATGTCTGGGGATCTGATTATACTTAAACAAAATTATTGTGTGAACAATACCCAGCTGACAAAAAGATATATATTTTTTCTATCTTTCTATCTTTTTTAATCTTTTTTCTATCTATTTGCTTCCAAACGTCTGTCCTGTCATCTTTGCCATTCTTGCTGCACATCCACAAAAGAGTACTGGTGTTCTGGTAAAATATGATTGTAGAGCTATATCCATTTATATTTCTTGACAGTACCTACTGTAATATCTCCCAAATCAAATAAATGTCATCATTCATCACACAAGCCAGTCTCTTCTGATTTGAGAGGTAGAGGAAAATTCAATTCAGTTTTGCTTGACATCCATCTATCAAAATTCTAGTCTCTAATTGAAGTTTAAGGTTAATATTTTTGGTCTGTACTCTGCACTGTTTTACAATAATCTTACAGAACTTAAAAATTTTTCAAGTCTTTGAAGGCCAGGTTGAATATAAAACATTTATTTGCAACCAAAGAGAAAATCCAGATACTTAAATTGCTGGTTTAGGAGATTGCATCACCAATTGTATACCAAAGCAAGTATGGGTTCACTCTTTTACCATATTAAAGAACTATGCAAATCAGTTGGACTACTTAACAGAATGTTTTTTTATTGTACACTTTTCTTGAATTTGAAAAAAAAAAACACTCACATACTCTCAGCCAATATCAATATAAGCACAGCAAAGGAAGGCAAAATGTATTGTATTTGCCTTCCTTCACTTACTGCTGTAGCTATATTGTCAATAATATAATATACAATAGCAATATATTGTTATTGCTATTATTATGAAAATGGAAGTTTATCTTATACACTCAGTGATGATAAACTGAAGGCTAGGTTATAAACTGATATGGAGGAACTGTTAATGAATCTTCTGGTCACACAACAACAAAATTCTTGGAAAGTATTGCTGGGTAATTTTCAAGGCCTGCCCCGTGTGCACATTGCAAACGTGGGAAGCATAAACAGATGTTGCATGCAAAAACAAGGCAATGTGAGGCAATGCAATGCAAGAAGATTGCATTTTGGTAAAAAAAGTGGGTTTTTGGCATTGAAGTCAGATTAGATATCCAAAGACAAACAGTTTTCAGTAGAAAGACAATCAGTTAATGATCACCTTCAGACATGTTTTAAGATATATAAAATACTCTGCTGGGAATAATATATGTGCCTAATGTGCTTTTTCCAAAAAAAAAAAAAAATCAATTACCTTGTTGAAATTAAATCTACTCCTTTTCCCTCGTAGAAAAATCCAGGCTCTACAAATATGCAAGCATTGTTTAACTGCAGGACACAAGATGTCTCCCACTCTATTTATAAGTCTATTCTCAGTGTAAGTGCACTGGAGGCTTTAAGTTTCCACATCACACTTGACCACAATTTGAATCACAGACTTGTTGTGACGTCACAAATCATGCTGATAAATACTTAAACTCAGTAAACACAGAAACACTTCCTCTTTCAGCAAATTAATGTGAAAATATTCATCTAGCGTCAAACTCTGCACATACATGTTTTTGCACAGTGCATTCAAGTATTCAACTGAAGGAACTAGAAGAATAATGTGGAAGGGGACGTATAATTTGGTGATTTCACCAGCAAGTACAAACTAAATGTATGACCTAACTGCAAAGCAACTATGTTAAATAATTCAAATAATTATCCATTCAGGAGACATATTCATACCAAGAAAAAAAAAATACAAATTTAATGTCATTATTGAAAGAATGTCAGTAAAAAAAAATCTGTACTGAGCAAGACTAATAATTTAAAGTTTCACTGCTCTGTTTACATTGTAGAGCTTTATGATCTACATGTTTTGTGTCTTTTAACATCTTGAGACCATGTTGGAAATAAGTGTTCACACCTCAACTTCCTTGGAAGTCATCCGCTCTCTGCATATCTTCAGTGAAAAAACTACGTGGCTAAGTGTAGCAGCTTTTTGTGCCCTGGCTTTTTTTCCAACTTGTTGTGCAGATAGTTTATAACATATTTACTCATGTAATTGCAGTACAGTATGATAAATGTGACTATATGATTTGTCCTCATGTTTTCTATTGGGTGAGTCTGTTTTCATAGACATAATATTTTTGACTATGAATAAAAAAGAAAGATAAATGATTTGTATGTGAAAATTTTCACATATAAATTCAGTATACACTAAATGGTACTAAATGGTCAATACAATACTAAAACAGCTAACAGAATACAGAACTCAATCCACAAGTCATTTACAATGCTTGTTTTTGAAAATTCAAGGATAAGATTTTTTATATTGGATTGAAAATGTGGTGGAAAAACTGTTGATGGAATATGGTATATGGAAAAGCTGAACTTAATTTACAGAGATATGGAACAGGGAAAATCATAAAAGGCTTTTCACACTGTGAAGAGCACAGAGACACAGATCAGAAAAGGCAGTCCCTCAGGATACACTGCCATTCTCAGCTGAGGTCACCCAGTCTGTTTGTTTTCACCAGTGTGCCATTCTCTGACAATTTCCACATCATTCTGATTTAAATCCCTCAGAGAGAAATACTGCAAATTCTCCATCTGTTTTTGTGCATTAGGGATTCAGTATTTATATTACTTGAGTTACAAATAGATCCATCCACTTAAAAATCTTGCTTTATCACAAAATAAATCAAATCAAATCACATATTTAAAGTAATGGGTCAATTTGGTCATGAGGTAGTCATGAGGTTATCAGCTTTAGTGATATAAAGCAAGATCTATATGGGAAGCACTGAGAGGAGAGGTTCTTCCTGGTTTTCAGTCAGACCATGTGTCAGCTGGGATTATATCAGATATCAAAGTCAACTGTGTTATTCTATGTGTTATTCCTGTTTGCAAGAGGGAAAGGGGAAGATGTCTTTATTTCTGCCATGTGTAGCATGTGTAAATGTCATTGTTTACTGAGCAAAGAAAAACAGCTGTGTTTTCAGCTTTGTACAATACATTTTTCAGATAATACATTGATTTTATGATTTATTTATCTGAAGAAGCAGAAGAATTTTTGCATCCCATCAAGTAACTTTCAATTTTTCAGAATGAAAACCATCAAATTTGAAGATGCAGGGTTTTTTTTGGAGAACAATTTTTATATACACAACGGATGACATGAGTACTTTATATATGACAAGGGTCATTCTACTGTAAAGAGAGTTTGAGCATCTTTTAACTCAGTCTTAGTTCAGCTGAAGTCAATAGCTGTTTTCAGCGAAAAAGCTCTCATGATCCCACTTGATGCTATTGCTGGCAGAAAGAGCTAGATATTTTCCTCAGGAGTTGGTGGAGACTACGGATGCACGATAATATTGGCAAGTCATCGTATAAGCCGATAAAGGCTTTAAAAGTTCAAAATGAACATTTCAGCCAATGCCAATTCATCACCTTCTCCTCTGCCACCTGACTGTGACACCCTCTGTGGGGTGTTTCACCCTGACAGTCAGGGTGTTTCGTCCACAGGCGTGGAAGAAGCAACGAGTCTGTCAGGCAGTTGAAGTGGGACCATCAGGGTCTGTGGAGGACCATCAGGGTCTGCGGAGGAGCTGCTGCGTTTGGCTGCACAGATAGGGGACACTTTGGCTGACAGGATGTACCAATCTGTTTGAAAGATTTTCTTCTATTTCTTCTGTTTGGTTTATAATGGTGGTTGACATCCAGCATGTTAGGTGCATTATCGCCACCTTCTGCTCCAAAGTCTGGACCAGAGGTTAAATCCTAGCCATCAATTATGTTTTTCTAATAAACTCAAAGAAAACTCTACTGCTCCACCCACTTGGCAGGTTTATAAAAGTTTAAATGTTGAACTATTGAACTCCAGTCTTCCCAAGTTCTTCCTTCATATATTGTCTTTATTGATCATATTCAGTACAGTAATAGTATCCTCAGCCAGGTGGAAAATATGTGCATTTATCGGTATCAGCATTGGCAATTGGCCAAAATGAGTTGGAATACATATTGGATATTGGCTTTTGCCAATATCCAATATGCCAACATGCTGATGCAATCTAATATCATGCAACCCCAGTGCAGATGGAAAGAGAGCTAAAGGAGAGTGAATAGTGGACTTACATTCATCAGATGGTCAGAAACACAACTACAAATGAATATTAATGTTGGTTTGTATCTGCTGGGTGTGTAATGTGTAAATAGGCAAATGTTTCCTTACAGGTTCCCTACAAATTAATGCAGGTTTAAAATGTATAGTTATAGCATATAGAGCTGTTATCATTTCAAAGATTAGCAATGAAGTGTGATACTAACAACCACTAATCAATCACCTAATGTTGGTTAAGTACGCTTGTTGTACTACTACTACTATTATTACTACTATAAGGGAGGTAACTGGCCAGAAAACTATGAAGGCAACATATGACTTGTTTGTTTTTGTTTTTCCACAGACAACTGATTTTCACTGTACTAACATGATAGCACCTAATACTTATGGAATGAGTGCATGGAGGTACTAAGCCACACAGCAGAACAAAAACTATAGGGGCCTACAGGTCAATATGCTTAAGGGGAGTAGCTGCACAAAATGACAAGCTAGAGTTCTTACACTGTGTATGGACATTGTGCTACCAATCCAATGACTTTCCCTTTAGACAAATACACCGATACCATTGGATATTCAGGCTATGGAAAAATCAAAACCTGGAAAAAAAGGTCAAAATGATATCCTACAATAACCTACAGTGATGTACTTTTTGAATTGGACTCCAATTCCAACTATTTTCAGCTCTTTCAGATTTTTTAGTTACAGAATTACAGTATTATGTCAGTATTGTGTCACTAATATAGTATTTAACATTTTGACACATTTTGCTCATATCTGAATACTCTTATGTCTGCCTCACCAGTCTTCAGTGATTCTAATGCGATTATTGCCACCTCGTTGGTCATTTGAGTTGCCAGGGGGATTTCTAGCACAGTAATGCACTGACCTCTCCACTCACTATATGGCTATGTTTCTAATTAAATGCTGCAGTGGAGAATCCCTGAATGATACTGCTGCAACCATGCTGGTGGTTTTACTGCAGATTTTATACATACACTGTGAAACTTCTGTATACAATAGTGTATGCATGAGTAAATACCCACAGCAATGGGAAATCTTGGAGGCTGCATGCCTTTTTGCTGTGGGTATTTGCGTTGCCCAACGCTGTTAGAGTTGCACACCTATGCATATATTTATGAGTTATTTATTTCCCTTGCTGTCAGAAATTCCTTAAAGTATACAGAAGGCAAAGAGTGGAGATCAAGAACACTGAATGATATTGTGTCATTCACATTCAGATTGCCTTTTTGATAATAAACACATCTGGACTCTTACCCAGGTGAAAATGTCAATGTCAACAACACAAAAGCAAATGTAGGCCTGGTGCCATTTTTTTGTTTTGTTTTGGGTTTTTTGAGATAGCTCAGTCCATTTTATCCCTGCACTCAGTTGGAGCACGTCATGGTCCAGTGATTTTACACAAATTCTACAGTATATATCCTTGTGGAGGGTTCATTTTAGGCTCTTCACCTACTGTGTACGAGCCAATGAAGCATAAATAGCGCTTCTAAAAATAAATTGAGTCAATGGATTGAGGCACAGCAAGTCATGTCTAAACCCTCAAGATAAAAACACAAGTGGTATTTTGTTTCGCTTCATGGTAAGATGAAGTAGTCTGAATCTCTTGTGCTAATATGAGATAAAGCCCTTTCGTCTCATATTAAGTAAGATGACTATGTAGAAGCAAAACCTTATATTTTGTTGCTATCAGTTTCAGAGCACTGACTATTGTTGGAGCTTGAAATTGTTGCGGTGGCCACCCAGCCAGCCAGCCAGCCAGTATGATTTTCTGCATAGTACATTTTGCTGTCCATTGTGTAGCCTAAAATTACTGTATTTCACTGCTATAGGGTTGATGCTGCAATCAGTGTACTGCTGTTTCTTCTGTTGTCACTGGCTCAGTCAGAGGAGCCAATGGTGCAGAAAGGTTCTGGGCTGATGAACAAGCACACAGCCCGCTGATTACAGCAGTGCTCTCTATTCAAGCCTTTGTGACACTCAGAGACACAATTAGTCTTGACGAGCAAAGAGCCCTCTTGTGCCTGCCTTTTACCTGCTCCCATTCCTGTCCTCTAATTCAATTTACAAGCAGCAAATATGATTGCTATGTGGATTCCAGACAAAACTGATCATACTGCTCCTTTGTTGTCTCCTTGTAATTGAGTCACAGATGAGTAACTGCCCCCCACCCCCACCCCATGTGTAATGAAGATACACATGAGATACTTTGGTACTGTCATACTATCACAACACAAGCTCACATCTGTTGGGGCAAAGGCATGTTCAGTTAATTTTTCATCTGTTCTTTTGGCTGCTAAGGTGGCATGATGGCAAGTTGGTACTGATAACAGCCAATGCTGCTCTGTTTATACAGACATTCTGAATGTGCTTGCGACACACTGACACACATATAAACACATATACGATGCCTCCATATATCAGGACCTGACAAGAAAGACACAAACCTAAAAAACAATAGATCAAAACTATTAAATTTAAAATCATCATCATCACATGGGGCAAATGCAAATGGAGACAATTTGGGAAAGCTAATTTGCAACAAAAATGTATTTCTGCTGGCCCTATCATAGACAAAACCGACTTCACCCAATTTCAATCTGAGCAGAGGTCTAAACTATAACAGCATCTGCGTGGGTGTACAGGGTCTTTAAACCATGTTTTTCAGTGAACTAAACAGGCACTGGAAAAAAAGAAAATAGTGTTGGAGATGAATGATTTGTGGACAATTTACAGTATTATTATTATTATTATTATTATTATTATTATTATTATTATTTTTATTATTATTATTATATTTTTGTTGTATTTGTATTATTTTCAAATGATTAGCAATGACCTTGTAGCCAAGTTACACTTTGCATTGTATTTAATTGTATTCACACTATTAACATTAATAATGACCGAAAAAAGCAAATTAGTATCTACTGTTAGACATTAAAAAGCAACATTATGGCAAAATACTCTGGTTTCTTACACAAAAGATCCAAGACCCTTTTCTAATTATGGTCAATTATGTAAAGTTAATAAACCATTATGCATAGCCTCCAGGAAATGAAGGATTTGAGCGTTATCAGTATTTTAGGGTAATTAGTCTGCTTTTGAAGACTCCAATTTCAGCCCCTCCCTCTCATACAATTCATCTCACAATCTGAGAGTTTGACAGGTTCCGAGGTTACATCACTCCACCTGAAAATGTCCTTCTTGATCAGAGTTTTGTTTTAGTTCCAGCACTGCACTGCCTACTATTACATGTAGTGTGTTCTCAGAAATGCAAGAGAAATGGCAATGAAATGCACGTGGAATCTTAAGTCAAACACTCTATTCCCCCAAAGCTTTGACACTGAGGCAAGGTCACCACTAAAAAACAACAGGGACTCATGGATTTGCTGGTATGTCAAGCAAGATTTAGAAGATTGCAAGAGGCAATTACTGTGGGGTCGTGGAGCTCTGTGCACACAATAAGCCGACACAACCTGATCAGGATTATGATGCCCTAATTTCCATAAATCTGCCATCACCACTGCAGGAGGCATGAATGACTGATTGTAATCGCAAAGAATTTGCCACGATTAACAAACCTGCCAGGTCAAAATGCCAATCAAAATGCAGTAGCACCGTGGTTTCTCATTACTCTAACTCCCAGTTCCAAGAAGTTTGTTGAGATGCAGATGGCATTGACAGATTTTTTTTCCTAGTTATTTTCTTAGCATTAGGTACACTTTGTGATCTGTCTCTAAGGAGTGTTTTAGTTCCAAAGGAGAACACAGTAGACCTTTCTCGAATGTCTCTTGTGAAACAATGGTGCTTGATAAGAACCTGATCAATCATAATCAGGAGGCCTGTCCCTGTGACACTAAAGGGTAGTATTAACCTTGCATTGCAGAGGTGATACTCATTACAGTACCATGCATGCAGCAGGAGCAGAGGCTTTGCTTCATATGTCCTTCAGAAGTACATGACAGAAAAAGGGTGCATTACACTGCAACACTGTGTTTCTGAGAAGTCGACCCATTAGACATATTCATGTTCATACAAACACACTTTTGCAAATACTAGTGACATCCATATATACAAGTAAATATCACATCTGGGCTGTGGAACGCGTTTCATCTGCCGCCATATTGGACCATGGTTCTGGTTGCAGTAGAGAATACCAGACTTTTGAACTACATTTGGACATTCCAGAGGAAGAAATGCCAAAACTGGAGCATAAGAAATAATTTCATGGGTGAGTAGTAGTTATTTCATAATATTCTACTGTCATTACCATGTTGAAGTTAATATACCGTTTTCACTATGAGCAATGTTAGGTAGCTTGTTAGGTGAATTTATGAGTGAAGTAAATTTAAAGCTTTAATTTTGTATTATTATTGTATTGTGTTATTGTATTGTATTGGTCCCTTGCAGTTCTTCCATCTTATGTTTCTAAACACAGACATGACATAAGTGATGTGAGTGCAAAAAGACACTTGCTAGAACAGTCTTTTGGGTTTCTGCCCATCAGACATTCTTTGACACACAGCTAAAAGAAGTTTGACAATTAGTCTGCTATGTAGCAGGCTAGTTCTGCAGTAGTAGTAAGTTACCTTAGTTAGTGACAGTGACATTACCACAGTAATGGAACAGAACTCTCACTTAAATTAGATTTTTTAAATTTATTTATCAAAATAAGCCAGACTTTTCCTTTATCCGCCTTGATGGAATACCCCCCAGATAGACCTCGTACCACAATATATACATTCAGAGGGGAAACTACCCCCATCCAATATGGCGGTCACTTTGATGCATCGATACAATGACTAATGGCCCCCAAGTAGTATTGACATGTATATATTTACGAGTTCCATCTAGCAGTTCCATTACAACAAGTAAGTTAGTCCTTTTGCCATTATTTCCCTACATGAAAAAGTTAGCTCAAATGATGAAAGTTATACAGTTATGCCTTGGATCTTTGGGGATGGGGGGGGGGGGGGTAAAAGATTACATGTATCACTAGAAGTCAGCTACATCACTGGAATAATTAATTGAGCTGTTTCTGCTCTGTGAACAAATGCTGTTCCCTGGTGCCAAAACCATGATTCTTTTAAATCTAGTTTTAAATCTATCCTGATGTTTTAAATACTTTGAGCTCAACCCAGATTAGTGACAAGTTAATGTAGTGTATGGTGGTTTGTCTTGGGCTTTGTTTGGAGGCAGAAGTCAGCTGTTGCTCGGTGCTGAAACTTTCTAGATATAGACAATGTTGATAACTAATAATGACTTCTGTTCCTGTGCACCTGTCTGAAGGGATATACACTTAAGTCAAGTCTCTGTGATCCTTACCCAGCAGAGATAATGGGGCTGTACACTGCCATGCATCAAAGGAAAATGCTTTGTCTGCTTTGTTTTCATGGCTCAGTCATTTGTTTTAATATTTACCACTTTCCCTACCTCTTCCTCATACTAATGGTTATATGCTGCTGTTATTGTAGGTCATCAGTAGGAGGACAATTTCCCTTGCATGGTCCTTTAAAATAATACATCTTTAATGATGATAGAGAAAAACAAAATAGGGTCAAGACACATATACTGACAGGGCAGAGCTTTGTCCAAACACTTGAAAATAATATGTTGCACATATCTGTTCATCAGACAAGAAGCGAGCTGTTATTGCACAGTCCTTGCATTTTTCACTCAGCCAGCAGCATAAAAGAGATGGAGTTGTGACACAGAATAAGACGAATGGGTGTAGATCAGACTAATAAATACTGTCCAGCAGCAGAAAGGAGACGGGTGCATTAGTTTAATTCACTTACAGTACATAATGCTAGAGAGGCTGTCACTGCCAAAAGCTGTGTCAGTCTACAGCTTCTGAGACAGAGGCTGCACAATAGAACCATTTACCGTGGGGCCCATGATATTGGATTGTAAATGTCTTGTTCTGCACTTGGATTAAACTCAAGCTGTGTTTCAGGGAAATTAATATGGTGCATTAAACAAATCTTTCATATTTTATTTTCTATTAAAGTGTATTAATTCACTCACAAATCACACTGTGTTAAAACATATTGTTACAGGTAATAATATGATCCTTCCCTCCCTTTACAATTCTACCTTAACATGTAAACAACACTTCTTACCTACAACAGCAAACTATAAGTGGCACAAATACAATGTAACCTTGAACCACTATCAGACCTTCTTCAGCATATACCTACAGGCATTACCATTGAACATTCATGGAGAGAAAAGATGACCAGACAGACAGAGGACAGCATGGTTTTTTGTGTTCCAAATGGCTTGTCTCCACAGTGGCATGTCAAAATACTGTGGATCATTTATCTTCAGAAAGATAAACAAAGTTGTTTTTGTCAGGCATAAAAGAATTGGGCCAGATGTGAAAATTGTCAATCAGTTATACTCTGTAAGTAACATAAAAAGCTGTGAATAGAAAGATGTCCTTGATCCTTTATTGTGATTAATGAGGAGTCCTCGGAGAAAATTAAAGCGTGCCTGACACAGCATTTGTTTGCAACCAGAGACTGAATAGGACAGTAAACTATGAACTGTAATTTTGGAGGCTGTAGTTTGTGGTGCTGTTTAACTGTTTTGGGTTATACTGAGAGGTGTTTCTAATAGTCTGCTCTAATCCATTTAAATGGGATCGACAAAATAATATATATGGGGTAAATAATGAGGGTTCAAGTCTGCTAAGTGTGAAAAAAATTCAGGTTGATGTTACAGTCACTGGTGCATTATGAAAGATAGAGACACCCATGGCGAGGCATCTAGGAGCACACACTGAAGCAAACAAAACAAGCACACACTTCTTTTCCATTGCCCTTCAGGGCTCAATTTACCACATCACTGTGTTATAAAAAGCATGTTGTTTGCCTATAGCCTCTTTCAAACTGACAAACTGGTAAAAGAGCAGTACAGTAGAATCAACATCCGCATACTCGATAATTCTTAAGCATCACAATCTCTGTTAATAACCTGCATGTGTGACGCTCATGAAATGTAGGTCACATTTTATGTAATTTTGTTTGTTTTATTTTGAAAGTATTATTTTTAGTAAGAAAATGCATTACTATGCACCACCGGGTCAATTATTACCTCTTTTAGAGTTATTCAGCCTCACCAGCAGGCGGCAGTGTGGCGCTCAGCTTCTACTCGTGAACGGACTCTTGGTTACTTTCTCATTCTACTGAGCGAAGCTGCACCGAACAGAAGCGAGCGTATCTGTCTTATTCTTTCTCCTGTTTTTACAGGTTAGTGGTGTTTTGAAACTTGTATAATTACTCCCATGTGTTGCTAAACATTTAAATAATATGTTTGATAAATTGTGTATGATTTCTGAGCACGTTAGAATGGATTTCTGAAGAAGTGACAAACATGTAGTTTCTCTGTGTGTCGCGCGACCCAAAATGGCGGCACTGTATACTGTTTTTTTTTGTTAATGTGACCGAAATGTCTAGTTTCTGGCTCCAGCGCATTTCATATGTGGTTAAAACTATTATTTTGGGTACAGTATGTGGTTACATGTGTAAATTCATTGAATGTTAAAATTAAATGTATATTTGAATATTGCAAACAGTTAAAAGTGTTAGTGTTAGTCTTCAGCTCATGTCTTTAGCTCAGGCATTTCTCGTGAAACGACAGCCAGTAATAGCAATGTGCTATTTTATTTTTTTTTTTATTATTATTTCATTGTATTTTCAATAGTTGTAAACTATATAGTGATTCAGTTAATTGACTGGATAAAAATGTATTAATACAGTAGCATACTGAATGCAAGATTATTCTTTATGAAGAAGTGGAAAATGTGTTTATTTGAAAAGAGGAGTTTGATACTACTAGCTATGTATTTTGGTTTTGTTTCTGATGTTGATGTTGAACTGTACATAACATTTGAATATGAAAAAAAACACAACAAGAGAAAAAAAAAAGAAAAGAGATATTTTGAAAACTGATAAATAAATTCTACTGAGCGAAGCTGCACCGAACAGAAGCGAGCGTATCTGTCTTATTCTTTCTCCTGTTTTTACAGGAACCTTATCTGTTTACAGGCCCATAGTCTGGGACCTGTTACACATGCATTTGTACAAAATACAGTGCATTCAAGTGAATGGGAAGGTGTGTCCAAACTTTTGACTGGTATTGTAAATGTATGAAATTACAATAAACATGTTTAAGTGTCAAATTGGAAAAGTTGTGTTTAACTTTTAAAAATACCTTTAAAAGTACAGATTGAACTTAAAGGGGCACTCCACCAGTGAAAGGACAGAAAATAATGAAAATAATACTGACTAACCCGCTTAAATGTATTTTGTGGGATGGAGAGATTAGACCTATCAAGTCAATTTATGTGCACAAATTAGAGTATAAATTACTAATTCATGCACATAAATTATTTAAAAATCTACCCGTTACCTGCTGGGCACCATACAGTATGATTGAACAACACCAGTAAAATACATAATAATTCTAAATGAGTATTAAGTATGCATGTCACAGAAGAACAACACCAATAACAGTGGTTATAAAACAGAAGAGTACATTTTCTTTTATAGTAGCTAATCCCCATTCATTTCAAAACAGCATACTATCAAGGTTGTGTAAAGGGATGTGTAGAGAGCCTAGTATTTGTATTTGTATCTGTATTTGTTGAGGCAGAAACATTATTTGTATTTGTATTCAAATAAAAGTGGAAGGAGGTTTAAAAGTCCTGTTTTCTTGTTTTTATTATTCTTTTAATTTTAGAAAATCAAAGTGTTATAATAAGAGTTCATGAATAAACTACCTTATGAAGGAGGTCCTCACACTGGGTCTCGAACTGGAGTCTCCCAGATCATAAATGACTGTGCTGACTACTGAACTGAGCAATAATTAACTTTACTCATCTTCTCATTGCAGACAGACCTCTACCTATTTATACACTTATAACACAGAGACAGCACAGTGTACAACATGTAGGGAGGAACTTCAAAGCCCATTCTTGCTTTGCACTTTTCATTTATTGCCTAATTTTTACAACCTAGCTTTGTGGAAAGGAGAAGGGGAACAGCAGGTTATGGAGAGTCTCTTGGGGACACATTGCATGTGTCAGTAGCTCAGCTTTATCTCTGGGGAAGACCTTCAACTCTGGGAGTGATGTCCAAATTAGGAAATGTGCATCATGTAGCAGGTGGATGTGACTCCTCTCGTTGAGACCTGCTGAAATACATAAAAAAGTTCAGGGTGACAGTTTCTTTGTGGCCATGGTACTGTTTGTGTTGTTTCTTAAATATAGCGTTGTCTGTTGCCAGGCTTTAATATTCTTGCAAGAATATTGTAAAACCACAAAATTCATAATCTAATATTTCATCTAGAGACATGACAAAAAAAATAATTAGAAAAAGAAGAATGTTTCATATAAACATTGCCTACCAACTGTTAGCCCTCACTCATTTCAGAAATGATCCAAATCCAATTCATGCACATGGCTGAACCAGTACTGATGTAGCTACAAATAGTACAATCTCAGCAAGACTAGTCTACACAAATCCTGACTTCAGTTACACCTATACGTACCCCCTAAAGTTGCTCATTCCTGCTGGTGTTTGGTTGAGTTTCCGAGCCATTAGTCCTTCAACAAAGTTTCTACTGCCTTGTCAGCAGGCTTCCCCTCCCAATTACTGCCACTGTAGAGGTCCTACTGTAGCTATGTACTCTGATTCAGCAATTAATGCTCTGCACCAGTGCTCTAGACAGTGGAGGAGTCAGTAGGGAGGCAGCAGGGGTATTGTACATAGTTGGTCTATGTACAGTACCCCTGCTGCCTCCCTACTGACTCCTTAGGCTTCAGGGTCTGTCTGGATGGGGACTTCAGATGCACTTGGAACTGAACCAGAACAATAACAATTGTTTTCCAGGGCCAGGGAATGCTCACCATTAAGCATTATTCACTCAAAAAGTGTTGTAGGTGAGGGATATGATATGCTTTAGAGATAAACTCTGCTGCTGAAAACTCTGCTGAATCAAATAATTTTTAGTTCCGAAGATTCGTAGTCACCGACTATGCAGTTTGTTTACTGTTTTTCTTAGCTAAGCAATCTCCTCTCCCCTCAAATGCACTTCAGTACATACAACAGTAAGTGGACACAACACTATTCCAATGCACTTCAGTGTCTATGACAGTAAGTAAGTGCATTGTTGTTCATACTGCTGCAACCTTTAGTGCCGATTCATTTCAGTAGTACAGTTGCATGTTCAAGCTTTTATATTCAATTCAGGACAAAACTATGTATATACAAGCACTTTTTTAGCTCAGCAGCCACTTACTTGCAGCTTTTACCATGTCATCTTAGTTTATGTGGTTTATTAATGAGCTTTTAATGAGGAAGTAATGCACTGTGTATCACAGCTGAGCTGACAACTGTACTTTCAGTCACCAGTGAGAGGAGCTCCACTGCTAAAAGCCAAGATTCGGTGTTTAAGATTTGTTGTAGATGTATTGAACACCTCTAATATGATTGCCTTAGAAGAAAGGGGGAAAAATGAGTCATGTCTCACAATGTTATTTTGTGTCTGTCTTATTTATGGTATCATCATTGTAGTCAACAGATTCCAGTTGAAGGTGCATGTTTTTCTCTAGTTTTTTGTTTGAAAATGTGATATTCTTGGTAAAGTGGAGATGGTTATTACGGATGAAAATCATCTTGTCACATCTCATCATGTGCAATGGAAAAGTGAAAGAAGGACAGGGGCAGGGTTATTTTTGCTAATGTCTTTGTGCACTCATCATATTTCAAACTCATGAACCCTAAAGGAGTCACTCTCAGTCAATTATTCAGTCCTAGATGCATATCCATCAAAATCTGAAAAGGCAATAGCCAGTGACAATTCTGATAATTATGGAAACAGCCATTGTCTGTGTGTAGCTATTTAAAGATGATGATAGAAAGTTGTTTATGCAGCCTCTTCCCATTCTGCTGAATTGGCAATTACTTTGAACAGCCTCTTTTGTTCTGCTTCCTGCACTGAAGAGGTCTATACAAATATACACTGTTTTTCATTAAGTTGGTCCAGTACAGTTTTTTCGTTAGTTTATTTTTATTTTTTAACTTTAAACTAGACCACAGCATATGCATGTACATCTTGCTCTGAGAATGCTGGTATCAATATTTTATTCAGGAGCTCCATTTTGCGGTGTACTCTCAGACAGTCTGCATGTGATAGTTAACAAGAGAAGGTTTGTCGTAGATCTGGCTGTACCCTGCTCCTTTAATGGCAAACAAATACCATGAATAAAGTATATTTTTAATTTTGAGAGAGCATTAGTGACGGTGTATGACTTACAGGACACATATGCTTTTTGTGATTTCTTGTTATTTATATACTGCCATGATGTCAGGTGTCTATATTAAAATTTTAGGTAAATGCATGTAAAAATGTTCCCTAAAAGACAAAAACCCAGATTTCAGCCTTCCCTGAGTGCTTTGTTTACTTTGCCTGCCAGGGGGAAGCTTCCAGGACCTGGGGTGGGCTTAAAGAGACAGGAGCTGTGGCTCAGGAGGTAGAGTTGCTTTTCCATTCGTCCATTAAAAAATTGGCAGTTTGATCTCCAGCTCCTCTAATCTGCATGGCGAAGTGTCCTTGGGCAAGATACCGAACCCCAAATTTCTCCTGAAGACTGTGCCACTGGTATGTGTGTGTGTATGTGAATGGGCTTTAGAACTCCTGATGAGCAGGTTAGCACCTTGCATGATAGCCTCTGCCATCAGTGTATGAATTGTGTGTGAATGGGTGAATGTTAACATACAGTGAAAAGCATTTTGAGTGGTCAGAAGATGAGAAAGATGCTCTGTAAATGTAGCCCATTTACCTTTTTACCATTTAGCTAAAATGGCCTGTTACAGACAGAGGCTGAACTGAGAGACTGCATAAAGGATAATTTGAAGTTTAATTAATTAAGTTTAATAAGAGGTTTTTTGAACTGTAAATCATGCAAAGATATTCCAGCAGAGCCCCAGAAAAATATGGACCTGGAAATGTGCATGATGCATTCCTTTTAATGACATACATTGGGATATAAAAGGGTAGAAATAAATTGTTTAACTGTGCAAGGATGCCTATTGTGAAATGACTCAGTATGTACAGTACCAGTCAAATGTTTGGACACCTTCCCCATTCAAGTGAAAGCGAGTGTGTCCAAACTTTTGACTGGTACTGTAACTGTACTCTGTGTTCAAATACACAGTATTTTTTGTCTGATTATAAAGTTTGTTATTTAATGGTGAGTTGCTCACATTCAGACATAGACATATAATATAAGTCATGAGTAAAACCCTAAAATAATAATAATAAAAAAGATTCCTGCTATAAATTGAAAATAATAACTTAATATCTAAACTTATTAAATAAATAATGGACAAAAAATAATAAAGATTTTGTCCAAGCTGATTTTAGTAACATCATCCATTCAAAGCAAACTACATTAGCATAACTGTAACTAACTAAGCTTTGCCACATATAAGGAAAAGTCACTGAAATGAGATCTCAGTATTCGATAAGACCACTGTAAATATGAAGACACACATGGTCACACATGGTTACTGGGATAACCTTTTAGCCACAGCTAGTGATTTTCACTATTCGCACATGCAGCTACATTCAGGAACATTTCCATAAACACCCTCAGTAATAGTTGTACTTTTATTGGGATATCTCAAAGTAATTCACTTTGCTCTTCTCTCTGCATAACAAGTTCATTTCAGACTCCTTGAGACTTAAAAAAATATATATATACAGTATATAACACATATCCAGTCTGTGCTGTCAGAGAGATTATGTATACAATGTGAAAATGGCAAAATATAAGTTTCATGCTAATGTTACTAAATAGCTCCACTAGACAAAAGCACTTTGTAGAAAATTACCTATGTTTATAGCTGTTTTCCCTACATTACGTACCGAGCCACTGCAATTAAATGATGAAAATTATGTTTCATGTAATGAATGCTGTTATAATGAATGTTAATATAATGAATGTGTTTCATAATTGTGATGTTTTTGTAATTGTTTTTAATTGTGACTGTGTAATGTACTTATTTTGTATTTTGTAAGTCGTTTGTCTTGTGTTTGTATTTGTATTTATGCTTTGTACAGGATTGTTGATTTTACACTGCTAAATAAAGACTATCAATTAATCAATCAGTCAATCAATCAATCTATCAAGTTAGGCTTCTGGTAAATTTGAATAGGAGGCAACATGATTAAGCTTGGATAATAACTAAGTACAGAATAGAGTCCTGCATCAATAATTTATTCATGCTCCTATTCCTGGTACACACATCACATGAGATAGTGTGGAAAAATACACTGTATCTACTGAGAGGATGGTGACAAGCAGGATGAGTGTGCTTCAAATAGAGTGTGGTCTCATAGGAATGGAGCCTGGGGCCATGCCATCCATCAGACCATAGATGAATAACTCTGGCATATACTCTTCAAAGCATGTACCTTGTAAACAGAGCAATACTTCATCCAATCTAGCTCAATGTGTTTGAAAACAAACAGGAATCTAGAATATTTGGGTTCCCTGTGAGTGAAAAGAATACATGTGAGCTTAGTGTTTATTTGGTTAAAATAAATGTGTGCATGTATGCATACAGCACATGCCTCAGTACACTCGTTCACTTGATAGAAAAGGCTGGTTGAAGACGCTGTGTTCTATTAGTCCAAACATTGATTTGATCGTAGTAATATGCCAATCTCTGCTGTACCTGGCTGATCAAATTAACTTGTCACTCTCCTGCTTGCTTGGCAAGAACAGTGCTTGCTAACTGGAAAGGACAGTATGAAGCTGATCTGAGAGCTGTTTCCTCCCAGCCTGGCCCACATGACAAAATGTAGGTTCTGGACCATCAGGTTGCATTGAGGCATGTACAAGGCTCCTCTGACAGTTAGTCCCTCCACATGCTGTTCCTTTGTGGTACAACTTTGAGTGTGTATATGTGTGTGCATGCTTGTGTGTGTGTATGTGCGCTTACTAACTGCACTTATTAATTAAAATAAAAATAATAAATATTTAGTAGATTTTACTGACAGTAACAAGACACCAGGGATTCTGAAGAAACAAAAATACATCAAATGCATACAAGGTAATTTTATGATGTCACCAAGCAGAAGTCTTTTGAGGATTTGCCAAATGTAAAAAATGCAGTTGATTAAGTTTTGATGAATACTGCAAAAAAGAATGGCAAGAGCAAGCATCATTTTCTCATGCCCATGTGCAACATGAATCTCAAATGACATTAACACTTTTGTGATGACTTTTGCCGCTAAGTATGTATATAAAGTCCTAATTATATATGTAAATGACTAACTAAAATGGGACCATTGTAGGATTACAAATACAAATTCACAATATACGTAATGTTAATATTAAGTTATGTAAGATATTTTGGTATTTTCCTTTATTTCAAGTGCCATTTTGAGGAATAATAAGAAGAGTTGACAGAAACTCTATAGAACCTATCACTTACCATCAGGTAAAAATGGTCAGCATCTGTTTTTTCAAGAGTTTGTCACCTATGCTGGAGGCTTATTCTAAAATGTACAGTGTATTTTACATTTCTTGGAAAATTTATGTCCTGGGGGGTGTAGTGGATGTTTGCTGCAAAGCCCTTTATGGCAGGTATTGTTTCTCTTTCTGCTGCTTTAGCTTGTTTGCCAGATATTTTCCTGATTTGTTACTGTATTCAAATTTATCATATCTCAGCCTTTGTAATATGAATTGAGTTTTGTTTTTGTTCTTGAGGGTTTTGTTTTGTTTCTTAATAATTCATGTTGGAAACTGTATTTCAGCAAGGTGTTTTCAATTTTCCTTCCTTTCCTCGTGGAACAGGTAAGGCATTATTTTAACAATGAGTATTGCTATGCTTGTTTCCCTGAACACTACAGGTGAGCTTCCTTGGGAATCATTCAGGTCCATACAGAATGCTGACTGTTTTGATGAATATATTGAACTCTGAATATTCACGCAGAAGAAGCTAATTAGAACAGGGTGGATACTTAGTGAAAGACGTGAAAAAGAAGACGTGAGGTGACTATGAAAGCTGAAGGCTTCTGGTGTTTGATTTCTCTTGGCTAAGGTTAATGACTGCATTTAAGACCCCACTTTTTTATCGTGGAATCCCAAAGATTAGATGGGCTTGTGGAAAATGAAGAAGTTGGCAACATACAGAAAAACTGTGTATGTGCATTATTATGAATAGACAACATGGTGACATGGATTTTATCGGGGTGCCATATATTTTTGAGGAAATGAGGAGATCACATTTTGAGGGGAGAGTAAGTGGCCTCCATTACAATGATGGAAGATCCCCTGCTTTTACAGGAAATGAGCAAATTTGAATGCCCATGATTAATGGCAGTACCTAACACAGCTACTGCTAATTTATTTTTCCTAATTCAACCTGTACAACTTGGCTGAAGGTATGTATGTACTGAACCAACACCCTGATTGTAAAATCTGGTCATGCCAGTGCTATAACTGGCACAATCATGCCATTCAGCAATAATTAATATCAATTACTGAGAATGCCCTATTATGGTTTGCACTATTGTGGAATTTATAATTATACAGGGTAATTCTGGTGTGAATTCAGACTAGTTAAAATATCATGTGGGATCATTTTGATGTACAAAGCACATGATGTTGTCATAATGTTGGGTGACTTTATGCTACTAAAGTACAACAAGCATATTATCTGAGTTGCTTTATTAACCAACATTCTCAAATCCAACTGAAATTAAATTGCCTTTTTAACCCACAGCATACATAGCTGATTTTTCACTTGACAGTCATTTTCCTTGCTGGTTTAGTCACTGCTCTTCAAAATTCCAGTTAGTGACACATTGTCCACGACTTGTAGCGAGAGCAGTTTGTTTACTCTGTAAAAGGAGCATTTCTGCTATTTTTTCAAAAGACAAAACAGCTACTAACAATGCATTTAAAAACATAATGGCATTATTTTGGACTGCAAAGAGGGCTGATGAAATATGATATCAGGTGGACTTACTGGAGTAATGTGTGTGCTGTCTGCATGTCGATGTGTCCTTGGGCAAGACACTACCCCAAATTGCTCCTAATGGCTGTGCCATCAGAGTGTGAATGTGTATGAATGCTTAGTTTCTTCCGATGGGCAGGTTGGGACCTTGCATTGCCTGTACCCATTCAGCGTATGAATGTGTGTGAATGGGTGAATGTGATTTGTAATGTAAAAGCGCTTTGAGTAGTCAGAAGACTAGAAAAGCGCTATACAAGTACAGTCCATTTACCATGGTGGTCCATCATCTACAGCATCATCTCAGCTTGTAAATTCCATTTAATGTATTATTTCATTTTGTAAGAGACAAACTGATTTTTTATGCTCAGCAACTCATGGCATATCATTAAATACCAAACTGCAGCCTAGTAACTGTAAAGACTGATTAGTGTCATCAACAAAAAGTTCTTTCTCTTTAAAAAGGGAGTAAACTACTAGATAGTGAGACAGAAATTACAGTGCAGCAAACACTCATCCAGAAATGAATGTGTTTATGGCCTTGTGTTTTTAAAGGCTTACAGTCATAAAGAGACAGTAAAAAAACGTAAATTAACAAGAGCACAAATTAAGTTTCATCTACATTGTGACATTTGTGGAATACTGAGACATTGCAGCGAAATGTCTTAAGCAGGGGAAAGCGGTATATTTCTTTGCCTCTGGCTTCAGATATTACTGTAAAAATAGACAGCCATTTACTGTATGGCTTGGGTGGATAATGTGCTTCACGTCTGATGTATATCATGCATGTCATTTACAAAGACAGAAATATAAGCAGTAGTACAATGGTTACTGTCATGCAGAGCTGTCCCCTTGAGTCAATTTAACTACTATAGCTACTCTGCTGCATTAAGCTTTCTGCTCCCTTGCCTTGTTTATTATGATGTTACCACTTCACTTTTGCCATGGCTTTTTAAATCCATTCAGTCAGTATACACGCAATGATACAATTTATATTTAATAAAATAGGTTATTTTTCCCATTCGAAGTAAACATGCTCACACAGCTGACAGATAATTATATCAAACTTTCATGCATTTTATTTTTTATTTTCCTCACCAGCAAAGAAACTTCACTAACCAAACACACAAAGCAAACTGAACTCTACCTTTATTAGCACTGTCAAATGATAAAAACAATTACCTTGCACTGAATGTGAGTGTCAAAAATGATTCATTTTGTGGGAAAAACTTGCACTGAAAAAAGAAACCTTTGTAAACTATTGTTTTGGTTCCAGGGTACAACACTGAGACATTTAATATTCAAATCCTGCTCTTTGCTTAAATGTCAACATCAAATACCTTCAAATGGTACACTTAAGGCTCATTCAGCGGAACAGACACATAGCGGCATGACATCATTACTGCCTTCCTTGTGCTAGGCTTTTATACAACCTTTAACAGCTGAGAGCACAACAATAGCGGTAAGCTGCTTTCCATGGTGTCTGACTCAGTCTGACTGTGTGGAACAGACAAACACTTATAAGGACATCAGTTTCTAAGGCTTAAGCTTCACACAGAGATTTCCTTTAGCCTCTTTTATCTCACCTCTCTTTGTCCCCTTGGAGACTTACCAGGGCTCAGCTATTTGCTGTCATGGTTGTCTGTGCTGTGATATCTAAATCTTATTGCATTGTGTTACACATTCTTAACTGTGCACATAAAGGTGCAGTGTGTAGGATTTAGTGTCATCTAATGGTGAGATTGTAGATTACAAATACATTAACACTCCTCCCCATTCCCTTATAAGCGTGTAGGAGAACCTACGGTGGCCACGAAATTTGTGAAAAATGCAAAAGGCGTGTTTGGTTTAGTAACGCACCGATCTGATACTAATATCAGATACCGGGTCCAATACTGACTCAAATAGCTGGATTGGGTATTGGTGGCGATGGGACTGATCTCAGCTGATCTATTACCTAGAGAGGAAGACACACCAATGGGGCCCGTGGTGCTGTTAGATGATTTTCTACCGCTGGAGCATGGCTGCTGTTGTTTCAGCATTGCTGTGCAGAAGCAATCACAGTGAAGGTGATTACTTCTGCGCAGAGGGTTTAATAGACAGTACAAAGTGTATGCTAACTTATAACACTATCTTGAGTAAACCACAGCTGTTCTGAGGTGCCCATGTAGCCTCAATAATAAAACCAGTCGCCTGTGGCCTGAGATGTAACGGCAAAAAAAACCTCTCATAATTAAATCTATTGCAACATAGAACTTAACAAAATCCCCTGAATATCAATTCTATAACTGCAGCAAGTGACTAATAAAAGTTGAGTGTCCGATTATTTAGCAATAGCTGGCAGTTAGCATTAGCTCTGCTCCTGGATCGTATATCTGCTCAAGGATTACTTTGCTCTCTCTGTCACATCACCATTACTTCGGCACCACTGAGCCTTCTGGTAAAAAAATATAAGGTCTTGGTGTCACTTTTATTTGCCTTAGAAGGGTTAATTTGCTCAGGGGTCTGAGTTTCTGACAGAGAACCTGCTGTGGTCAGTTAACACTACCTCTTGGTAGGTTCACTTCACTCAATCCAGAAAACTCCCATATTGTTTACATATTGTTTTTTTATTTATTTTAAACAGATTAGCAGCCAGCAACACATACATGCTTCGTTCAGCAAGTGTATTCTTATAGCAATTCTCTTTTCAAGACAGTAACGGTGTGTGTGTGTGTGTGTGTGTGTGTGTGTGTGTGTGCGTGCACGCACTGTACGCAGTAAAGTTAAATGTTAGCCTCTGTATATAATGTCAATATAATAACATATATATAAGGCCAATGTTGTTGAATCATTGTAGCTAAATGTTAGCAACCCAAATCAGCTATACGTTTGCTGTCTTGAACACACCCCATTCCTTTGGCAAACAAATTTGATGAAGTTTACTAAGTCAAGTCTCATGCCTTACACATAAAAGAATGATCCCAGTCTCTTCCACACAGTGAGGCATACAGCTTATTAATTAAAAACTGGTATTGAATCACTACTCGTTATCGGCCGATACCCAAAGCTCAGGTATCAGAATCGGTATCGGTACTGAAAAAGTCAGATCAATGCATCCATAGTTTGGTTTGTCTGTTCTGGACTACTGCAGAAACATGCAACATGGAGGGATCTGTGGAAGAGGACCCGCTCCTTGTGTAGATATAAAGGGCTCACACTAAGGTAACAAAAACACAATTCTTATTTTCAGGTGATTATACACTGATTAAAATATACTTGTGAATATTATATTCCATTTCTTTCAAGTCCAGTGCACTAGACGTCAGTAAGTTTTACACACTGCAACTTTAAAGCTACCATCTGTCAATTTTCTTTTTTTCTCTTAATAGCAAAGAGTAGAGAACACCTTAAACAGCAAATGTTCTATTTTTAGCATTTCACTGTACTTTACGTTACAGGAAAAACAATTAAATTTAGCAGAAAAGACTCTGATAAATCATATAGGGCAATTGTGCATGTCAGTGTACTTCCACTAAAAGTGCTTTTTTTGCAACTGACAGGCTCAGATTGTTATTATAAGTGTCTGACAGCCAAAGTAACATTAAACACAGGAACTAGCTGCCTGTAGCAGCAATATAGCTAACTGCAAAGGGATCTATATCTGGGGCAGCCTGTATGTCAGTTTGTCATCTGAGGCTGTGGATAGGTAACACCTGGGACTGGATGCGTGAACCTCAACAGTGCGTGTGTATTGCTGAACTGCTGCTTGCAGCATCTACACAAGAAGCGTGTCTGCTGCTGTACTTCTGCCACTGGCAGACCTATCACTCTATCTTGTTCCCTGTCTGTTTCTGCTGAGAACTGTGTGCGTCACACAGAGAAAATTAACAAGACCTTGAATCTCTAGATGACGAGACACAGCAGCTGTGTGGCTGCTCTAACCTGTTAACACGGGCACCAAAATGAAAAGCTAGAGGTTCTGCGACATGCATGTCCGGGGTCAGTGTCTGATCATGCTAGAGAAGCAATGTTAGTCATAGTTATGTGCTGGAATCACATTTTTCTTTAAAAAACAAAATACAGAAAGTGCACTAAGTGCAATGACGGATCATACTGTGGGAATGAAAGAAGAAAAACAAAGAATGGAGGCAGAAGGGCAACACAATCCTCAGGAGGGACTACATACAGTAACGGTTACCTCAGAGAAACTGCTGCAGTCACTGCTCTCCTGAAGAGTGAAGAGGAAAAACTTTTTCTGCAGAGTGGGACCTGTTGCTGCCAGATGCGGAAAAAACCTGTATGTGTTCCTGGAGTAATCCAATGGATTTACAGCATTTGTCAACATCAACCAACCTCTTGTCATTATTGGATACATTTTCTGTTTTGCTTGCAATGATAAAAAAACAAACACACACACAAAATATAAATAAATAAATAAAACTGTCAAAGCATTCCTCATAAAATGTCCCAATGGTTGGATTTATTTCTTCTTTGTAATTATTTCCCTCAGTGAACAAGTAAATAACTATGTCTTGCTCGTAACCTACAGAGCAGCAGCATAGCACAGTCCTCCTGAGATTTAAATGCACTGAAATGCTTTACGAACTATTTGCTATCCTTAAATCAGTGATTGTCCAGAATAAACATTACATCAGTGTCATTGTCATGATTTTTTTCTCTGTGTTGCTTCTGTATTCTGCTCTACACACCTTTGTCTCTGCTCTGTCATCATGCCTGATTAAAACTCTCACTGCGGCTGCCAGAGCTGTCATTCATGTCATTGCCGAGGACAATCCTATGATTTCCCAATGGTGTCTGCAGCCGGGGACAATGCTCTACTTAACAATTTCTCAGATGGATCAATCTATCTGTGCGAAAACTGAAATGGTTCCACAAAGCCGAGAAACTGATTTGGTGCCTGAGAGAACTGACACACCTGCCAGATAAGATATCATAACGGCATGAAATTAGAATTTAACCCTTTCCAGAGTAACACTGTAATCTCTTACTGAACTCTGTACCATCAAAGCAAACAAACATAGATGTCAGTGACAATCTGCAGGCACACTTAATACAAAATTGAATGTTGAAGTGAAACCTACTGTCATAGGCTGCATTCTTTTGTGAACTAGTAAATGAATATGTTTTATTGTACCCTTTGTATTATGAGTACAGATTGAGAATATTCAGTAAAATTGAAAATTAATACTTAAGAAAGATGTTGAAATTATGAAAACACTGCATGGACATTTAAGTGCTGTGTGAATATTTGGGTGTCATTCTCTTGTATAGACACACATACAGTCTGGTTCGCAGACATTAGTTGTTTCAGTTTGGAACAAAAATGTCAATTGCTAGAATTTGCTATTCATATGTGGTATCATTGTGTGCCATGTAATCCTATGTGGGAAGTAATAATTCATTAATTCATTCATATAATACAATGCAGCACCATAATATTTTCAGCTGCAATGTTTTTTCCTTTATTGCATGCAATAAAATCATACAACAACAACATTTAGAGCTATGGAACTAATGAGCTTTGCGCTTTAGCAACAAAACCATGATGATTGTTCAGCAGATACCACAAAATGTTGTCAATCTGCAGAGAAACAATGGCCCCCCAAACATAAAAAAGCATTACATTTGGCCAATAATAATCCACACAGGGCTTAATTTTCTAATCAATAATTTATATTTAATTTAAATTAATCACAGTGTTATAACATCCAAAATTGTTTGTCCTTGTCAACTGCACTATGAGGTTAATATAATATTTTTATAGTGTTTTAATGTTTTACATAATTATTTACAATTTCAAACTGTACAAATGACATCATTTTTTCAGTTCTTTCATCAAAAATTGTGTCATGGCAACATTTTCAACCATATGATACCACACTTAATAGCTTTACATGGTACATGTTCTCTAGACTGTACACAATTATATGATATATTTCCACTCTGATGTATTCAGTCTAAATTTCTCAGTGCTCACAAATCTAAGTACATTGTAGTAAATATAGCTCAGGTAGTATCCTTTCATAAGACTCCATACACTACCACAGAAAATGGATTATGTGACGCAATAAGACTATAAACGTGTCTGTGTTGTGTCTAAGGCTTCATTATAGCCACATCAAACCTTTTTCAAACTGAACCTCATGGCCTATGCTCTTTGCCTGCTGTATAGAGCACACCAAATAATGGAGGAGGCGTACCTACAAATCAAATGCAATCTGACAGCGCCTCACCTTTCAGAGCACTCTGTAATTATAATTCAGTATGCTTTCATTTTATCCTGTTACAAATCATTGACTTTCCCCTATGACAAAAACATGTCTTCTTTAGTTCTCTTATCCTGACACAAAATTCCTGTGCTTAGTTGATAGAATATAGATAGAATATATATTTTTAACACATCATATGCCTCAAGTCAACAGTGTGTAATATTCTCAATATGATGTTACAGCATGTTAAAAACTAAAACCAACTCATGGGTAGTAAATACTTTGTTACTTAGTAATGTACACACACACACACACACACACACACACACACACACACACACACACACACAGAAACACAGAAAGACGTTACACAATGACACATTATTATTTTTCAGTACCAAAGCAACTTAAAAACTATTAAAATAGCAGCCTGCAGCTCTGACAGTGAAAGATAGCCCTAAAATGTAATGACATTCAAAGCCTCAAAGTTTTATTAGCCAAAAAATGTAGTGTCTGGCTCAATGTCAAAGACATGATGTCTTTATTAAAAAATGAATTTGAACATGGTCTGACTCCCATTTGAGATGCAGACCTCCACTTTCCATATTGTTTTAATTTATGTTACCAACTAATAGTGTCCAATTACATTAAATGGACAGACACAAAACAAAATGATAGAAACTTAACAATTTTTCAGCCCTGTAAATGAATTCAGCTGTCAAACTATCCTGCTATCCAGCTTCTTTGCTTAAGATCTGTTGTCGAGCATCAATGTTTGGGCAACATAAAGTACATACAGTTGTCATTGGTGTGTCTTCTTCCAGTAAAAGGAGACCATAATAATAATAAATGATAATAATTAATTTAAGCTGCAAGGCACTTTTCAATCTCGAAGTGCTACAACATTAAAATCATAAAACATCAGAACAACAAACAATTTAAAAAAGCCTTGCTCAATAAAAAAGGTTCTTAAGTCTGTTTTTAAAGGAGTCTAGGTCAGTCTCAGATAGTTAGGAAGGCTGCATAAGGCATTAACAAATAAACACATTTGTCATGGAAAGAAAACAGCATGTTACTTAAAGTGACTTTTTTTTAATGTTTATTTGTATAGGGTCAAGTATATAGCATGAATTAATGCCACATACCACAGCATGTATAGCCTGTTAGCAATGCCTGCCCCTAAATAGGCCTAAAATACATAAAACTCAACCGTAAAATACATATGGAACTGCACAAAATTCAGCAATATATATACATTAAATCACAAAACACAAACAATTTACAAACAATGATACAATAAATTAATCATACAGCAACAAACATCAGATCACTCATGACTACATGACTGATTCCTCTTTAAAAACTGTTTCAATATGAGTTTAAAATGATGCTAGTCATGATCCATTCTAAGTTCTGTGAGCAAGGAGCTCCACATGTTGATCCCTTGAACAGAAAAAGCTGTATGTTCAAGTGAGGATTTACTTAAGGACAATTGCCAGTAGACACACTGTGTGTTACTGAGCCAAAAACCCTGAGAGGTACCACTTGGTTATTTAGGAATTTAGATGAGTTTATGATCAGCAAATTTAATAAAATGATCCACTTAACATATTTAATTTCTTAAGAACATGGCAGTAGTGTGATCTTATCGGATTCCTGTCCAGATTTTTAATTGCTCGATTATAAATCATCATGAGAGGCTTGACTGTTGCAGATGCTGCTTGTGACCAAGAAGCAACAAGCTGACAGCATTTGCTGTCTGTCCTTATGGTGCTGTAACTTGACTATTATCTATGGTAACCTGCCCCCCTCCTTGTACTGATCAACCTGGTAGGGCCATTCCATTTTAATTTATTACCATCTAGTTACAGGTATATTTTCAACTTGGAACTTATCTTGATTTTTGACATTTCCAAGCTTTTTTTCTCTCATATGTTAATCCATCCACCACAGTTGTTTCTTCCTAATTCTCAGGTTCAGCTCCAGTTCAAGCTTGAACTCATTCATATCTTTGATCATAGCATCAAGTCTCTTTATCTTATACATCAAAATTTGGTCATCTGGGCTAGACCAATCTGTGTGTTAAAACACAGACATTTACCAGAATTATTAGCCAAGTACGTAGGCTACAAAAAAATATGTCTTGGTTTTACACTTCCAAATGAGAAATTCAGTGACTTTGGAGCCTCTGACACTGCCAGGTTTAGGGTTGGGAGATCAGCTTTTTCTGTCACATCAGTCCCAGTTGTAGATTATTGGTTTAGGAACCGTATATTTTGATTCTTGATTCAGTTAAGCTGAAATGTGAATAGTGTATTTTTCTACTGAATAAGGCAAATGGCAAATGGAAAAGCAACACATTTGAAATCAACTGACAGATTTCTGAAGTATAAAATGGTAGAATTAATTTAAAAGCACACAGTGTTCCTCTTCACAGCAGGTTCACAGGTCAACATCAAAGCACAGTTTGTTAACATTAATTATACATGTCGTCACTCTGATTCCATAGTGTGGAAAAAAAATCTATGCTCAACAAAGGGTTCTGAGCAATATACTCCAGGGACAGGAAGACATGTCAACCCCAGTAAATGTAAATACAAAGCCCCTTTAATTTATTCTGTTTATGACAATATCACCATTCCTTGAGTATATGCAAATAGAGAATGAGAGAGACTTTGTTTGGAGCATTTAATTGCTAAGCTTTTTTCAAAATGTATTTATGTATTTTTAGTGATGAAAAATGAAAATATAATTTGACAGGAAACAATGACAGGAAAAATGAGCTTCTTTGTATTGAACATATTCTAACATTTCAAGTTTGTAATATTTTGTGGCCTTTTATGTGTGTGTGTGTGTGTGTGTGTGTGTGTGTGCTTCTGTGTCAAAGTCAAACTGCAACAAACTGGCAAAAGAAGGCAACAGTGTCCATTCTAAGAAGATAGCATTACAGTCATGAATAAAAATACAATACAGAGCTGCATCACAAGGTCTCCCCAAGCACTGCAGTGTAACTATAACTGCTATAAAGGTTTTTTATTTGTTAGATTTTCTTTTCTTTTTGTTATTTTGTAATTTCTGGTAGGTGTGTTGATGGATTGATCTGAGATGATGGAATGTATTTACTGCTAGGGGATTAGGGGATGTTATCAGGTTCATGGCTCAGTGGAAAACACAACTGTGGCTCCAGGAATTTGTGTGATGTTAATCAGTCCAGTAAAGAGCATTGTGCTTGATATGTTCTCCAATGTGTTTGTGGTGATAATAAAACTTGTGCATTGAGAGCTGTCAGTGTTGACTCTGTTGTTTATATTCTTCCTCCGGTGTCCTGCACCTTTTCATAGGAAGTGCATCTTTTATAATTACCAGTGGCTTGGGTTAAGCCACAGTTTATTTATTTTACAGCAATGTGTAATAAACTAGAGCAGAGTGTATTCTATTCTCTATGATATGCAATATGTAAGTGATAGTTGAGGTGTGAGATAAATTCTTGGTCCAGTTTGAAAAGTGCTACAAAATCATCAGGTTATATTCATTTCTACACAGTTTGCCACTGAAATGAATGCACTTCTTTTTAATCTACAGCAACACTCAATACACCAGGTGTACAATCTTGTCTCCATCAAGTCAGAGCTTGTCTGTCACCCAGTGTCACATTCATGCTGATTGTATTTATGTGCCTAATGCTTTCAGAATCACTGCCCTGCCTCACCTCATACGCATTGGTCTGCACAGAAAATACTGCTGCAGTTACTTCTCAAACTTCAGAATACTTAATTAACACTCTAGATCAGTGTCATTAGTTATAATGTGAATCCACAACTTCCACTTCCATAAAACACTAGGTAGAAAACATAACAACTTGAAACAAAAGCAAGGGCAAAAAATTATAGAATTACATGTTATGGATGTTTGTATTTCTATTTTATGACTATTCCATGTAGATTCCAACCATATATTTTCATAAAAACAATTTTGTATAATATATGAAATAATAATATATCAAAGTGGGACTATCCCTTTAAAATGTAAATTTCAAATTGTCAAGATAGTAATTGGTTTATGCTATACAGTGTGCAGCCTCTTTTTCCCTGCAGGGATCAGAACCAACAGTTTGATGTCTTCTCCTAAGAAATGGTGACTGTTTTTAATATCAAAGTGGCAATCTGGCCATCTCCTCTGACTAAAATACATATCATAATTTCATCCTCATTGTATGCGTTCAGTGGAAGCTACAGACTCAGGTCCCATTCCACCCTGTTGCTATTTGAGTCAATATACACGCAAAGGCTTAGTGATTCATTCAAGCACTCTGACTTCCACTCCACTGAGTAGAGTTTTCCCTTTTCAGAGATCAAGTTTAATTTCCTTGCCTAACTATGAGATTCCTGAGGACTTCCCCATGACTGTTATGGCCCTGGCGCTTGCAAAGGGCAGGAGGATAAGTGAAGTTGCTTTGTAGTGAAATGTTGGTTGTAAAATGTAGAAGAGCTCTGTGATGCATTTACTGCTGTCCATAAAATAATACTCCTCTGAGTGGCCAAATTAATGGAGATCCACCGGCTCTCAACATGTACAGTGCATCTTCATCCAGTCAACATGTCAACATGTGCAGAGTAACAATAGGTGCTGATGTTACGCCCCTGAAACAGGGAGAAATAATCACGAGAGTGATAAAGTACTGTTACTTCAGTGAGAGCGTTTACTCGAAAGAATATTTAAACATATGCACAATGTACAAATAAACACATGTTACATAGGAAACCGGTCAGAGCAGTCTACATACCCGATTTGATGTACAACAACGCAGTATTTCCCTGAGACACAAATCTCATTCTTTTCGACTGTTACTGGTGAACAACATGTCACTTCAACCCAGCAAATTCCCACAAAACCTATGAAAGTCACCAAGCAATAAATATTCAAACCTACATAACGTACATCAACACACGTGCACAATTAAATTCACAAAATGGCGGAAGCGCTTAGCATAGTTACTTGGCTAACAAGCGGGAGCTAGCTTAAACATATATTTTATCATACTCAGCAAACTTCACTTTAACTCACTCAAAACGTTATACATACACTCACTTAACACGCAAAATATCTTACAAAATTATTACAACCACCTTAATAGGGTAAAACACTGACAACATACCTGAAACGGGGAGAAATAATCACGAGAGTGATAAAGTATTGTTACTTCAGTGAGAGCGTTTACTCGAATGAAGAAAACACCGCAAGTTCCCCTGGGTATGTGGGTGGAGCCAAAAGCAATCGATCTCAAGCTATCTGATTGAGACTACATTGCAGATCACTGATACTCTGTAATCTTAACACACAATGAAATAAACAATAAATGAATTAAACTTCTTAGTATTTTAACCTCTTTTTAACACAATGAATTTCTATTTTTCCTTTTAACCATTTTAAACACATTTTATAACTCATTTCTCATGCCTGTATGATTTTTAACCTTATCAAAGCATTTTAAATGTACTGTCTTTTTAAGCATATATGAACCATTAGTGTAACTTGTCACATTGAAATCCACACTCCCATAATACCACCCTTTGCCTTTGAAAAAAAAAAAAAAACTCTGAACAACCAGCAACCTGCCCTCCAATCTTTCAAACACAATTTTTTTGTGTTTGTAAGATTTAATATATTATCTGAGACAATATGGTGCAGTGGTAATGACAACAGACCAGGTTCAATTACCGGTTGTTTATCATAATTAGAGTTGGTAGTCAGAACGTTTCTCTAACTATAACGAATGAGCTGTGCTAAGGGCAGGATGTTGGTCAGTAAATGAACATTCAGCTTCCCTGTCCATAATGTCTGTCATTAATCTTCATCAGCTCCTGACTCAGTCTGTAATGAAGGGGTCATTTTCAAGGCCACATTATTGCAGACACATCCCAACCTCATTCATGACTTTTTTTTTTAATTTATTGGTTTATAAAGCTAAACAACAAAAACAAATGTCATTCATTACTACAAACATACAACGCTAACAGAAGGGAAGAGGGAGCAGCAGAATATTACATATAATATATATATATATATATATATATATTACATAGATAATTCACATAGATAATTCACTATTTCAATAAAACACAACAAAACAAAAATAACAACAACAAAAAACATACATTTTACAGTTATTGTAAAAATGGGTGGACAAGTCCTTCAACCAGTTGTTAAAGTACTTTGGTAATGTTGTTTCCAGTTCATTAATATTATCCACTTTGCTGACAGGGAAGCCGGTGTGAATCTGGTATACAGTTTTATAAAGATTTACAATATGTATAGTATTAATTCTGTCAAGTAAACAAACTATTGGGCATGATTTGATATATACATTAAGAACACATGAAAGGTTTTCAAATTAATCAGCCCTGAATCTCTTTAGGGACAAAAACAATGTGTCATAAAAATATCTACTGAATATATCAAATGTTTAATACAAACAGACTAGTAATTACACTGCATCTATAGAAAAAGTAAAGATGTTAGTTTATTTCGGATATTTTAGCTAGTATTCTAGAATGGGGTTTTGAGTTGGTGTTTAGTGTCAACAGCAGTTATGCAGTGCTATAAACTGTGTTTAAGAAGTTTGTTTGTTATGGATTCAAAATGTTTGTTCAGTCAACTTTGTGTCTGTGTGAGACTCAATGATCCAGCTGCATACATTCGGTAATTAAAAGTAAATAGCAGATAATATTAAATAAAGGTTTTGTCACATAACGCAAAGCGGACTGTCTTCGGCTCCTGGGTAATGTAGCTGCCTCCGCTATCAAAACCTGACAAAGAAAATTCTTGATTTCTCAGGTAAATAATTAAAACATATGGCTATAACATTAACTGACTGTATTGTTGCATGTATTCTGTTGAGAAATGTTGAGGATATCATTATAATCCACAGTGAGGAAAATACTTCCCCACAGCGGGTCCACCCCAGCACTAGACTGACTCAGACCATTGACTGCACTGATAAAATTATAATAAAGAAATAAAAACTAGGATGAAACCTTGTGAATACAATTCAGCAATGCAATGGTTATAGTTAAAAAAAGAGGTAAAAAATGAGAAAAACAATACAGTTTCTGTGCTCCTGAGTCCTGACTGACACAAAAGATACTTTCAGTTGAAAAACATTAGTTTGAAAGTCATGTTGATTGTCACGAAAAAAAAATAGAAAATTTGTTTCCATGTACACTAATCTATAGATTAATTTCTGTGACTATTTCACAAATTGCAACGATGCTGGGCTGTCAGGTTAGTAGAAGAACATACAGTATATGCAGCCATGCATGTTTCATATTGCACAACTATGATTCTTCTTTTCACAACACTCTACCTCCTGAATTATATTAGATTTTACCAAAGCAAACATATCAGAGTTTTAGAATCTTGAGCATCCTCCAAGCAAGAAAATTCTAGGTATATGTTGGATAAGCCAAAAAAGTCTATAGTTTTATTATGTTTAATGACATTTTATTTACTGGTCATTCTTAGAAATCAATTAAAAGCATTATTTTTATATTTATATTCATATTTATTTGCTAACTGAGCAGAATAGGATTTGCTTTGACTTGGTGTTTGTCTTGAATTGCCAGTGGTCTTAGTATCAAAATTGATTTGGAATTAACAATAGTGGTGCTGACTTGTCCTCTACAAAAATATAGAGGAGATAATAAAAAGATAACAAAATAATCTAATCTAATAATACTTTCTTTTCAGTAATTATCAGTCAGTCTGAGTTAGAAGAATAAATCTTCATATAATTTGTAGTTATGCTTTGAAGCATACATTATTTTATCTGACAGAGTGTAACCTTCTGTGTCATTGCTTCGTCAACAGACATATTTTTGATAAAAATATTGGTCGTGTCCCAAATAGGATGGTTAACTGTAAAGAAAGTAGCGCACTGTCTTGTTAGGTTTATTGAAAGCATTGGATAAGAACATAATGACCACAATAATTTAAGGCAAGTGTTCTGCTTTCGAACAGTAAGAGAAATGATGAGTTACTGGGTGGTTGAGCCCAAGGCCACTTGACTGTCTCATTGAAGATGACAGCTTTTTTGTAGGTCACTACAAGAATTAAGACTCACATTGTTGACCTCCTTTTCCATGAAGAAATGGGATTGATGACAGCTTTTTGTATGTTTCTTGCTTCTTGTAATTCAAGTGCAAGGACATTTTGTTTTATCATGATGATTTATAAAAAAAAAAAAGAAAAAAAAACATCTGTGTATAGCAGCTCTTTAAAGCCTTGCTGCAATTAAGCATTTTTAAAAGACCAGAATTTGATTGATTTCTCTTTGCTGGAGAGCATATACACACATGTAGAAAAATCATTTGAAAGTATATATGATGATTAACTTTTAATGTTCATAAATAAACATTATCATTACATAGAGCAGAAACTGTGCCAGTGCAAGAAGAGAACATAGAGGAAATTGGCAATATGGATGTCAAGAAAGCCATATGAACAGTGTCTTTGATGGCCTTAAATTATTGAATCAATGAAATAGTAATGCAGCTAGGCTTGAAGAATTCTGTTTCTTGTGCTTCAGCAGAAGACCAGTTGTCTTTTTCTAAGGCATTTACATGGGTCGACACACTCCAATTTAAATAATATATTGATTTTTGATCTTGATTAAATAAACCTGGGGGAAGGGTTAACAGGCACAAGTTCCTTTACATTTTGATCTTCCATTTCTCCTTCACTGGAGTATCATTTAAATACTGACGTCAAAAAAAGGCTAGATCAGTGCATGATTCATATGCCAAGTTTGAAAGATATATCTGACTTAATAACACTCCCTCCAGCTCACTGAGCCTACAGGTCAGGTCAGGTTTGGATGGTTGATTAACGTATATTTGTGCGAGTTGGGTGGTGCAGCAGGTGCCTCTGTGTGTTTGTGTGAGGGAGCGAGTGCACATACATAGGTGGGCTGACTAACCGGGAGTGAGAGATGCTTTGCCGAAGCACAGTGCCAAACACAATAATACAGATCTTTTATGTAATTATGAGAAGTGTAAGCATGGGCAAAGGCATCACTTGCAATAGTCTCATGTCACAAGCACCAGGATGTTGACTGCACCTCATTCAATGGCCACACATGTCACTAATGAGAAAGTATTTCTGATTCCTTCAAAGGTGTATCTAGCGGAACAGACTTTGCCTTTAGTGTTTTTCGAGAGTTTTACGGCCACCATAAGTTCTCCTACACAATGGAAGGGGAGGGTGAAGAGAGGGGTTATCAGTTGGTTGTAATCTGCAACCTCGCTGCTAGATGCCACTAAATCCTACACACTGGTCATTTAAGTATTCATACTTTAGGGAAGGCTGTTCTATGTGGAAATGCTTATGGTATTAAGACATGGTACCTATAGCACTATCATGTGGTCAGTTATTATGTGTTTTTGTTTGTTTTGGCAAATAACTCATGAACCATAAAGCCTGGCAAAATAATATATGCACAGTGTGTTCCTTGGATGAAGCTTATTCGACTGACATAAACCACGTCCGGTATGCCTGGAAAATTTTCCACCATTTTGGATTTTCTGGTTCTTTTTTTGCTTCTTTTAGCACATATTTCATCTAGTATTCACCAAACTTGGTACATACCATATTTAGATGACCCAAAACAAAACTTACAAGTTCATTTTTGGGTATCACTTACTGTTTATCTGTAATTGGTTACCAGACTTTGAAGGCATGGCCTGATGCACTTAATGGACCATAACTTCAAATCTATATTGGATTGCAACCAAAAATTTGGGATTGTTACACATACAGTCACATTGCACAAGTGTGCCACATATTATACAATTCTACCCAGAAGGGGTGCTAAAGTAACATGATATTTATGCAGTTCTGTTGTCTTTAAAATAAAAAAAATTGAAACTTGGTACATAAGTTCTTCATGAGAATGTGCATGCCATACTGAATCATGGCACCAATAGCCCAATCTTGTGGTCATTAGTAAAAATCCACCATCCTACTGCCATATCTCTTACATGTAATATTCCATAGTAACCAAATTCATCAAAGTTGTACAGGTGGGGATGCTGAACAAGTTTGTAGCATTTGATATAATTAGACCTGTAAGAGGCCATAAAAGATTGAAAAAAAGCTGCTGAAGCTGCAGCAGCAGCTAACAAATTCCAGCTCTCCCACATTTGCAGCACTTTATTATTATTTTTAAATATGTTTTTCAGTCACAACCTACTTCTCCATACTTCCAACTACAGAAACCATTCAAACATCCAAAACACACAAACACACAAACAAAGTGTCATTTTTCATTTTCAAAATAAAAGCCCAATACAGTAACCTTACTCACTGTATGTTAACAGGAAACTAGTAATTGCCTTAGCTTTCTCAAATAAAAGTCCTAGACAATAACTGCACTTTAACAGGGAACTCCGGATTGTATTGGTATTGAAAAGTCAGGATGAGGTGGTTGTTTCAAAACAAACTGTAACTGTATCTTAATAGAGGGTTTGTGAGTTTTAGATCTGATATTAATACAAATAATCTTTCTTTCACAGTTTCAAGGAGTTTTACTTCCATGTTCAGCTTTGACATTATATAATTTGCCTTTCAGCAGTTTCAGCTCTCAGCTTCTTCAGCTAATGCACTTCAGCTCCCAGCTCCAGTTTTACATTTCAGTTTCCAGGTTTTCAAAATGATCCAATTCAGTTGATATAAGCTGGTTGTTCAGCCATTTTCAGCATCGCTTCAGCAATTTCTTTCAGTTTTCAGCTTATAATGCATTTCAGCTTTCATCATTTACAGCAGCTTGCAGCGGCAGATTATTATTAAGTGAAAACAATATCCTCACTCTTGCTTTACATTTTGTATTTCATGAAATTTGCTTGTAGTTGCTGTACTGTTGTAGTAAAGTAGGATTTAAGTACAATTATGAATAATATACAGTATAGTGGAAGCACAGTATTCTGACACTTCATGCACTGTTTAGTTCTGTTTCTATTTTGAGTGATATCAAAACAGTTTTTACAACAAGCCATTCCAGCTAATTTAACAAAGTTGCACACCAGGTTTGACTTATGACATCAATCAGAGAAAAGCAGCAAATGGGGTAGTAATTTTACTTTATAAATTACTTTAACTATATATAATCAAAACAGACATTAATTATTTTTCTAGTAAGTGATTAATCACTTGAATACACATTTTAGCACAGTTACTGGATGAAGTTAACTTGTAAACATATTTTTTTCATGAGAGCAAAAGTACACATACTGTCAAAGTTTTCTACACTTGATGTAAACTTCCTTTTGGAAGCTCATGTTTATTTTCCCTTGCAGAGTGGATAGATGGCAAAATTGCCCAACCATCATTACAAGTGAAATTGCGCCTGCAGCAGAGTTTATAAAGTAGCCCTTCTAGTGAGTTTTTAAATTATGGAACTGTCAAATTGGATGGCCAGGCTGCAGTGCATCACAGAAAGAATAGACATGTTTTCATTTGCCATTTCATGCAGCCTGATACAATGAATGCAAGCCCCGCCAAACCAGTTATGGATATTGCGTGAATAATACCAGTACTTGAATATAAAAAGGTTTCATGGGACATATGCTGTACATATTTATCATGAGTGCTTTCAAATAAAGTAGGCTTTTAAACCTTATGGTTTGACCACTATATTTAAATGTGAAGCGACTCAGTAATGGACAGCAATAAAAGGAACAAAAACTGTCTTTGATCTACTATGTCTGCACAATAAAACCCTGCAAATGGTCCAAAATTCGGCAGCATGTCAGGTCTTTAACCAGCCAAAAACAGCATATGTCACTCCATTTTTCATTACTCTGCAGCTGTGTCCCTGTTGCTGCTCACATCAAGCTCAAGACTGCTTGCCTCCAGAGTGGCCACTAACACGGCACCCACCTACCAGAATTTCCTCATTCCTTTGGTGATGAAGCGAGTCACCAAACTTGACTTAGTTATCAAAATTTCTTGCTGTCTTCAAAAATTGCTTGAAGACCTACCTCCTCGGAGAGTACTTACTCAATCTAATATGCTCTTCTTTCTATCTTTCAGTCTAACTCTAGCTTGTTCTCAAAAACAAAACGTGTTACTTGTGCCAGGTGGAACTTAAAGCTGAGTGTCAAGGAACTTATTCACAAAGGCCTCTTCATGATCTACTTTGGCATGTACCACTGGGATTGTACCCCAGTGGTATGTCACTGTAGAAAAACTGTATGGAAGATTTAAAATGCCTAAAAAAAACAAATCAAAAAAAGACATAGATTGAAATACAATATACATTTTTCTATGTATTTGTTTTTTATGTGTGCAATTACTGTTTCATGACTAATTGAAAATCATGTTAAAAGGGCAATAATTTGCTTGTCTTTAATAAGTGAATTAATTGTATTTCATTTTGTCTACATGAATCTTCCATGTCCAAGCTAGCCTTTTCTTTTAGAGATGGACAAACACTGTCCACACCAAAATGAAAAACAACTAATTGTGCAATCACAGCTTAGGGGTGGAAACCATGGGCAAGGATTAGTGTCACAGATGCCAGCCATGACAGACAGCCATTCACATTAAAAAAGTATCCTGTGGGCCAGCCGGCAGGGGGAAACCATTGACTGTACATTTATTTACATTTGTTATCAGCAGTTGTGAGAATTCTCAGTCACTCTCAATGGAATTAAGTCTACAGTCAATAGTAGCATCCCTGCAGCCGTCTGGCCCACCACAGAAGCTGTTTTAATCTGAAAGCCTGTCTGTCATGGACGCCATTAGCTGTAAACACTGATAAGCAGCTCCATCCATGGTCTATATATACCAATATACATACATTAATATTTATGGTGAAAAATTTCTGAGTGGCATTGTTTTTTAGAAATATTAAACAATAAAAAGGTATGTTTATGCCATAAAAGTAAACATTATCTGATATATAATATAATCTCAAATAACCAGTATGTAAGAGGAATGATATTATATGACATACAGACTGGATTAGATTATACATTTTATGATCTGTATAATAATGGAGACTACATTGGATTATACATTTTAGGACAGTAATATATGTCTTAAAGACAAACTATGCAGTGTGTTACCTTTTGGTGATGATTACTTTGAGCTGCATTTTGTGTATAAGAGGTGCAATACAAAGTTTAACATTCATCATTAATTGTACTTACACCACTGTTTTAAATTGCAGATGGCAGATCATCAGAGTAACTAACTGTTCAGGGTGGTGAAATGAAAGATGTATGTGTTGCATCGCGTAGTTGTTTGCAATGGGAACCACACACATGCAACAGTCTCTCATTAGAAGACTGAGCTGTCTAATGGGTGGCCATTTGTCTAAAGATGCTTGATGGGACCTAATGGGCAGAGGATGTGAATTAATAAACAATGCCCCACGGTACATGTGTGGACAATTAATAGTGCTTAACGAGAAAGAAGATGGATGACTGGGGGGCCAGTGATGGACCTGAGTTTAACAAAGTTGGGTGTTCAGGGCAACTTTACCATTGCCCTGCTCAGAGACACACATAACTTAATAGGGGTGAGAAGCTGGGGACAGAAAGCTTTTAATCATGGTAAAGCAGGCTTTGGTGGGGCTAACTCAAAGCAAAATAGAAGTCATTACTCTTCTATAGTAATTGTATCATGATTCACAGCTGTATTTTACCTTACAGTAGGGTATACACCAGTTGCACCCTCCTACTCCCTCTTTTTGCACATGCAGAAATAATGGGTCAAGGGTGAGTGTATCAGGATTATGTTAGATTCTGTCTCTGACTGTATTCATAAATCTGCCCTGCGGACCTTTTACATTGAATAGATGTAATACAACAGCCTTTACCAACATTGAAAACCATGGCGTAGGCGGCGTTATGGCACCATTACATTTTTCAGTGACTATAGTCATTAATTGCTGTGTAATGCTATAAAATGATATATATATATATATCTTTCTGATGTCAGCTCAGCACAGTGACAAATCTTGGTCTACTATATCATTATTATAGTGAACAATTTGGTAGTCATTTGATTATACATAAAGTTTGCTCTCCTTCTGTATGTTACCATCTTTCTGGTTGTGCTTTTGTTTGCATCAAACAATACAACTTTTACATACTGCAAAGCAGAGGAAAAGTTTGAGGAGTTGGGGAGTTCAGATGCCATACATATTCATAGAGGATGAGAGTGAAGTGAAGTGCATTACAAAACATGGAGCCCATTCTGAGCTTGGTGATTCAGCACTGGGCTTGTCTCTATCAGATAAGATGACAGACTAATATTGATGGGTCTTGTCCTTGCTCAAGCTGATACTGTACGGTGTACACAGATGCGGAGCCACAGTATTCCCCAGGGCTTCCCTTTGACTTTACAGTGCAGCTAGAGTGACAGCCAACTGCTGCAGGTGGATAATCCTCTAAGGAGAAGAACTGAATTTGTAATGAGAATCTGAGCAAGGAATAGGGCCATTGTATTCGTAGCAATGAAGAGCAAGCGCATTTTTTTCAATTATTGACAAAATGCCCTTCACCTGATGAGGTCCAGGAACAGTGCCTGTGTCTGTGATGAGTTGTTGCTTGTTCTGTTCAATGCAAATACTGAGCATTCATCACAGCTTACTGAACAGGGAGCGTGTTAACTTGAATAAATACTTATAAATTAAATAAGATATACTTTATCTGAAATTCACACATATGCATCAACTTTGGTTTTGTGTTTTTGTGCTTGGAAAGATTACATATGTGAGAGTTAAAATATCTGCCCTGCATTTTTACAATGAATGCTGGGATAGCCTTCAGAAGGCTCATTGAAGTGGCTATCAGGTATAGAGGATAAATGGATTGATGAATGGATGGATGGACATTTATGCTGCCCTTGATGCAAAATTTAACTCAATTTCTGAAAATCCAATTAATATTTCACTACTATTCATGAATTACCTGATTGAATATGTGATGCCTACACAAATATGTTGACCATAGTACTTATTTCAACATTGTGAAACTGTGAGCTTTGCTTCAGTGCCCACTATCTTAAAGCTAGTAGCTATGTGTAGCACAGAATCCAATATGTCCTCCAATAAGTTCCACTGAAAAGCCATTAGACCCTCAGTGCTCCTTCCATCTAAAACTAATGGCCTTCTGCTTGGGACAGGTGCTCCACAAATTGCTTCCTCTAAATGATTAATGAGTAAAGATTTATAAGAGGAGCGGCCAGTTGTGAGTACGCTTTGTGTGGAGAGTGTGTGTGTACATGAGTGTGGTGGTAGTTAAAAAAAAGTGTTGAATAGCCAGATAAGCATACTTTCTGACCAAATCTACTCATTGATCCACATTCAAAGCATGTTGCATATTGTCTTCTGTTCATATTATGAGACTTGGGGAACATTTTATTTTATGGGTCCCATAATTTCCTAGAATAGGATTGATTTGTAACTGTAAATTCTTAGGTGCCTGGAAGGAACTATGTAATTTGGTACTAATTATAGGGAAAATAATTAAACATACATTGGTTAATCGGTTATATAACCTGAAGTTTAACTTTTAATCAGTGCACAGCAAGCCAGCTGAATTTGCAAAAATGTAAAATGCAAGCATACAATTGAACAAATGAACAAAGAATAACATTTTCAGTTACAAATTAACATTTAGTTGAGTTCAAACAGACCTTTGTCTGTTTTTCAGATCTTAGTAGGTCTTTCTAAGAAATCCTTCTGGAAATCAATTAGAGCTTATCAACTCTATGCAATCATGTAACTATATAATTTCTTGGGTCATTGTTCAAACCTAAAATAAATGAGTAGGCACTTACTATACTGTCGGACAACATCATCTTCCCTTATGTTTTACCTATAATTAGTACAAAATTGCATAGTTCTCTGCCAAGGATTTTTTTTTAGGAAATCATACCAGTAAATTGAAGCTTTACCCAGCCTAGAATGAAAAATGTTGCACATTGAGGCCTTAACAAACAAGTTAAATTTTGAATTAAATATGGACTAACTAACTAAATATGGAATAACTGTTACCTGTAATAAATCTAAGAGAACTGTGATACACAGCATCAAGGGGCTTGAGGGTATGGACAGCAGCATCAACCCTGTCTCTTCAAAATTACGATCCCACACAACTAAACTGCATTCTCAATTACGTTTCTACGAAAATGTATTTTGTCCACGATTACAGTTGTTTGTAACGTATCACGAATATATTTCTAATCAACATATCTTTGCTTTCCTACAATGCTATTAGCTATTTTAATTCGAACAACCTTTCTCCACTTTAACATACATATTGGTGACAGGCTTACGCGTTTTTCTTAACAAACCTGGATTTGTCCTTTTTCAACGTGACGGTTCTCATTTTAATTAATGGATTGATTTATAATTGCTGTGTATCTTGTATCTCCACTGACATCTGATGATTTGTGCATTATGGCCGCTTTTTAAGTAGGAGCTCTGCAGTGAAAAAGCGAGCGTCAGAGTAGTGATGGAAAGATTTGAGACAGTAAACAACTAAAATAAATGCTGAAACATCTCAGCTCTCAACACAGATATGAATCTGAGCTGACCGACAAAACTATTCAGCTAACGGCTTAACAGACAGGTTGTGGCTGCTTGTGGAAGATGGATATCATTGTTTGTGCACTCAAAGTGGTCTATTTTTCTTATAATTTCTCTAAGCTTATACATATTTCTCTTCTAGAAAAGCCAGTGTCGTTTGTTGTGGAAAAACGGCTTAGACCCTCTCCTCTAATGACCCCACTCCCACCTCTTCTCTAATGACCCCCCACAGCCATAGCTAGAAAAGTCAGCTTTCACGTGGAAATGATAATGCTGTAAGCTATACAAATGCAAACCAACCAATTAAAGTTGTAAGGGATCTGTGATCCCTGCATTTAAGAGCTCCAAATATTTCAAATGTGGAACACCAAAGGTCAAGTTTACCAGTTTAATTTGGTTAGTTTTTTTAATCATTATATTGCAGAGGTTGGTTATACTGTTTTTCTAAAAGGGACTCACTCAATTTTAGTTTTAATCTTCACACATAAGCAAATGGGTGTGACATTTACATACTTCCACTTACCAACTGTAAAATAATAAGAGTTTTTCTCTGTATACTATTTACTACTATTCACTATAATGAACCAAATTGAGGGTGAATACCGTTCGGCAGGTTTCACCTGGGAGCTGAATTATCTGTAGAGGGCTCCTCCTCTCCAAAAACAAATGTACACACATATTAGAATCGTTAAAAATACTAATTAAAGTTATTTCACCTAAAAAAAATCAATGTTTCTCCAACAATGTTCGGCGACCACCGGACTTCCTGGGGGGCTATTAACCAAACTACTGTTAACATTTACCCAGTTTATTTCTCTGATAAGATCCAGACATCTGATGACTAAAATCCTTCTTCCGACTAAAAGAGTTAAACCTGAATTTATCATGAAAATTTGGCTTAAAACTGAATGAAAGTCAATTTATAATAGTTTCTGTGGAACAACCACAAAGGCTGATGGATTATCTTGTATGTCTGTAAGTTGCTCTTTGGTAGATACCATTGTAGCGGACAAACACAGCTCCGCTGCATGCATCTTGTGCGTGTTTACTCTTTGGTAGAGTGGTTATGACGCCATTGACATATGACCAAATGAAACGGTCCAATACCTTGATTAAAATTACAGATTCCTCTGGGTTTGAAAATGGTTGGAAACATTTGGGATAATGTAAGGACACAACTCAACAAAATATATACATAACATAGGTCTAGTTGTTTTTAAACATTTTAATGTGGTATAATTACATATTATAGCTTAAAGTGTTAAAATGTTATCTGCTAATTTATTCTTACTGTCACAACACAGATAGTAGTGGTAAAATTATTTGTTTTAGGTTTATAGGATTTAATTACCACTGAGTCTTCCAGCTGTGCCAGCTACTAACAGGCCACAAGACAAACCAAATACTTTCGGCTGCCTCTCAACAACCTACACAGTTTATTTAGTTAGACACTAACAGAAACTGAAACAAAACACTTCAAGGATTAGGGTTATTCTCATCACGGTATTTAAAAAAAACATTGCTTTTTGCATTCATCTGCTGTAAACCCCTCTCATCCATCTATATCTCCACTTTAACACTCTTGTCATATGCCATCAGGCTGACTTACATTATGTAAGACCCACCCTCTTGAAGCTTGTCAGCCAATGAAAATGACATAACAATCCATTGTACTTGGAGCTCAGCAAAAAATGACCTCTGACACAGAAAAGTGCAGTGGAATGGTCATTCAAGTTGGATTACCAAGTCAGAAACTTGGGGAAGATCCATCTAGTCTGAATTCACCAACAGAAACACACCTGATGTCACAGCAATATGGCGGTGCTCAAAGAGAACAGTAAGCAAAATTACCTTTTCATAAAATTTTATTTTATGTAGTGTTTGTGTTTTGAAACACGCTGTAACAACTTTGTTGTTGAAATTTCCATTCAGCTGATTTGTGCTTGATAGAAGTCTTTGCAAGCATGCAGTACTAGTTTACTCCTCCCATTTCTTTTAGTACTAATCTGTTAAATCAGCATTTCTCTTTGCTAATGGTAAGTGGAGAGTGGAATGGTAAGTGGGTGCGATGCTGTCGATGATGATTTCACATTGGCCAGGTGTTCCAGTTGAGGGTTCAGTTGTGGATAGTAGTCGAAAACGGTGGGACCTGAGTCAGGTGAGGGTCGGAGGCTGGAGCCAGTTGTTTGAATTTCTGAAACGAGAAACGAGAGAGAGAGTCAGCCACTGGGTTTTTGTGGCCTGGGAGGTGGAGGGCACAGATGATAAATTGGTGCTGAGCTGAAACCAGGGTGAGTTTGTGGACAAATTGCATGATATCGAGGTTGTGAGAGCGGCCTTTGTTCAGGATGTTGACGACGGCCTGGTTGTCTGAATGAATGGCGATTGTCTTTTTAGATCATTCATGCCCCCAAAGAATGGCGGCGATGATAATGAGGTACATTTCTGAGATGGCTGAGGAGGGGGCAAGGAAAGTGAATTCGGGTGGCCATGTGGCAGAGAAACACTTACCACGATAGTAGCCGCCAAAGCCGACTGAGGGGGCGGCGTCGGTGAACAGTTGTCCTTGGCGTCTGTGACATGGGCGTCATAGAAAAAAGAGATGCCCTTCCAGGAAGACAGAAACTGATGCCACATTTTAAGTTCCATCTTGCATGCGCTGTCAAGAGTAACATGGTCATGGAGGGAAGAGACAGTGGTGGCTATGGAGAGGAGGTGTGAGAGGAAAGAACGGCCCTGGGGAATGATGTGGGTGGCATAGGTGAAGTGGCCCAGCAATGAGAGTAATTGGCGTTTGGTGCAAGACTCGGCTGAGAGGAAGTTTTGGATTAGTAAAGAGATGCGACGGAGTTTCTCTGTGGGGAGAGATGCTTGAAACACGACGGTATCAAGCGTGATGCCCAAGAATTCCAGGGATGTACTCGGTCCAACTGTTTTCTCTGGAGACAGCGGGACACCGAGGTCGGTGAATGCGGAGACTAAAGTGGTGAGGCCGAGAGATGGGGGTGATGACGGTGGCGTGACTGTGAGAAAATCGTCGAGTAGGTGGATGACGTATGGTAGTTTGTGATTACTGGTCAGGATCCAGCAGAGTGCTTGTGATAGAGAATCAAAGATTTTTGGGCTGCTTTTGCAGCCGAAAGTCAAGCATACTGCGAAATAATATTTGCCCTTCCAAAAAACTCTGAAAAGGTGCCAGTAGTCGGGGTGCATGGGGAGGACCTTAAAGGCATTTGTGATGTCCGCTTTGGATAACCACGCTCCTTTACCTGCAAGACGGATTAGGGAAATGGCCTGATCTATAGTGGTGTAATGCATAGAGAAGTCTAGGCTGGGGATCAGACTGTTAATGCTTGGGGTGGTGGAATCGTGAGGGGATGAGAGGTCGATAATCAGTCTCTTTTTCTTTTTCTCTGTATTTTCTGGTCGCCACGCCAATGGGGCTGATTCTGTAGGGTGAGAAGGGGGGGCTGGTGAAGGGACTGATCATAAAGGCATTGTTGATTTCTTTCTGTAGGAGTCTGTCAACTGTGTCGGGTTCGGATAGGGCTGATTGTAAGTTGTTACAGATGTAAGTGGATTTGGGCAGTGCTTGCAGGCCCGGGTGAAAACCGTGGGTGAAGCCCTGAATAAGAAAATTGACGAACTGGGGGTCTGGGTGGTGCTGGAGGGTGGAGGCTAGAGCTTTAATGTTCATGGGGGTATTGAGGTACTTACATAGCTGGTGCTTTGTCGTGGTTCTGGTGTGGGCTCCTCTGCAGAAGAAGTAAGTATGGAGGAATCTGCAGAGGTCGTTGAAATTGTTACAGACCATCCGTCCTCCCTGGTAGAGGACTGGTCTCCCTCTTCTGTCCGTGCCTCTGGGGATGGGGCCAAAGGAGGACAGGGTGCTTGTGTCAGGTTGGGGGTGATGGATAGTGGGGGGGCTGCTGAAGGCAAGCTGGGAGGAATGGCCGGGCTCCGCTTAATTGGTGCTGAGATGCGCGACAGGGGGTCGGAGTGTGCACACTGTGGCAGGGTGGGAGGGGGCGCCACAAAAACTGCAATTAAGGGAAGCACGGGCTGCGAATACTCTGCAATAAATTTCATTGTCAAGGGTACCCGAGTAAGTGCCTTGGTTGAATTGGTGGAGGCGACCAGCGGCTTGCGAAGCGAAAAGGGTGTGGCAGGTGTAAAAACCGTTGCCACCGAAACGCAAAGCCAGGTCTAGAATGAGTGATAAGTAGTTGTCGAGCTCAGATCATCGTTCTGGGAAGGCTGTGCAGATGACATGTCTGTACAGCGAAAAAAGCAAAAGCAAACTCAACTGCTGTGAGATCCTTGGAATGTATTGGTTGTGGATGTTTAAGTTCCACGGGGCCGAAAGTGGTGAACATTTCTCTGGGGATAAGAAGGTTAGTAGCTGAAAGGTGAATTAGTTGTACTAAGTCAATGTAATTACCATTTAGGATTTGCTGCCTGAGGGTGGATGACACGGGGGAGGGTTGGGCAGCTGCTTGGGGACGCACGGGTGGCTGGGCTGTAGCTAGGGTGTAGCTGGTGGAAGGTGGCATGGGTGTCGGAAAAAAGCCTGAGACTGCGTGCAGAACCGGAGGGTATGGTGGAGCAGTTGCTGTGGTATGAGTAGTGCTGGCGAGTGGGTTGTGGGGAGGGAGAAAAGAAGAAAAAGGAGGGAGACGCTGTAAATAGCCAGGCAGGTTGCAGGGACCCGAGGTTGGCGGTGCGTGCGGGGCGGTAGCTGTGAAAGGTACGGATGGAGGGGCAGCCGGGGCAGCAGAAAAGGGGGGAACGTTTGTTACGGGAGCCTGAGGTGAGATATGGAGGCTGGGGTGAAGGGATATGGATGTATTGGAAGTGAGATCAGCTGGAGGAAAAACAGGAGGCAAGACTGTGGAAGAATTGAGTTGAATGAGTGTGAGAGAAGTTTTGCAGGGAGTTTGAGAATAATTGAAACAATCTTGTTGCCTTGTTGTCGGTGCGGTGGAAAGGGATGTTATTTTGCTTGAGGACATGTTTTAAGCGGGCTACAGTCCAGTCGGAAATGTTCGGGACTGAGGAGCGGATGACGTGCTGGTGGTGGGGAGAGCGCTCTGTTCGCCGGCTGCACCGTCCGGGCAAACTCTGGGAGCCGGAGCGAAGCAGGGGCGAACTCCAGGGGCCGGAGCGACACTGGGGCGAACTCCGGGGGCCGGAGCGAAGGGGAGGCGAACGCCGGGAGTGAGCGACTTCTCTCGGACATCGAGTGCTAGACCTTCCCCTAGAGTTGCTGGGGGGTGAGGACCCGAAAGGACTGTGGTCCACGGGGGATGGAGGTCGAGAGGCTGAATTAAGAGAAGCCGAGGGGCGTTGGCGAGGCTTCCGAAAGGATTGGATGCTTGGGGAAGTCTCCAGGACTTTGAACGTGTCGTCGTCCGAAGCATGGAGGAGAAGTTCGAAGTCCATGGTTAAGGTAAGGTTTGATGCGTTCGTTCGTCGCAGTGCGTTGCGTTCTGAGACGGAAAGGGAGAGTGATAGATGTGGCATGGTTAAATACTCTGTGGTGCGGAAATTGGGACGTGCTTAAGGCGTGGTCTTTGGTTCCCGAACTTTGTTGATAAGTCTATAAACTACATTATGTACTGGCTCCAAAACAAAGCTAATAGTAAGGACCTTAACAAGATACACTTCATCAATATTCTGATTGAAACCAGTTGTTCAGTACTACTCATAACTCAGAAAGGGTTGTAAAAATATTTAAATATGAATTCTGTGTGGTTGATATATTTTAACCTAGAACCCTCATAATTTATCATATTTTGTTCAAACCATTCAAAAAGTATTCAGCTGATGTTTTCCTGCATGTAATTCACAATGTATTCCATACCAGTCCAAGGGCAGGCTTGCACATAGTCAATATCAGAGAACTGCAATTGAAGTTACAATGAAATTGGATGAACATGTTATGCACTTTTTGCATCTATACCACTTTGGGATTGTTATGTATATGAAGTAGCTTGGTTGGTTGTACTGATCAAGAATCAGATAAAAGCTAAAAGAGTATATTACACCTTCTGAATCGCCATATATGTATGTTGAAATCATTGGAACAGTTTCCTTTCTTCCTTCTGTCTTTCATGAGAGAGAGGATGACAGACAATTCCATTGTTCAGTGTTACTTCAGTTGCCATTATCACCGGGGCAGACCCTGCAGGAGGCTATTTCCACAGACTACTCACTAATGTAGTTACACTTGGGAAAGGAAAGCTCACTTATGCATCTTGGAGAGATGATAGCTATCTGTTCCACCCAAGATGCATGAAGTGTAAATGGGGTCTCGGTGTCTCTGAACATTTATAGCACAAGGCTGGCAAAGAGTACGCTTTGTGTGTGAGAAGGATGGATGTGAGAGAGTGTGTGCACAGGCTAAGGTCAGGATGAGTATGCTGATGGGCATTTTCCATCATGGCCATGTCTTATACTGACAACAAAATATGATGTCAGTGAACATTTTGCAGATACAGTATTTGCAATATGAACATCTGTAAAATGCATTTTTGTGATGTAAAGTCATTGTATATAAATGTAATGGATAAAGGATATGATTGATTAGTTTAATTGTCATCCCCAAAATGCTCCACTCAAAATTAAAACATATTACATTTCTAATGATAATGACAGATGGAGAGACTGTGGTCTATATCATGAATGACAAAAGGTTTATTTTTAGTAATACATGAGAGAGAGTGACTGTAGGGAGTTTTATCACATAAGGAAATTTTGGAGCAGCACACTGATGAATGTGCAGCCGTTCCATCAATCCATCATAACTAAAACTTGAAAAGAAAAGAAACACATTTTCATTAAATCAATATTTTTTACATTTTCTTTTATGACAAAGGCAAGACCATACCAGTCCTGATGCATTAACCCCATAAAAAATGCCACGCCGAGGGCAGTTCTGCAGTGACATGTTAATGTTACTTGACAGACTTTTTGTTTCAGGTAATTCATCGGAGAGCTATTCCTTAATGTGCATCTCACCAATTCAGAGAGTACGACAGATATTGAGCTTGTGTTCAAGACTCTTTTCACTTTGAAAAAGGGGACTCCCTGCTGTGAAACTGAATGAGGGAGAAGTATCCCCCCAAGCTGAAGACTCACTCTCTGCTTTGTGTGTGTGTGTGTGTGTGTGTGTGTGTGTGTGTGGTCCAGGCACACTGCTAGGCAGCAATGATTAAATTTAGAAATTGGTGGGCTTACTTTGCCAGGAGTGTTCACATTACCATGCTGCTCATTTAGAAGAAAATATAGCTTTGAAAGATGAAATACGAAATAGCACATTTCCCCCTTCCTCAACAGCCATATGTTCACAGTTCAGAGGGAGAAACTCTGTATTGCTGACGGATGTCAGATAAAAAAGCATTATCTCTGTGCAATATGGCTGTAATTATCCTGACCTAGTGTCCTCCTGCTCAGTCACTTCTTTGGCGCAGCAACATGGGGCCACAGTAATGGCTCCCAAATCATTTTCACCTTCACCACTGCCATGCTGAGAATTCAAATCACATAAAGGAAGCTGAGGCACAGATTGGCTCCCAGATTAGCTGCTTATCCTGAAAATATTCCCTTCAATCTCCAAGGGCACCAATCAGGAAGAAAAAATATTTCCTCACCGTTTTCTCAACCCTGCTCCCAGTTCTGGTGAATGTAAAGTAATGAATGATGCAATTGTACTTGGGGCATTTTTGCTGAAGTGTAATATTAATTGCTTCGGATAGAAGAAGTAGAACTATTGGTAGGCTTTGTGTTTGCTGATGTCACAGTCCTTTAATTTCAGTGCATCACCACTGCCTGACTCTTGACTAAAATGCTAAATAGTACAGATTAGTTTTTCGCATGAATCCATTGAGCTTTGAAAATGTTGAAGAACATTAACACTTTTGAATTTTTAAACTTTAATCACTCAATGTGATTTTCTCTCTGTTATAAAACATTTGTGGATATTCATTAGAAAATTACCCGTGTGATTTATTGCCCAGATTTGCAATTTCAAACTTACATTTCACCTAGTGGAAATGTGGTAGCTTTCAAGATATGGGAGATTTTTTCCATACTCACATTTTATATTTTCCTTTTTAAGGTGGGAAGCTAATTTGAATAAAAGCATATAGTTAATTACACAACTCATTGGCTTTAGTCTGTTCCTTATGGTTTCTTATTAGGAAATCCACAGTGTGTGCACTGCTTACTTGTAAAGCTATTTGTTTACAGGACTTAATTTGCTTTATACAAAATCCAATCTACCTAGAGGCTAATCAGCTAACTGCATGTCCTGGTTTGGCTGCTGTTTCCCTTAATGGTTTCAGTCTATTATGATTGATCAAATATTCATAATCAATTGATTAGCACCAATTCAGGAAATGATCAGACAGCAAAATCAGCCAGTTCAACATAGAGGCTGTCCCTCATCTCTCCTTCTGGTTGCCAGGTCATTAATCTGCCTCTAATCACCATAGTGTCCATTGCTGCACTTCATTTGGCTGTCAAAAACCCATTAGATTCCTCTTAGAAGTGTCTGGCCCATCACTTATACATTCGGCCACCCTATCACATCACCAGCCCATTTAAACATCTTGTGAATCTTTTTGTTACTGGCAGCCATGCAGTGGACTGGAGACAAACACTGCCATTGCTGAACCTTGAAACGGGAAATGGAGTGCAGATATGTCTTCACAAGGATCATTTCAAGATATAGCCTCTGAATGGCGACCACACCTGCTGCTGATGGCTACTGGTATTTAAGTGAAACAGAAATGTATTGATTCTTACAATGGTTGTGAGTGACATTATTATGTCTGGCAGTTTTGGAGAGGTCTTAAATGAACCTTTGATGAGATGGTGTGAGCAGACAGAAACACAAATCAGCATAATCTATTGACAACATAAAGGGTGTTTTTGCCTCCCAATGTGCATGTATCACAATGTTTTTTTCTTCACACATATACCATGAGCACCCCAAGCATCTGCTAATACCGCCTATGCAAGTAGCCAACTCTACAAAGACGTCATAAAAATCAGCTAAAGGAACCCTGTAGAGTTAATGAACACTAGTAGTGCTATGGAGCAATGTTTTTTATGTAGTAGGTACACATTTTGTTTGTTCACAAACATTTGAACAATAAATTCCTATAATTATCACACTGATGTGCGGGTGGCAGTAATGTGATAAAAATGCAATGTGCCACAAAAGGCAACAAAACATCAATGAAAACAATATATGATTTCAGATATTTTAAAAATCAGCTTTGGAAGTGCTTTCTGAGGCCTTATTACTACTGTGTCATTTAAATTTCATTTAAGTTTCTACCAGCTTTGACTGCACAGGTGTAGCAAAAGATCAGTCTTTTAAGAGAAGCTTGGGATTCAATATGTTTATCCCTTTTCCATCTTCACTCATCCAGCCTACATTGTCTTTTTTGTCCTGACAGCAATTATGAGCATTAGCTTATGTAAAGTATTACAGCTATGTATATACAGAACCTTATTGGTTAAAAAAGGTGAGCCAAATTATAAGCTTGTGGTGTGGAGTGGTATGTGATTGTGGTGTGAATAGTATTATTCCCATCATTAATCTTTTATAGAACATACAAAAGTTATAATGTTATTGTGAGAATACAGGATAAAACAGGTTTATAATTATTAATCATCTATAATTAATGGTGAAAGCTAGTAAATTCAAAGTAATGTAATGCCAACATATGGTAGCTTTTAGTAGCACAAAGGTCTGATTGTATGTGTTTGATAGCTCCCATTGATTCTGCTATAGTGTGGCTGTTTTATCAGAAGACAAATTGCTTGTGCAGACAAGCTTGGGGAATCAGACGTGACTGCAGTCTAAGGAGCAGCCTTGGACTTACCTGCAATAATTCCACTCACAAGATAAAATATGTTCACTGTTTTGTTCACTGTGCATTGTAATTACTTCCAGGTTATATGATGATGATAATCAAGCATCTCTATCCTGTGAGATCCACCTATCTCCAAAATGTCACTTTGTCATGAATCATTCATTTTTGTGCCAATGCATTTTTCAGGTAGTCCAGTCAGTTCATGTTAAAAATTCAAAATCAAATTTGGAGGTACCTGGTTTTCACTGGAAAACCATTTGTGAGTGGGAATGCCTTTTTATTCTTTATATTCCCCAACTCTCAAAAGACATGTTGCTTCTTTGCTAAGCCACAGAGCACACAGTAATGATGATTTGTATTTCTAAACTATTATACCATGTTAAATTCCAAACAGTTCAATGATATCTACGAGGGGAATATATTAAACCTGAGCTATTGTAGAAATAAGAAATCAAAAAAGAGTGTTTGTTGTTTATAAGCAATATCTTTAAAGAACCCATACTGTAACATCACAAAAGATTCCCACTGGTTCTCGACCAAAACTAAAATAATAATGTGCATTCCTAATTCAGGAAACAAAGTCTTGAAAGGAAATTAAGAGATAAAAAAAACTTCTGAACAATTAGTAATACTCTGTGGGGTTCTTGGTGATAAAAAGGTCCCTCTGCTCTGAAACTGCAAATTATGCACATAACAATTCTCCAAAAAGGAGATTCATAACAGTGTATGATGATATTAAGCAAACAGTGCCATAGAGAAAAAAAAAGAATACTAAACTGCATTGCTATTTTTAAAAGAGCTTAAAGGTATACTGTGTAGGATTTTCCTAAAAAAAAAAAAAAAAAAATGTATGGACCCATACATCACTTATGACCCTATAAAATTGTGTGTTGATGTATTTATCTACAGGAACCCTGCCCTCTGCCTGTATTTTATTATTTTGCTGTGTTCAGGATGTTTCTGGGCATCAACATTTGGGCAGTGGGTGTGTAGCCCTGAGTGTGGTCAGGGCTCTATAAAAACGTAGAGACCATGTTACGCTGTGTTTTTTTATGTGCTTCAGTGTTTTCCCCTAAATGTTTTCAATGGTGTAGTGCCGCTGCTAAATGATGAACGCCGTCTTTGTAGCTACATGATAATCACAACAAATACACACCACGCACATTTTGTCCACTTCAAGCAGCTGATGGGAGTTAGTGGGGAGAGAATGGGATGTTTGCTTCTCTGTCTCTCTCTTCTGCTCTCTGTCTGTGTCTGTTTGACTGAGGGCAGGGCTGAGCTACACACACACACACACAAATAGAGCAGAGAGGCCACAGTGCACAGGATGAAGTGTGCGCTTCTGGTGTTATTTAGCTAGGGAGGAGGGGCCAAATTTGAATGCTGTGTTTACAAACAGCAATCATCAAATCCTACACAGTGTGCCTTTAACAACATATCCAGATGAAAAAGAGGTTCTAGCAACACAGGGAAGATATATGCTATAGAAGACAGAGGAGCGTTTTAACAAATACAACAAAAATGTATGTTGAGTCTATTTTTCATCTATACATCAGCAAAAATACAGATACACTGAAAACAAAAGTTGAATTATCAACTGCACATAAAACAAAATGAAGAACTAAATGGCCGACCGCAAATGGGGTACTATTGTTATTATTACTGTGGCCACAGCAGATTTGTATTAGTAGAGCACTGTAGAGTACTTTAGTGACTTAAAGTATCAAAAAACAACAGAAGAATGCAGTTACATGATCAACATATGTATCATGATTTTCTGGATTGTGTTTTTAATGATTTGTATTTATTTTTTATTTGTAGATTCTGAAGGCCAAACATGCAAGAAAAAATTCCCATGATGAAATGAAAGTTTTATTCACTTATTTATTCATGGAAAGCAATGTAAGCACCAGAGGAAGTGAGGTGAGTTAACTGAAGTGAGGTATACTATACATCCACACTCACCGGTACTTAAAGGTCCAGGCATATAGTGTAATAGATTTGACAGGAATGGAATATAATATCTGTACTTATCTTTTGATTATAGTATAATTTCATGAAAATAATAATCATAGTGTTTTTGTTACCTTAGAATAAGCCTTTTTTATCTACATAGGGAGTGGGTCCTCTTCCATGGAGCCTGCCATTTAGCATCGCCATGTTTCTACAGTAGCCCAGAACAGACAAACCTGGTTGTAAAGAGGGCCTTTCACATTTTTTGCGAGTTTCACAGTCACCATAGGTTCTCCTACACGCTTGGAAGGGTAAGGTGAGGGGAGGAGTATTCAGTTGGTTGCAATCTTCAACCTTCAATTGAATAACTGGTATTCGTTGTATTGCCATCCATGGGTAAGACATACTAAGTGACCAGAACAAGCAAACAGTGTTGTTTTCATATATGCCTTTGATAGTAATTTGCTGCTGCAGAAGGAAGACACATTCAGTCAACCACACAGTAGAAAAAAATAAAACAAAAATGTATATGTGTACATTCAGATACAAAGGATTCAGTTTAATGTTTAAACGCACAATATGTAATTTCAGCCGCTAGAGGTCTCTCAATCAAAACAATAACAAAAGACGGCGTGTGATGACGGTGTGAAGTAGCAAGGGATCATGGGAGTTGTTGTCTTCGTTGTTAAATAATCAGCTTCACTGGGATACTTACTCCGAAGTTCATGGTTCAGGATGTTTTTACCAGGAGCTGAATTATCCGCAGAGGTCTCCTCCTCCTCTCCAGAACAAACGGACCGCTGATTACAGGTAAAAACAATGAATAAAGCTGTTTTATCTGTTTCTCCGACGATGTACGACGACCCATGGACTTCAGATATAGGCTGTTAGCTGAGCTGCTGCTAACACTTTAGCGGTTTATCTCTCTTATAAAATTTACATTCAGACGTTCGTCCGGTTTCTCCCGGCAGCTGAATTATCTGCAGAAGTAAAAACCAGTGTTTCTCCAATGATGTTTGGTGACCACCAGACAGCTAGCCGAGCTGCTGCTAGCACTTGTTCGGCTTTTTCTCATATAAGTTCCAGATGTTTGTCCGGTTTCTGCTGGGAGCCAAATTATCCACAGAAGTCTCCTCTTCTCCAAAATCAAACGTACACGCTGATTAAAATAGTTAAAAATACTACTAAAAGCTGTTTCACCTAAAAAATCAATATTTCTGCAGCTGTTTGTTTCTTGGAGGGGCTGTTAGCCAAGCTGTTGCTAACATTTGTTTATCTGAAATGGTCCGTTACTTTTATTAGGGCCCGAGCACCTACCGGTGCGAAGCCCTATTGTAATTCAAGGAATTCTTCTCTATTATTATTAGGGCCCGAGCACCTACCGGTGCGAAGCCCTATTGTAATTCAAGGAATTCTTCTCTATTATTATTATTCTTCCGAAACAAACGCATTTTTGAGGGTCTAAACGTGCACGAAAAGTTGTTAAACTTTGCACAGACGTCAGAAGTGGTGAAAAATTTTATATTTTATGCGTCTCGCAAAAAGGCGGGGCAAAATGTCTCGATAGCGCCCCCTAGAAAATTAGGAAAATTGAGCCCCTCGACACAGATTGTCGTAGGAGAACGAAATTCGGTATGCATATGTATCATGACCAGACACACCAAAAAGTCTCTTGGACACATACCCTAACTCCAACAGGAAGTCGGCCATTTTGTGCCAAAGTTGCCATTTTGACCCCGATTTGGTCATTTCCACCCCGCATACTTTAACGAACTCCTCCTAGAGATTTGACCTCAGCCACTTGAAATTCGGTCCATATCATCTACAGGCATAGGAGATTAAAAGTTATTAAAACGGTGAGTTTTCGTCATTGCCAAGGGGGCGTGGCCGGGGGGTGAATTTTGATCCTTCGCCATGAAAATTGAAACGGCCATAACTCCGGCAGACATGATCCTAAGAGACCCAAACCTTTTGTGCTTGATAAGAGTCCCGCCCTGAACACATCCATGTGTCAATATTGGATATGAGCCGTAGCGCCACCTACTGGCAACAGGAAGTAACATGTTTTACGCTCCGACGCCCTGTGGGTAGGACGGTGATCGAATCCAGCTCAAATTTACGGAGGATAGCCTCAAGACTTTGGAGATCTTATATTATGAAGTTGGTGACTTTTCATCGAAAGGTGTTGCCATGGCGATGCGGCGAATTTCGATGTCTCGCCATGAAATTTCAAAGCCTCATAACTTGACTCCACGTGGTCTGATCTTTTCCAAATTTCACATGCTTGTTAAGACTCCCGGTCTGAACACATGTTCAGTCTCATATTTAGCGAAAGTCATAGCGCCACCTACTGGCAACAGGAAGTAACGTGTCGTACTTTGTCTAATTACTCCTATGAAATTTGGCCGATGCACCTGAAATTAAGTCAGCTAATAAACAAGACCTTGGTAATACTACATTTGGCAGGTCATGACCCAAAACTGAACGCTGTTACCATGGCGACAAATCCTTCGCCATGAACAAGGGACAAGGGATGGCTCTACAGTCATGAAACTTGACACACATGTCCAGAGTCACCTTATCTAAAATCCTATGTAGACAATTTAACCGGGCGTGGCAATATGGCTCACAAGCGCCCCCTTCAAAATTTCAAAATTGAAGCCCTGCCTTCCAGATTAATGTAAAAAATGAAATTCACAAGGTCCATGTATAATGTCAAGACGCACAAAAAAGCCTCTTGGAGCCATATCGTAAGTCCAACAGGAAGTCGGCCATCTTTGAAAAACTGGTCAATTTTCGTCTTTTTTTGGTCATGTCACTTACCTTGTATTTCAACGAACTCCTCCTACAGAATTCATCGTAAGGACTTCAAAATCAGTGTGTGTCATCTAGACTAGTGTATGATCAAAAGTTATTAAAAGATTTAGTTCATGTCGAAAACGGCATTGAGTTTTGATGTTTCGCCATGACAGAGGAAATTGATATAACTTGAGTGTACATGGATGGATCTGCCTGAAACTTTACAGCTTTGCTAACAGTCCAGGCCTGAGTATGTCTACATTACAATATTCAATCAGTGATTCAAACTGGCTCCATAGCACCCCCTACGGCATTTCATTGCAGCAGCTGGGCAAAATAGTGGACAAACGATGTGATGTTTCTCTCCTGGCTCTGTCTGAAAATAGCCTGAGTCTGGAAACGTCTACAGGTCCCTGACAAAAGCCCTTCGAGTGCACGCCACTCCGACATGCGCTGGGGTGCGAGGGCCCGATCATCGCTGCTTGCAGCTTTAATTAAATTATAGATTTCTCTGGGTTTGAAAATTGTTGGAAACATTTGGGATAATGTAAGTACACAACTCAACAACATATATAACATAGGTCTAGTTGTTTTTAAACATTTTAATGTGGAATAATTACATATTATACCTTTAATATTGGCACATTTTAAATTTACTTTTTAATATCCTGTCAACTGGATTAATAACATCTCATTTTATCATGCTGTTATCACTATATCTGATATTATTTGCTCTTTTTACTACAAAAACATCCAGAAAGAACGAGGACACAGAACATGGTTAAAGCAGTGCTCCTTCGAGTGTTTGTCGAAAGCAACTGACAATCTTTCAGAAGCTTTCATTATCCGCTGACAAATATGTCTTTTCTTGTCTGACTGATGGATCATTGCGAACCAGAAGACAGCATGAACTGGAGGTTGTGAGGAGAGTGATGACTTTTAAAGGATCATAAAGAACCTCTGGGGGACAGCTCTGTAGAGGATTATTCAAAAGCGTTTTAATTTATTGGGAAATTCTAAAGGAAGGGCTTTCCTTATCAATGAAACGGCTTCATTCTGAATGTGAGTCTTCTGACATTTAATTTGGTTTCCTCCAGAGCTCCTGGTCTTAAATAACAGCAGCAGCGGAACTCTCAAATGGATGCCATTATGAGCAATATCACAACATCCTCGGTGGATACTTACACACAGATGAAATACAAAGCACTAGCCAAATTTTAGAAAGATACATCAAAAAGCACATACAGTATTTTTGGGCCTATCATCATTGGACACTTTTCTGTTGCGATTTACTTCACTTCCATTATTCTGAGGTAAATTATCTAGGTTATAGTTATTAGTACAAATTAGCAAACCTTGCCAGCTGTTTCTGTTCAACAATCACACAAAACAGTGATAGGGTTGCTTACTTTGGTTAACTGGGTGGAATGAGATTTCACTGACACGTTATAAAACTATGACCTTATCAAGAATATAATGAATGATATTGTGCTATCTATTATGCTCCAAACAAAACAACCTAATCTGAATATATGTATATATATATATATATATATATATATATATAAAAATCTCCCTCGGTGTGTCTTCCTCAAGCTTGAGTCCTCTACCAGAGGCCTGGGAGTTTGAGGGTTCTGCACAGTATCTTAGCTGTTCCTAGGACTGCACTCTTCTGGACAGAGACCTCCGATGTTGCACCTGGGATCTGCTGGAGCCACTCTCCCAGATTGTGGGTTACAGCCCCCAGTGCTCCAATTACCACTGGCACCACTGTTGCCTTTACTCCCCACATCTTCTCTAGCTCCTCTTTCAGCCCTTGGTATTTCTCGATCTTTTCGTGTTCCTTCTTCCTGATGTTGCTGTCACTCGGGATCGCTATGTCTATCACTACTGCCTTCTTCTGTTGTTTGTCGATCAACATGATGTCCGGTTGGTTAGCCATCACCAGCTTGTCAGTCTGGATCTGGAAGTCCCACAGGATCTTGGCTTGGTCATTCTCAACCACCTTAGGAGGTGTCTTCCATTGTGACCTCAGGACTTCCAACCCATACTCAGTGCAGTGTATGATATATATATATATATATATATATATATATATATATATATATATATATATATATATATATCATACACTGCACTGAGTATGGGTTGGAAGTCCTATATATATATATATATATATATATATATATATATATATATCATACACTGCACTGATAGATAGAGAGAAAACTTTTGCCCTTCATCACTACTATATGGCAATGAAAACAGTAACATTTTAATGGAGCTTTCCATTTACTGTAGCACAATAAAAACACAACAGAACCCAAAAGCAATGCAACAACATTTTTGTTTTTTAAATGAAAAAAACTATATACATACACAGTCTTTTTTTTTCAAGAATTAGGTGATTTTATGTGTTTTCTTATGTTGTTTGTTCAAATTATTTTGTTTCTGGGTGGCAGCATGACAAATAAGGGCAAATCTCACCTCTGATTTGAATAATGCCAAGAGATGATGCACTTGGGTGTGAAATTAACAACTTTTCAAAGACAAATTCCTTATCTGGGCACTACTTTCTATTAACTGCACAAACTTATTTTGTTAGTTTTGGCAACCCCACTCTAAAATCCCCATGCTACATTGATTGCTTTCTTCATACTGGCCCAGTGAACACTATTGTCTACTGGCCTTTTCTTCCACTCTGCTTTTGCACATAATAGGTTTAGGTTGCACAAGAAAATCAAGGAACACACAGATTCAAGATGTCATATAAAAGCAACAGTGATTGGGACTTCTGGTAATGGCATCAGAGGGAGGAGCCGTGCCTCTTTGTCTCCTCCTGATCGTTACATTGCTGCTAATAATATATCTTCCTCAGCCTTTACAAAGTTATTGCAAAGGGTTTCTAAAACTAAAACACAATGCCAAAACATCCAAAACAGACCAATCTCGTGAAATGTCTCAAATGACACTAACATTGAGCATGGGGTTAGCTATAAAAGTATGCTACCTGAACTCTCATCTGAGGCTCTCAGATGAGAGCCAGCGAATGTAAAAGATGCTTAATGAGATTTTCACCAAGTCTGAGAGTAGACTGGATGAGAAAGTCAATAGCATGGTCAAACGCATCAGTGATGTTGCAGTGACTACCGACTCCCTTGCTGCACGTCATACAAATCAAAGGCATGTATCTCTGCCTTGGAAGACGACATTGCGCTGTGATGGAAAAGCTAGCCACTATGGATAAACTGAAATGCTTAGCTGACAGCAAAGATTACAGATTTGTAGGGATGCTCCAGGAGGGATAATATTAGAATTCTAAATGTCATGGAGTCAGTTTAGGTAGGCGATTCCCTAAAATTCTTTAAAGCATTGATCTCCAAAATGTTGGAATTGCCAGTCACAAACATTACAATTGATGAGGCACATCAAGGACTCAGTGCACCTATGGACCTTGCCTTGTTGTCATCAAGATCCATTGCTCCAGAGACGTTGCCATGTGTGCAGCTAGATGCAAATGTATAAGGGCCAGCCTTTCCACATTGCTCCTGACATCCCTCCAATGGTCCAGTCTGAGAGCTTTCAACCCAATCTATGCAGAACTTATCAAGAAGGACATTTGTTTCCAGATGAACCTATTCCCTAGGACAGGGAAGGACTTTCAAGGTGAACAGTGTTCACCTTAAAGTTCATTCAAAAACCTGAAAGATGACAAGACGTTTTTGGAAGGGAATATCTGATTTGGCCTATCTCACTTCTGCACATCCAAATGCTGGCCAGTGAGTCAGTGCCACTAACTTACATGCCTTGTCCCCTCTTTTGAATTCATCTTGATTGAACAGTTCATTTTTTCCTTTTGTTTCCAAGTTATTTTTTATGCTTTTGTTTATGATGCTTTTCAGCTTGTTTTATATTATATATGAATATTCTTTTTTAAATGATTTTACACCATATTGCATCATACTTTATTATTACCTTTGCAAATAATTTCTGCTTAGTATTTTGCTTTTTATTTATTTATTTATTTATCTATTACACTCTAGATAAGCTTTTCAGACATACCATGATGTTAAATGTCCCATAGTCAATCAATGTATAGATTCTTTTTTGTTTTCTAGTCTCTTATTATTTCATAGATTAGTTATTATTAAGAGCTTATTAGTTCTGTTTTAGCCATTGAGAGCTGAGGTGGTTCATTTGTAGAGTGATCTTTTTTATGTTGTTGTTGTTTTTCTTTGTTCAGGGAATTCTTTTTTTCAGCTAGATTAGGAAGATGTTTGTCCTCTCCATGTGTTTTAAAATTGTTAGTGGAATCTATCTTCTGTTTTTCCTCTCCATAGGAGTTATAGATAGGGGTGTACCCTATCTTCCTCTTGTTTTATGTTTTATTTTATATGGTTCAAAATCACTTGAGTTATTGCAGGACCAGTGGTCAAGGGTTCCTTTTTTCACCTTTGTGCTCTATTCTTAGTCTTTGATTGCTCTGCTCCCCTTTTTTCTTAATCTCTTGCACTATAAATGACTGATGGTGCCCAGATGAAATTCTTTAACCTTAATGTAGGGGTCTTACATAATCCAGTGAAGTATATTGCCATAATGGATCTCCTTTGTAAACAAAAAGTCCATATAACTTTATTGCAAGAGACCTACATTTTCAGACATGATGTGAATTGCTTATCTAATAGATTTTTCCGGGTAGTTGCCCATCCTCAGCCACAAATAAATCTTAATGGGTGGTGATCATTTGTCGTTGTAACCAGCAGCTATTAAGCTATTGCTATTAAGCTATTTAAGCTACTGGATACTTGGAGAGACAATAAAAGCATAACAGCCATTGTGAAAGCTTGTTTTATTTTAGCTCAGTTTTTGCCTCCATAACTTTATGGATGTAAACAATTTGCCAATTATTCTTTCTGATCATAAGGCAGTGATTGCTCTCACCTCAATACACTCCATCCCATCAAGGGCCCCCACGTGGTATTTTAACATTATGTTACTTCATGATGAATCATTTAAAACTCAATTCATGGATCAGCTTAAGGACTTTGCAAAAATAAACATAGGTTCAGCTGATACTCTGGGACACCATAATAGGATTCATTAGAAACAATGCTACACTTTATGCACCTACTCCTAAGAGAGGCCCTTTCATCCAGACTGCATGAACTGGAGCGTAAACTTTCAGTCGTGGACAACTTATTACAACAAAATTTTGATGATGATGTTGCACTTCAGTATAACCTTGTGAAGGAAGATACAAATGCTATTCTCAAATGTTGAGCTGAATTTTTAATACATAGAACACACCAAACATTCTATTTTGATAGAGAAAAACTAGCTGTTTACTTGCACTAAGGCTGAGGGCCAATGACCATTTCTCAGACATCACCACCACTAAGATGGTCACATTCTAACTGAGCCTTTACAAGTTAATGCAACATTCCGTAGTTTCTGTGCCGAGTTATATAGCTCAGAGGTCATTCATGACAAGGATGCATATGATAACTTCTTGAATAATATCCAACTGCCAGGCTATAAGAGGATGACACTCTAGTCTTGAACACTCCTATTACTATGAATGAGCATATGGAAGCTGCTTTGGATGAGTAGAGGTAAATCCCCCAGTCAGGATGGGATTCCTCCAGTATTTTACACAACTTTCTGGGACAGTCTGGGCCCCTGACTATTTGACATAATCCAGTCCTCTTTGGATAGGGATCTTTCTCTAGAGAGTGCATATAGAGATTATATCGCTTAAAATATATATTATAATAAAACATATAAAAAATAAAATATATATACATAATCATATTGCTTGTTGAATAAAAAAGACAAATACCCAATGGAATATGCCAATTATAGGCCTTTGTCCCTTTTAAAAGCCAATGTAAAAATGTATGCTAAAATGCTTGCGTGAAGGCTCCAACTTTTTATGACTGGACTTATTGTGACCAGACAGGTTTCATTAGATCCAGGCTGGTATCAGATAATGTTATAAGGTTGCTGTATATAATCACCACTACCCACTGCTGTCCTTTCACTAGATGTTATGAAGGCATTAGACCATTTGGAGTGGCAGTATTTTTGGTCAGTGTTGGAGGCTATGAGTCTGGAGTCCTCCTTCATACGTATGTGTGCTAACACAACAGCTATGATATTGACAGGCAGTAATGTTAATTTCCTTAACGAAAACTATGACTAAATATGTTTGTCAGCAACCTTTTTTTCCATGACTAAGATGAAACGATGATGGGACAGCACCAAGGTCATTACACACTAACTGTGACTATATCAACATACAATATTGCTGATGAAAAGAGACATGACGAAAATGTAGTTTAAAAAGAGGAGACAAAAAAATACAGACTCACAGGAGATAAAGCTTGAGCTGCATGATAGCAATGGATCAGCAAGTGCTCTGTGTGTTTTTACAGGAGGCATTCAGGTGCAGTATTGAATGCAGATCACCCATGTTTTTTAAGAACTCAGACCCAAATACATAATCACTATAGTTACATGCCTAAAATGGAGGAAAACAAATTTCAGGTCATGTAAACGTGTATATAGTGCAAGTGAAATGTGAGCCATTACATGACCTGTGCAGACAGCTGTATTGATTAAAATAGCAGTATACAAGGTAACTTAATCTGATGGCTGAAAAAGACTAAAATGTCAATAGTTTTCATTGACTAAAACTTTACTAAAATAGTTAGCGTATTCTTTGAATAAGATTAAAGAAAAAGATTAAAGACTAAAATGCCTAGACATTTAGTGAACTAAAACTTAACTAGAAAACAAGATGAGGTTGACTAAAAAAAAACTATCAAGGGCATTTGACACAGGACTAAAACTAAATAAAAAACACTAACAGGTAAGACTTTCTTGTTTAACGTAGCTGGAAATTCCAGACATGGATGTCCTTTAAGCCCACTTCTTTTTGCTCTATATCTGAACCTTCTGGCCTAGACAATTTGCATTGCCTATTACTATCTGTGGGATTAAACATCATATATCCTTATATGCAGACGGTGTTCTTTTTTATGTAGGTAATCAACACCAGTCTATACCTAACATTTTATCTATTTTCAGAGGTTTTTCTGATATATCAGGGTACAGAATAAATCGGGCAAATATGTGTTGGTGGTTTAACTCATCACCTAGAGTTGGCAGGTGGGGATGTCCTCAAGGAAGCCACTACACTTAATCATTTCAAGATTTTCTTTGGCAGACTTATTTCTTTGACAGTTTATACCAGCCTAAAAAAAACAACAACTGAGAATTGCTCCAGTGTTTTTGTCAAAGGATATGTCATCCGCTGGGTGGCTTCAAGTGAGAGAACTATCAAGGCTGTTTGGGAGAGCAACAGATTGCGTCAAGTGCACTTTTCTTGTGCTGCCAGTGATATTACAAAAGATTCAACAGAAAATTAACAAGGGACTCCATGATATTTTCACCTATGTGCCCTTTGTTTTTTAATTTTGAAGTTATGTTTGATGCCCTCAAAAAACTCAGTGATCTGTCAAGGATGCTCCAAAAGAGAGGCATGATGCTGCCTCAAGCAGACAGCTTGACAGATTCGTGAGTCCATGGTGTCAACATCTGGCCCCTACACAAGAACTGTTCTTCAAGCTGAAACAGAAAAGTCATTCAAGAATGTACCCCTGTAGGAAAATGTGACAGTGCAGAACAGTTTCCTCAGTAATGCTTTAGATTACGGGGTGTACTGTACAGCATAATTATTCTAAATTTACAGTGTAATTCTTTTGTACTAATAGTGTGCCAGTACAGTATGTACTGACATGTAGGTACAAGGGAACAAGATGTGATGTCAGGGAATAAGGGAGTAACAATCGACTTTTAACAAATGGATACCTGTTCTGGTATTACAGGGTACAGTATGACTTACTGATCAACAAAACTGGAAGAAGATGGAATACTGTTTATAAATCACATATTGTTTCATTTGCAGATGATGCAGATTTGCATATTGCACATTTAGAGCTCATCTGATCCCAAGACCTGCCGTAGCCTTTATAAAATAGGTTATCATCTTTTATTGATGAGGGTCATCACTTTTCTCTGATAATACTGTATTTAGTGCATTCAGAATAAGATTTTACATTTAGGTGTAGGACACTTTTTGTTTACCCCTTCTGTCATTTGCAATACATATGTAGTCAACCTTGCTAATATGTTGAACAAATCCAAAGTGCTGGGTGAATTTAGTAGTTTATGTGTGTAGGGAACAAACCCAGGAATACAAGAGAAAAAGTTTAATTCTTTCAAAAACATGATTCCTTTTGCCCAATAGTCTCTGTGTAGGCACAGGAGCACATACACACATGGATCAAATGACCTGTAACCTTAAGGCATGTGGATGTCAAGGAAACACTGAACAGAACAAAAAGCCCAGCCTTCTCACTACCTGCCACAGGAGAAAAAAATGAACAGTTTTGGAAATTAACAACTTTGTTTTTCTTTCCAGATACACACTGCACCAACATGGATGAACTGTCTTCCCTTCTCCCAAGTCGTTATTTTGAAAGAAGCCACGTTCCTTTCACTCGCTTTCCTCCTCTTTTTCTTTTATGCACAATAAGTGTCTGAATTGATCAGGAAATGCTATTGAATGTGTATAGATATCTTGACTTGTCTAACCAGTGTTAACTTGTTGTAAGTGTGTTATTTGGCTATGGTTTGATTGCTACCATAATGCTTTCTTAATATATTTTAGGAAATTAAGGTTTATTGATTTTATTTTATATTTTATTTAGTTAATTAATATTACAGCTTCTAAATGTTTTCTCACTGGTTCTCATGATGTGTCAACATTGATAACACAATGAGTGAGTATTCAATTTGAAAGTTTATAGTCTTCGAATTTTCTGTAGGAATAAAATTATTCCCCTTTTATTTCTCTCCACAGAAAGGAATTATGTAGTAATCAATGCTGTCACTTAAAAGAGCCAAGGATCCTCTTTCTCCCAAAACACCCCCTAGACTATAAAAACTTTTATAACTCTTTGTTAGGCGACTGTTGCTCTTCTTCTGCCTTTTCGGCTTGCTGACTGCTGCTGCTTCTTCTGTTTTCCCTTGGCCTTATCAGCTGTAATAGCCGCCCATGCAATTTGGGCATTGTCCTTTTTTTCTATGGCTGAGAGCCGAAAGCTCCAGAAAGAGACTCAACTAATAAGCAATAGACTGCAAAGATGCCTAAGCCACAAGCAAAGCCACAACATTTGCCATTTGAATATATATTATTTTCGTAACCCCCTATTTTTATCGCATAGTTAAACTTTTAAAGACTTTTCCATGGACTCCTCTGATTAGTTTAGAGCTCCATGCATCCAACTCTGTAACCTGCTACTGAATGCAACAAGACTGGGACACCTCCCTGCTTTGTGTGTCCACTATGTGGCCTCAGCTAGTTTGAGACTGGATTTATCCTGTTGAGAAGCAGTGAACCAAAACTGTTTCACTGAACCTACTGTAACAATTCTCATCTGGCTGTCACTCAGGTGACCTGAGGATGACCGATTCTACTTCGCCTTGCTTGATGCTTTCTGGGAAGTTTCTCATCATCAAGCCTTCATCACCACAGAAACAATAGGAAAACCATCTACCATGCTTTTATCTCAGAGTTGAGAAAGACCTATCCAAAATATCCCTTGGTAGTTGAATAAATATCTTGATTTATGGCCAAGATGTTGTATCTGTGTATATTGTAGAAATTGAGGTCACTATATTCAGAGTTCATGACTTGACTGATTAATTTATTTTTCTCCTAATTAATGAATTATTAATTAATTAATATATGGAGGTGGTACACTTATAATTTTACAAGTGCATAATATTAATTTCCAAGTGTAATGTTATTCTTACATGTGATATACTCTAGTAAACACTAATTTCCTGCATTTGTCTGTGCCACATCCAGTCTCTGTCTTGCAAAGGACAAGAGATATGCTGATGAAACAGCAGTCAACCAAAAAGGAAAAAAAAGACATACTGTACAGGTGCCATTTCTGTAAGAGCATTTTGTTAAAAAACAATCAGTGTTTGTCCTCCAAAAATGTCAACTGGTTGCTAAATTTATGCTACTATCAAATAGTCAGTCAGACTGTAATTGTCCACTTTTTCTTTAATGGACAAATCTATCACCCTCTTCTACTGTCTGTTTCTGCTCTGTGTGCCCATATTGTTGGTGTCCATAGAGAACCTCCAGTTCAAGTTTGACAGCAGAAACTACCACATGCCTCCACAGATAGATGTGGAGTGGGAGTTTCCTTGTTTTCATTGCCTTACAGCTACCTGGACTGCTCCATCGCAGGCCTGATGTCTTCATTGCACCACACACAAAGCTAGTGTAGATATCTTAGCCTATGTTATGTGCTTTGTCTGGTCCTGTGGTATGTTTGTGCCTACCACAGCATGCATGTTGCAAAGATAGAAGGAGAGATACGACACAATGGGAGACAGGATGAGCTGAGGTGTTGTTTTGGTGAAAATTAGGTCTTTCACATGTCGACAACAAGGTTACTGTCATCTCCTTCCTACCAAACTCTGTCACTGAGCTACATTGCTCCTGTCTCATTAATATTTGATATTCTATCTGTCAATCAGCTCTTAAATGGAAGCACTTTTTCTGTGATGTAAGACTAAATATGTCATAGTGTCAAAAATGCTTTCATAGTCAATGAGTCAATGGCAGTGACCTTGCCACAGCAGAGACAGGTGAAACACCGCTCGAATGAGAATGTCTATCACACGCCTAATTAGTGAAGGGCAGATGACAATTCTGTAGAAGAGGTCACTTTGGTGGATAAATGCACTGAATACTTCATAATATAGTTAGGATCTCTTAGGGCTTAGCAGGGACAAAGATCACATTTATAGCCATTTTTTAAGGTTGTTTCTGTACCAGACTTTGACCTGCTCTGTACCACGAGATTACATGTACAGTCAGTGACTTTCATTTGTGGCTTGCCATCACCTTAAAATATATTATTAACTGATAAAGTTTAAGAACATTTTATATGTAGTTGACTAAAAAAGAAGCTGACAGGATTAATCTCAATGACCAATCCTGATGCTCATTCTTTTATACGCCTTTTATATTCTATATCAGACGGAGGACCTGGATAATATATCATAGGCCTTACTAATTAAGTGGTAATATATATGATAAAATATGAATGCGTGTAATTAATTATCTTACTTTTGTTATTAATAATGAACTCTGATCATGCTGTAATCCATGCAATTTTCTGTCTCTTACTACTCATGTTAATATTAGAATAAACATTTTAGACACGCATTTTCCTCTAGATTTCCCTTCTTATTGTCTCGCTGCATTTTCTTTGCACAGCATCAACCCTTAGAGATCTCAGAGAGATGAGTGGAGTGTCTGACTCTAAAGAAACATCAGCATCACCACAGTAGGTAGGGACTGCCAGGGGGCAGAGACTGACAAGAGAAACAAGCCCCAGAGCTTGTGGGATGAAAGAGAATGGGAGCTAATGAGCAGGTAGCAGGCTTCCCTGCAAATACTGAGCTCACACAAGTTGTGTGTTTTGTTTGTGCACCCTAAACCTCACTGCTTTACTATAAGAAGTCTGAGAATGACTGGGGAGGTTCAGTGGTTGACTCGTAAACAAATCTAGGATTTCAGGACTTACGCATAAAGCTAGATCTATCAAGACATAAACTGAAGAAGAAAAAAATATGTACAGCAAGTACTTTGAATTATCTTGTACTAGAGCAAAATTAAAACCAATTATGTCTTATCCATTATAACTAATATTAACTCTGAATTGTATTTCTCTCACAATAAGTTCAGCCTTGAATGGCAGACTTATCCCATTTGCACAACTTGGTGTTTTTCCAAAAAATGAAATGATGTTCAACTCCAGCCATATGTCATCTTCTCTTTTAGAAAACAATGAGGCAATAAAATGACTGGAAACAGTGGCAGAAGGAAAAATGAAGGGGCTTTGTAATTATGCCTGGAGATTCCAGTCCGCTTGAAGATAATTACATAATTAATCCTCCATCGCTGTCAAGTGAGCATTACTCGCCTCTCTCTGTCATTGCATTACACTTTTAAAGCTATGTTCAGACACATTAAAAAGAAACGCAGACTTTTCATTCATTTCTACCGAGGCCACTGCATTTGCACTGTGGGGCTGTAGATGCAAAGAGCTGTGCTAAAAAAAAAGGCTTGCAAAGAAGGTCGTGTGGCAAAAAAGTTCAAACCTAGATCAACTTTTACCGCAATGCGATGTCATCCAACAGGCTCTGCATTGGCCAGTCAAATACAGTATATGCAAATGCACTTCCCGGTAGATGAATGGCATTCTACTGTTTACCTCACAGTTGTCGAGACAGACAACTAATGGTTGATGTGATTTCCTGCTTCTTTAAACCACTATGCAGTTATTTGGCATCTGGTAAGATTTCAGATCCCATAGATGCACAGTTCCAGTTGACAGGCACAGTGTTTTCTCAGAGTGAAAGAATGAATAAAAATAATGCTTCTTGTTCACCTTACCTGTAAATAAACCCACTCTCTAGGAATAACATTATTATAGGTGTTTCTGCAAATTCTGTCGCAGTATATTATGTTTGAATGTGAAAACTAAAGGAAGGATAAGAGCAACTTAGACCTTCTATAAACAAATAATGTCCATGAATTTGGTTAAAATTATTTTTTATCTATTAGCTTGTTGGTGAACTTGGTTAAAACATTCTGATCCCAGGAGAATGTCCTTTGTAAAATAAGGCTTTCAAATCCATTCAGAGTGAATGACGTTTGAGGTATGAATACTGGATAATGTGCATCATGTGCGTTAATTCATCCACCAAGGACTGGTTGTCTTATTCGACCTTGCAAATGAGCTGTTAAGCAGAAAATATGTTTAATTATTGTAGACAGCACTGGACTGCATATTAGCTTATATTAGTGGTAACATTTTGGCAAATATTTTTTCCATGAATGTAACATTTTGGTGATGTGTAGGTTGTTGGACAAAGATCCTAAGTTGTCTTTTCTGTTGTATACAAAAAACAAATTGAAGTCTGGAAAACAGCAATGTCGCATAAACTAGATAATGCTGCATCTACTGGAGATAATGGTATTTGGCACAGTCGACATAAAGACTTTTTTGAAGATTGCATTTGAAGATTTATTTGAAGACTTATCACTTTAAAGTTTGAATAAATGCTTATTACTCCTACAGTGAAACATGAGGATGATGCAGGAGAACATGATGAAAGATGCATCCTGAGGCTTGTGTTGCCATGCTGTGAAGTGCAACCTGGTTATGGCATCAAAATGCTGGTCACACTCTAAGACTGACAGGATCAACATGCAGCTGCAGCTCATGGTACTTGGGTTCACCTGAGGGTGAAACTGTCAAAATATTGTTACATTTCAGTATCTTCATTAGCATGCACTAAAACTACAGTGATGGACAATTATGATTGCCACTGCATTGTCAATACCTCTTTTGTTCCTGTCTTTTTTTTTTTCTGGGCAAGCTGGTGGAATGTGGTATTGCGATTTAATGACATCCAAAAACAAATCATTACACGGTGATTAACAAAACAATCATCTTAGATTATTCGAAAATGAAACAGCCCCCTCAGTGTGAGAGAGAAAAGCTAAATTGTTAGAATACAATGTATTTGTGACTGAATTGTAGCATGTGTCAAGGTTAAAAGAAAGATCATTCGCTAATCTGTTTTTCACAAACATTATCATTATCATAATAAAATTAAACTCATATCAACATGTTCTTTTTCATATTAATGTGAGTTCTGATCAAAGTGAAACAAAATTAAGAAGCATATGCTTGTATGTTTGGAGCAAACATCTCAGATACATGAGTCAGTAAGAATAATTTAAGCAGCAGCATGATGACATTCTACTCTGAGCTGAAAATTATCCTCATGGGTGATTTACACAATGCAGCCTAGGAAGGTCATATTCTCTAATACGGTCCTGAATAACTATCACAGGGAACCCGGATATTTCAGTCAGGCATTCAATACATGTTTGCAGGAAAAATGTTGTAAATAGGGAAGGCAAAGCATAGTCTCGTTTTGATAGCTTTCAGCCACCTGTGTAGCTGCTTCTTTCTTGGCATCCATATCTGCAGTACACTCAAGTGGGACCTCAACACAGACCACATCATCAAAAAAGCTCAGCACAGACTTTTCTCTCTATAGTCAGTTCAGGGAATTCCAAGTGAGACAACACCTCCTCCGTGCTACACAGCAATAATTTAAAGTATCCTCGCATCGTCCACACTAGTCTGGGGCAACAGTTCAGACAGCAAGATTCACAAAGACTCCAGCAGATTGTCAACAAGTCATCTAAAGTCACTTCCATCATTAACATTCCTATAGCAAAACTGAACTGTAAAAGCAGCACATAAAATCATCTCAGACCCCACTCATCCAGCTCACCTTCTGTTCCAGACCATTGCCTTCCGGGAGGAGCTATAAATCACTCAAGACTAGAACAAACTGTCTCAAAAACACCTTAGCTATCTTTTGCCCCCCTATCAATCAGTATGTAACTGCTGTGCTGTGTGTAATTGTGATTTTCTGAGTTTTGTTACACACTATACTGGACAACAAACAAATATGACCAGCTTTGTGGGCAGTCATGGGGTGAGGAAAAAATCCTCTTTGATTTGACATGGGGTTTTACTTGGTTGATACTGCCTTTAATGAGAATTGTGATTTTCACCACTTTTCCCAGACCTTTACATATTTGGGCTCTAATTTTCAGAAATTGCTAGCATCAACCAGGGGTCAAGCAGATGCTGGTGTGATCAAATAATTTCCGATGCATGGTGCAATGTGGAGAAGAGATTAAGAGTGATACATTATCTGTGAGAGGAATACAATATCAGCCGGTAGAGTCAGGGTGACTTCAATAATGTCCAATCATATCAGCTGTTTTTAAAACAGCAGACACTTTTAATGGGCCACAGAGGTCGAGTTCAGCCGAAGAAAATGGAGGTGCAGAGTTGCAAGGAACATTAATGTACAGCATGCCAAATACTGTATGCATTTAAGTGCTGAATATGCTGTGTCATTAAGCATTGCGGGTAAACAGGTGAAGTCAGATTTCCTGGTAATTATCCTGTTGACAGACCAGACAACTAAAAATGATTATTATTTTTCATTATTCAGGTTTCAAGTAATTTTTCAGATGTATGTGTGAACTCCACCAAAAGCACCAATTTTACATTTATGTAATTTCATGCCAATTTAGTAGCAAATATGCACTCCACAACCTAAGACAAAACTGGCACCTGACAAGAATGACATTGCAGTTGCATTTATTGTAGTTGTTATTGTCTGTGATACTTTATCACTATTGTTACTTTTTGTCTGATACTAATAGAGCTCACAGGATTCAGGTCAGTTATCCAACCATTTTGTTACTTTATCATAGACTATGCTTTGACCTTCCTTAACTACTAAACTGGTTTTGACATCAGGGTCTATATCATCCTCTACTATCTCTGCCACACTTTATAATTTATTGCAAGGCTGAAAACAGTTCTCCAGTTTTGACCACAGTCATTTAAATCAATAACAATTTAAATCAACTGCTCATTAGCGATGTCCATGTCATCTCCTGGTGCACTGTGACTTGTTTGGATGTTTAGGAGAAAAAGAAAACTGCTGATAATATGTTTATAAGTTAGGCCAGGAAAGGGTAATGTATGTTGATCACACTGATAAATTGATGCACTGTAACAGTTGAAATAATATCATTCCCATCCAAATGTTAATCTGAAAAAATGTCACACATCTTCACTACCACTCTCCATAACCATCCCTCACTTTTTCATACCAAAGTACAACATACGTAATGACTAACATTAACATCGCAGCCCACAGCACTATTAAGTACAGGTTTCTTTTATTTTTCAACTCCATAAAAGTGGATACATTGAAAATAGAAAGGGAAGATGTAAATGCAGCCTATGACTTAATAATTTCATTATAAATTACATTAATCAATGAAATGTATAATCTGTGGCAGTAGACGCATTCCCACAGCACACTCCTTTTATAAATGAGCTTCTGTGTTGATGAATGGGCAAAATGGCCGGTGAATTATTTTGTTGAGCATATAGAAAGTTCCAACGTCTATTTATTTCTTTATCCTGACTATAGAAAATAGGTTAGATATTGCATTTTCCTTTATTTTGTAGCCACATTTAAGCTCTTTGAGACTGTAACTAAATATGCATTGTGATTTTTTTCCTCTTCCAACAATTTAAGTAAGAGGGTTAATGTGTACTGGCATGATGACATAATGGTAAGTGAGTGCAGCGGTCTCTGTGGACTCTGGATTGGCACACGTGTCTATGAGTCCCTGTCAGGCTATTAGCTGAGCTTCTGCTCGTGGCCAGTTGTACTGATGGATGTCTGGGGGGCTTTTAGAGACTCTGCCCTTGTTTATGTATTCATGTCAAAGTCATTTAGACTTTCTGATGATGAATAGATGGAAAGTGATTCAAAGGTCCACTAAGTCAAGAGAAAGTTGTCGAGAGGAATGAGAAATCCCAAATATTGGGAATTCAATAAAAATGTTTCTGAAGAAACCCAATCTTCTCAAACATTTTGAGATAATGGAAGATAATTTAATGACCTGGTACTACATGAGATACAGAGACAGATATGTCTCTTCATTTCATACAGTATTTTATTATTCAGGCATAATAATTAAATTAAGTGTATGTACAGTAAATTCCCCATTGCTTAACCATTCACTAAAGGTTGTGTTATATTTCATTTGGCACAGTTTTATATCTCAAGTAATGCTTACATTTTTCTTTTGTGTTCATCCAATGTCAACAAGTTGTCAACTTATCAATCAAAACAATCAACAGATGCTATTTTTTCATTTTGTAAAATGTGGATTCATTGCAAAGAATGTTTGTGAAAATTAATTAATTGCACTTTCAAATTGATTTTCCAGCTGTAAAAATGGGTTTTTAATTCTCTCTGATGTGATAGACATGACATTCCATACATATTACATACATTCCATTCCACACATCATTAAATGATCTACCACTATTTAATCATGAGTTACACCTTTATTTTTTATTATTATTATTATTATTTGCATAACTCATGTACAGCAGAAACATCCCAGAAGCCTCTGTAATGAGGGCAATCCCTTGGTGACCACCTCTATATGCTCTTTGTGACAGTCCCTAAAGGCTACAGTTTCCAGTGAATATTTTCGAACACAGTGTAGAGTTGAGTTCAACTAAAGCTGCTGACCTCAGCTCTCTAACCTTCCCCATTAGCAGCCCAGATATCTCTTTGCATTTACCATGCAGGAGCTAGCTCCAGGGTTGTTGCATAAATTTAGCGATGGTGGATGTTTGTTCTAATTAGATTTATGGGTAGGAAATATTTGGAGAAACAAGACAGCACTGTTTTATTATTAATCTTGGAATCAGGTCAGATGAAATGAGTAGCAATGAAATGCACTTTGATATGTATGAGCACTGAAAGCGACACAAGGTACCCAGCTGTAAAAACTGGGGTATACAGTCATTTTTCAGGATGAAGAAAAATTCCAGGACAAACCGTATGGAACTGATTCCCGACCACAAACCCATGACACATTCTCTCAAATGAACCAAATCAAACTGGTGATGAAAAGTCCTAGAAATTCCCATTATTCACCTTAGTCTTTATTAGTTAGTATTTAACACCATAGTGCATTATTTTTTGCATTTTAATCACATTTAAGAGACTCATGTCAATACCTTGTCATAGGGTGTTTTACTCATTTTAACATCTCAACAGCTGTATAGGAAATAGGAAATGTACAAGCTTTCAAAAATTTTCTTTTTTTATCTACTTTCTGTCTAGTTGTAAATTCTTGGTACGATCGGACGTCCTGACAGCCAGTAAACAGGCTAGAAAAGCCTGTCACGCTCTGTTGCTTTCTGTGATGCTGCAGTGAAAAAAAATAGAAAATCAATTCAACGGGTAGATGGTTCAAACACAATTATTTCCAACAGTCCCAACATCTTACCGTTGCTTGTCTTTCACAATCTTATAGAATTTGCAGTAATTAAACATTAAGTTTATAGTTAATTGGCCTTATGATTGAATTTAGATTGAAAAAATTAGATGGGAAGCTATAAGGCACTGAACCAACATCAGCTTATCAATCAAAATATTCATAATGAAACATTTCATCTGTGTATTTTAGGCAGAACCACCACAGCAATCAATCATCAACCTCAATCAAGCTTAACATCTAAAAAAAGAACACACTGCACTGCATATTATTGGCGAAAAATACATACTATTAGAATTACACTCAGCATGAATAACATTAATAATCTTTGGAATTAGAGCCTCTCTCATTATAGTACTCACTTGGCTATTGTAATCAGCAAAGTTATCATGGCTCAGGAATCATTTTCATAAATAATTCATTAAAAAATGTTGTATGACTTCTAATTTTAATACTATGTTGGCAGTTTTGCAATAGTAACTGCATGCAGTGTGGTTTGCTGTGGTAGATTGAAATAGAATTACAAGAGTCCCACCTGGCTGTTGTGAGACTCAGAGGAGTCAGCTAATTGAATAAGCCAAACACTCCAATTGAGTCTTTCAATGTGACCTCGTACAGTCCATGGCACATCCATTTAGATTCCATCTGCTCTGAGTTAAGGATGTGCACATTCTCATTTCTGTCCCGGCTGCTCCAAGCAAAACAACCACTGTTGATCAGAATCACATAAGCGCTGCCAACTGCCGGCATGAGATGGGAACAGCTGCCAGAGAGTTGCAGGTGGAATCATGGAGTTTTGGATATCAGAGCAACCATGATCTTTAACATCTGCTGTTTAATATACAGTGCAGAGAACTATTCATCAAAGGTTCATTTATATAAAATCAAGCAATGTTCATTTATTCTGTTAGTGTCCAAAGTTAACACCCTCAAAGTGCCAAAAAAAACTAATTAAAAATCAGTAAAGATGCACCCTGGCATACTGGTTCAAAACTATTAAATAACTCAAATAAAACCCTCAAAAATACTTGCTGGTCTTCAAGGTCCTCTTTTCAAACTGGCTCATTACCACTTGTCTGCTACACTTTTCTCCTTAAAGCAGTATGATGTACCAGGTTTATTGGTTCTTTAACATAATTAGGTTTCCATGGAGCCCTTAAAAGTTGGTTAAAACCTATGGCAGATGTGATATATAAAAAAAACCAGTTGTGTACATAGGTGAGCAAAATTTACACCAAAATTCTGCTTGTCCAACAATAAATGTCATTGACAAAGGGTACAGTGATATACTGCAACTGTATGAAAAATACCTACTAATTATTTTGTACAGAAACATTGTACAGAACTGTGGTTGTCCATCTTTATCAGAGATGTGACTTGTGCTAAATCAAGACATCATACAATCATAGAATTGACACAAGTGATTATATCTCACACCAACTGAATGTCACACTCTTGACTTTAGTACCAGAATTTGGTTTCTTCCTCTTGGAGCCGAGTGCACAAAGCCTTATTAGCATTACAGTATGAATTATGAATGACCACAGAGCTCTATAAAAAGGCTTATGTTATTCGTGTACTGTATTATTAAACAGAAAACTGTTTTGCATGCCAAGTCTGAGCAAGTGAGTTGCTGATTGCTTGAAGTCTCACCATTATCTTAGATACCATACTATATGTAAAACTTTTCTGATATTTCCTGAGTCTCTGCTGATGTCAGTTCATGAAAAGAAAGGAGCAGACACACATACCATATGGCTCATTTATCTGTGCAATGCTATTAAGCATGGCTGATCATTGATAGCTTGAAAACAACAAACATTAGGTTTGTGGCACACCAAATGTCAAATGTACTGGATGTTTATTTCACATAAATTTTACCCAAATACAAAATTTTAAACAAAAAGGTGTATGTTACACTTTGTGTGTCTCCTACCCTTGAGAAAACTGTTATCCCTGCAGGCTAACACATGAACAAGTTTCAGAGCCAGCACTTTAGTTTATTAGTTGCGTCCTGCTGAGCAGACTTAAGGCTGCTAGCCCAATTAGGCACATTTGCTACTTTCTCCACCCTCAGTACTGAATCATTGGAGCGTCTTTCCCTGCCTATGCTAACAGAAAAGGCATGTTCATTCTTAAACTGCTCTTAAATTGTACAAATTTTAATTAGTAGAAGAGGGCAAAGGACAAAGTGTAACTTTGTGTCTGAAGACATTCACAGAGCCCAGTGTTACTTTTAGAAACAGTTACCTGAGCCAAGTGAGATACATACTCACTTATTTTAAGAGCTCAATACATTTAGAAAATAGAGAGGGATTTTTTTTTTTTGATGCTTGATATAAACAGTCCCTATCAATAGCTTGTCTCGGCAATTAGGCTAAAAGCACTTGGGAAATTTGTAGCTGCTATATGCCTGGATTTTTTCAGGTTAGCTTTGATATATCAGAGTCTTTAAATATATCTAAAGACTCTTGAGAAAGCCCTGATGATGTGCAGAGCGTCTGAACAACAAATGACGGCATCATCATATAGAAACAGAGCGTGTGATGTTGCGCAGAGAGAGAAAGTAGAGACAGAAAGTGGGCTGGAGTTGTCATTCCATGTGCAACGCTGTAGTTCAAAGTCCACACCCCTACTCATACACACACACTAAGTCTGAGAAGCCACCCACTTACTCATTTTGTAATTGGGAGCAGGGAGGGTGAATACCTCTCTGTCACATCACTGTCTTCAGAGCAGGGATGCCTCTCCCCACACTCTGACATGAGTTGGTGGCCAGAAAGACCATACAAGCTCAATGTCGTAGCTATTACTACATGCTGAACATGAACAAACAAAACAGTTTAAACCAATCTCTGAAAACCAGGTTAATTGTTTTGTAAGACCATTATTATTATATTAATTATACCATTATATTGCATCATTATAACGCAATGGAGAAAAGAAAACAGAGCAGTGATGTATTAAGTTTAAACATTTAAGGATAGTCAATGACAGTTTGACTTGTGTTTTTACGCACAAAGAATTGACAGGTGTCTGCACATAGCCTCATGAACAAGAGTGTTATTTTTACTGCGCATGTAATCCACCCCAGGGATCCAGGAAATAACAAAACTGTATGCAGTCCTTTTATCACTTTCGGTTAGCTTACAGCGGTTGTTAGGAGGCATAGCAATGTCTACAGACAACACTGAACCAGGGTCATTGAATCGACACGTTCTCTGCTGGTGTGCTGCGTATGTGTGAATATTTTACTCTTTCCTGAAATATGTGAGGGGAAAAAAAAACAAATAACTCATATAACCGCAGACACAAAAACATAGAGTAGAAGATTTAGAAGGCTATTTATTTTATGTATATGATGCATTGCCCTGTCAGCAGTTTTACTTATGACATTAAAATAACAATGGGAACCTAATGTTACATGACAGATATTACTCAGGCGAAGAAATGAAATTCCACAGAAATGGGGAAAAAAAACTGCATAATCACCACCAAATGGTAAAAATCCCTAATTACTTAGAATGGGATGCTAAATTACCCCACACAGAACAAAGACAATCTCTCTAGGGGGTAGAAATCTACAAACGGATATCCTCATCATGTTTGGTGCATCGTAGATAATGATGATTCTCTATTGTGTCATGCACTGCAAATGCCACAGGGTTAGGAAGGTGGCAGCTGCACCAAAGCCAGCTTGCTGTGGAATAGCATCTACTAATTGTGCTCCATTTTTGAGAAGGGCAGGCTTAGATAGCAGCACAGTCTGAGCAATGACAAATGCGGCAGTGGGTGCATTCAAGCTTTTATGTCTTGCAGTGAGCAAGATTGTTTCAGGCAAAAATGCCTCTTGCACTAAGAAGCACTGTGCTACGGATGCGTCTGTGGTTTATAGTCTTCAAGGTGCAATATGTAGCACCTCACTTTCAGTACACCCAGTAGTTTACTGAGCATCAGTTCATTTGTTTTGAGAAGAAAGAATGATATGCCAATGCCGTGTGGTTTTCACAGGATATGAAAACGTGAATGTTGTTAGAATAGCAAGGTATTAGACTAAGCTCTGTGTGAAGTGTCAGATATTGAGTTGTAGGTATATATATATATATATATATATATGTGTGTGTGTGTGTGTGTGTGTGTGTGTGTGTGTGATGGGGACAGAAACTGAGTGAAAATTTATCATACACAAACATTATCAGGGACCTTATGTGGAGATAAAGGGCAAGGTGAAGTGCAATAGCTCCAGGGGACAGAGGGATGAGGACCAGACTTCTAGTCTCACACACGCAATTATTAAAATAATCAATGACACACACAATAGTTAGCAAAGAAATAATAATAATAATAATGCATTATTTAAGTGCTTCAACCTTCAAAGTACATGAGGTACAAGAGGAAGAAATACCAGAGCAGGGCAAGGGTTGATTAAATTATCAATAGTTTAATAAAAATTCTTGCATTAGGGTGATTGGCAACAACAAGCTATTACAGTATGAGCCAAACATAGACAGTGATGAATCAAAGCAGCTTTCATTTGTCATTTAGCACAAAGACATTTCACTCATGTATAATCAATAGTTTTAAATGCAGTGTGATGACCCACTCTCCTTGCTTCCTATTCTGGGCCTTAGACCTTAGAAGTTCTAAGAAGTTCTACAAACACTTTCCAAAGCAATACTTAAGAGTGAGTTTTATACTTGAAATTCAAGTTTCAGTATGGAAACGAAGGTTCATGTGCAGTAAACAGTCTACAGTCACTATAACTCATTGGCTTCCACCCAGGAAGTCGGTTTAAGAAAGTAAACTTTGTTTTGCTTTGATTTATTTTGCTGCTACTCTGAAGATCATGTTAAAAACTAAAATGAAGCAGTGGAGATTCCTATAAGTTTCATGGATATGTCTCATTCACTCATCACTCATTCAGTCATCATTTGTATTATTCATATTGCTGTATGTAAGTTTAAGACAAACAACATACACACCATAAATAGAAAGATACAGAAATGGAAAATAAACGGAAGTGGCATTTCAGCCAAAAGAGATTAACATATTATGAAGAAGAGGGAGAGGAGGACAATGACAACAAACATAAAGTGGTAAATCAGTTGTTGAACTGATTTTTGTGTGTGTTGGTTTAGTTTTACTTTCTAATTTAAACACCAACAACACTCATTTTACTTCAAACATCATTTAACATAAAAATGTAGACTTAAAATGTACAAAAACAATTAGAGCTTAAATAAAACATGTAGTATTTGATTCCCCCTGCAAATTGCAGAGCTTCTTAAAATACTCTTAGCCTCTTACTAGTGGACATGACTCACTGATCAAACTACAATCGTTTCAAAGCAATTTCAGTTACGGTTATGACCATCTCAGCCTTAAGCTTTTAGAAAACAAAACCCTTGTCTGGCAGGAGCCCAGATGGGTCAAGTAACTGGTTGTACCTGAGAGGTGGGAGTGGCCATGGGTACAAAAGGCCTGCCCTCCCAGGCTACTCAATCTCTTTCTCTTTGGGCAGCTTCAAGACCACCTCATCTCATAGTCTCCATAATGCTGTAGTTCCTTTAGATTTACACCTTAAACAACACTACCTATGGTACATACCTCCACTCATCATCGCACCTTATCTTAGTTTTCTTTATTAATTAAACTTAATTTGAATTATGTTTGTGTGTGTGTGTGTGTGTGTGTGTGTGTGTGTGGGTGTGGGCTGCTCTCTTGTTACAAGCCTTAGCCAACTTTGTAATAGCAGCTATAAGAGAATCAGAGGTTTCCATATCATTCATCCAACTAGGCAAGTTGGAAAGAATGACAACAACATTTCCCAGAGGTGCATGTCGCACAACACCGCAGACAGCTAAGTGTGGACTGTGCATAGCGAAAACTGCATAAAGTTGCTTGACTTGCTGGATTTTACACACAAGAGATCTTCAGGTGCCAGGATTCATGGGCTTTGGAAGGGATTCTTCTTTGACCTTGCCTTCTCAGCATTTCCCCCCTATCCATCTCAGTGCATCAATGTTGTGACATTCATAGAGAGCAATATTTTCTCACAGGCACAAGTAAATTAAGTCCCTTGTTTGAATTTATCATTTTATGGGAGGCACTTCATGTAGATTTTTTTAAAGGTAATGACCAAATAGTATTAGTCTAATAAAACACAAGTAGTGGTGATGAACATGCTGTGTATTTCATAAGAATAATACAGAGAAACGGGACTTTTTATACATCTGGCCCATATGTAATCTTAGCAATACAATCACATACATTCACCCTCCTTCACTCACTCACTGTGTGTCTGTTTATTTTTTCAAAGCCTCTCTTCTCTTCAGTGATTCCGTGTGATTTCACCACTGCCTGCTGTGGCTTGCATGCAGTCCTCCGTGGTAGTTCTGATCACCAGACTTTAATCCAAACACGTCTTTGATGTTCCCAGACAGTTCGGACCCTGCCTCGAAATGAGTAGAACAAACAGCTGAATCAGATGACGTGTGTCTCTGAGGATCTTCAAGGCTGCTGAGGAAATGTCAGTGCAGTTTAAATTACGCATGATCTGATAAATTGAGCTGCTTTCTTGACATTTCTGCCGTCTCTTATTTTGTTTTGGGGGGATTTTTTCCCCCCACAAATATCTAATTTTTGGTGGGTATGTTTTGACACTGTTTTTTTTTTTTTTTTTGTGATTGTACAGATTTCTTGTGTTTGTGAAAGCAATCTAGCTCGCTTCTGCTTGAAACCAGTTGGAATGCATCATTGATTGAATTTATTTTGGAGGAAAATTGAAAAATGTCATATATGTAAAAGTCTTGAATTCTGAATACAGGGACCCCCATCTCTTTTGAAAAGCAACAGACGAATACAACAACTTGGCAATGAATTAAGATATTTATTGAACTGCCAAGGAATAGGGATGAATAAGGAATCACTAAGCATATGTACATATATGCAATTAAAATCAATGAATGGGTACATTAAATTAACAAAAACGCAAGGAAGGGCAATTAACTCTTTTACATTTTAAATTGCTCTTGCATGAGCTCTAAGCATGGTAGATGGCTTTCCTACTGTTTCTGTTGTGATGGAGGCTTGATAATGGGCAAGGCGAAGCAGACTTGGTTATTCTCAGGTCACCAGAGTGACAGCCAGATGAAAATCATTGCAGTAGGTTCAGTTAGGAGGATGAATCCAGTCTTCAGTAGCAGGCTGCAGAGTTGGATGCATGGAGTTCTTAACTAATCAGAATAGTTCTTGCAAAAGTCTAAAAAAAAGTTTAACGACAAGATGAAAATAAACAATAGATAATATTCAAATGTCAAAACCTTGGCTTGTGGCCTACGTATCTTTGATGTCTTTTGCTTCTTAGTTGAGTCTCTTTCTGGTGGTCTCAGCTCTCTATCCAAAAAAAATGCCTGAAATTCTGGTCAGTAAGACAAAAAGCAGAAGAGGAACAATAGTTCCCTAACAAAGAGTTGTAAAAGTTTTTATAGTCTAGGAGGCGTGTTTATGGAGAAAGAGGATCCTTGGCACTCTTTGAGGGAATGCCTTGATTACTAATTCATTTCATTGTGTGAGGAGAAAACTGACCTTCAAATAAAAGGGAGATAATTTTATTCCTATCGACTATCTAAAATTTATTCACTTACAAATTGAATATTTACTCATTTCTGTCATCAATGTCAATTTCATCAACACATCATGAACCAGTGAGAACACTTAGAGATTAATAAAATCAATAAAACATAATAACACACTTACACTGGTTAACATTAAATAAATCAAATGCAATAATATGTGTGACTTATAATTAACAAATTTTGAAGCAGAGTTTGAAATTCCATAATATCAAAATAATTCAATTGTTCATGGTTGTTAACTTGAAGTTAACATTGGTTAGACAAGTCAAGATACCTATATATATTTATGCATTTAGTAGCATTTTCTGATCATTTCAAACACTTATTGTGCATTAAAGAAAAAGGAGAGGAGGAGAGGGGCACTAAATTTACGACTTAAGAGATAATTAGCTTGCAGAAGGAGGGAGGATAGTCCAACCAGGTTGGGCAGTCTGTTTACAGCTGAAAAGAAAAACAGTCATTAATTTCCAAAACCGATCATTTTTTCTCCATGGCTGGTGGTGAGAAGGCTGGGTTTTTTAGTCCTGTCCAATATTTCCTTGACATCCTTATGCCTTTAGGTCACAGGACATTGGGTCTGTGTGCTGTAGCACCTATGCAAACAGACTGTTAGGTCAAAAGGAAACATCATGTTTTTGAAAGAACTAAACTTTTCTTTTACATTCTTGGGTTCGTTACTCTACGTACATTTCTACAAAAGAAACTGAAAAGATTCTTGGGCTGATTGGAGAGATGTTTTGACTTGAGGCTGTTTTCCCTGAGAGTTCAATATATTTGTGCAGAAGTCAAATTGGGTGGAATGTGATGCTTTCGATTAGACTTTGAGAAACTTCCCACTGATCTGAAATGAAAAGCCAAAGAAAAAAACTTGTGATGAGACTTTAAGCAGTTTTATCACCTGTGGAATACAATGGGTTGATCACTCTTTTTGTTTGTATGAGAGAGCCCATGTCTCCATCTATCACCTATTGTTCAGTTGGGGCTCACGGCAGCTTCCTCAGGCTCCTGGCAGGAGCAGAAAATCAGAGCTGATGTAGCCAGCCACTCATTATCTTGTGATTACAAGACCAAGGAAAGAAAAAAAAATCACCCCTACCACACTACCTACACACACTGTCATAATTACCAGTGGCGTGGAAGACATTGCATGCAGTGAAACACATCCATGTCTGACATCAGCAATAACACTTCTGCCTACCCTTGAGCATTGTCTATTTTTGAGCTCCTCTAACAAGCTATTGTGGAGCGTGTGTGTGGTGAGTGTTGTTTACATTCTGAAATGTTGATAAGTCCGTCAGTATGAAGGTGATAGCTGTCAGAGTCCTCTTCATATTTTGATATGCACAGGAAATACTAATGATAACAATGGTGATGACAATGATGATGAGTGTATGGTTTCATCTGTAACTCCCAGTAATCCTAAATGCAATTTGAAAGTGATTACATGTTGTGCAGTTAGGACACAGTGCACAGCAGTTTTCCCAATCTGCTGAGATGTATTTGCCTTAATGTGACTGCTATGCAGCACGTATACTTCACACCACACAGCATGGACTTAATAGCATTTGCATGGAAAATGAAAACACAGTTCTTACCTAAGAGCAAACATCTCTAGTAGACTCCATAACATTCATTAATGAAAAGTGAACAGTTATCTGTCAAATAACATTAACATCGTCTTTCCCCTTAAACTTAACCACTAAAGTGTATTAGATACTGCTATTTTAGGGATTTTGTCAAAAAGAAAGAAGACATCTAGTTGCCTAGACCCATCTCAGAGACAGAGACTAAGTCTAGAGAATGACATTCCCAATATGAGTGAGGGTTGTTGGTCCGTGGAGCCACATTGTAAGTAGGCTGTTTGGGGCCTTGAGCATGATGGAGATGATTTACCAGGTTTGACAAGTCATTTTTGAGGGGTATTTCCTTTAAAAATGGTTTCAACTCATGTTTTTGACACCGTTATGATCAAGACAGTATTAACCCTAAGGACGTTAAAGGTCTTTATGACATTCCAAAGAGTTTTGCCCTATTTTGGGGTGGGGTATACTTTTTCCACAGCAAGGGTGCTGTATCTTACCATATTTAAATACAATGAAAATACAACCCTATCTCCTAGAAATTACATTTATGTTCTTCTAAACTGCAACAGCAAATATGTTTTGCAAGAAATGTAATGCTGGTTGAATCATATTTTCTGTCAACATAAAAATGAATTATTTTTATTAATGTATTCAGCAAGTTGCAAAAATGTTGTGTTACTTATATATATATATACAGTGTGTGTGCATTTGTTTACAAGCGAGTCGATACTGTTAAGTTTTACATTATGATATCTTCCCATGTTAATATTATATAGCTTGGAATCACTGTTATTATTGTTTAATTTGTATTATTGTTTATTGTGCGTGTAGTTGGGGTTTGGGGAAACAAAATACAGGTTTTTCTAGAACAAACTGCCTGCATAACAATGTCAACATATGAGTAATGTGAGGAAATAATACAGCTGGCCACCGCTGTGCTATAGCGAGAACACAGGTGTGACCTGAGCAGACTGTGCTGACAGCTTGTGTCTGTGAGATAAAACCTCTGCCAAAGAAGAATGGCAACATTTACAAAGGACACACATTTGAGCACCAGCACACACATAAAAAGGGGTAATGGTCAGAGTCTGCCCTCTTGTTACTGCCGAAATTGAGGTGTTAAGGACAGCATGGGGTGACAGCTACCTGATAGTAGACATCACCCCAACTCTTGAAATATAATGGAAGAATACAAATGTGATATTGTCTTGGATTTACAGCACTCTGAAAGGAAATTCTACTCTTTCTTACTGCTTAGCTGTTGATGTTTCAGGTGTTTATTTTGGTAATTGTTATGACATCAAAAATAGACAAAGTGCTGTGAAATTAGTCTCTGAATGTTTTGCAGGACCAATTTAAAAAATATATATAAAACATAATAGGGAAGGCAGAGATGTCAATTACTCCAGTGTCCAAATGTGATGACGAAAATGCAATACAGCAGCAACAGAAGTGTGTTTGAAATAAGAGGCAAAAGCAATAGTTCTTCCGGATTAAATGACAAAATTTGTTTTTTGCCCATGCCTACTAGAACAATACATAAGTGTTTTCTGATCTGACACCCCACAAGGTATGAAAACATTGTGATTATTGTCATTACAATGATAACCATTTGGTTAAGGTTACAATCACGATAATAGTGAAATGAAACCCTGATAGCATACAGAAGTGGGCCACTTCAGGCAATGATGCAGCACTGCTGGTCTTCTTCTGGCCCAGACAAAATGGATGTGAGCCTGAAATGGCCCACAGGTAAAATGACAAATATGGCCCAAATATCCCAAATCAACTGTGGGCCTTTTTTGGTAAAGATGCGGTGCTCTCAGGTATGTGTCTTCTGGACGTGGGACAGTTCTGGTTTATCTGGTTTGTTCTTGGTTGACATACGGCCTGCTTGTGGCCCAGATCTGGGAAACAGGAACAGACTGTCCAAATGCCATCATTCCATGCAGATGAAAGTGCTGTGTGTGGACCAGATCTGGGCTACATAAATTTTGCTATCTGGGAACCCACTGCCTTTTCCACTGTTGGCAGGAAAAGACAAACAAACTGCAGTCTCCTGTGTTAAAGTCTGAAATTTTTATATTTTTATATATGAAAGTTCATTCTTAAAGGCTAGGTTTGAAAGGCAGCACTAATTAATTTACTGCAATGTAGCATGATGATAATTTATTCATTGTACTTGAGTATTTAATTAATACTTGCATTACTTGTATTCTCACCTGCCCAATGATGAATGAAAAAGTTGTATTTTTCCATTATGTCATACAGTATCTATCATTAAATCGGACTTTAATTTAATGTCAATTACGGGACTTTGTGCCTTACAGGGTGTAGGCTGCTGCTGCAGTTTCTACTGGGCAGTCAATTAACTCAATTAGTTGAGCTCGATCTGTCAGAGGTTGCTTTATGCATGTTTCATAATCATTAAAGCTAATATCAAGAGTCAAAAAGAGTAATTTTATCCTTCAGGATTTTAGTTTTTTTAAAAATTATTATTTCCATGCATCTAAATGTTCAACTAAATCCCCTACTACTGTAACGTACAGACTTTCAGTCTCAGCCTCAATTAGGACAGAGCTCCCTTCATTAATCATTGAAGGGAGGCAATTTGCTCGCACCTGTCCCAAGCAGGAGGCTATTAAGGTCCTCATTGAAAGAGGAGCCATAAACCTAATGGTTGAGGAGTAAATGCTCATTTACGAAATATTGCTTTCTTTGGACTGCTTGATGAGTGAAGCCCAGCTCCACAGCGGTTTTCTTCCAGATGGGTGCATACGAATTCAGTCAGCCTTACGAACATGCTATCCTCAGGTAAAGTGTGTGCTTAGTCAAGTCTCAAAGATTGTGATTGATTTTTGTTTTGCTTCCTTTCCATTGATCCACAGCATGTACTGGAAATGCCCTCTTGAGACCGGATTGAACTTCTGTTCACCCAAATCCAATTTTAGCAAAGCCATGTTTTGGTTATTGCAATGCAGTACCTCAGCTCACCAGGCCATCCAGGTGGCAGTTCTTATAAAACAAAGCTCAGTATACCATCTGTATTTACCCAGCCACCTCACTGCAGTCTCCCCACCCGTTTCATGGAGCATGCCAAGTTTGAGGTAATGCATTCAGGATTATGGCACTGTGATGCCAACTCTCTGAGGACTGTCCAGAGTGTTTTTCCACTGGTCAGAGTACAGGCAGCTTTGTGCTCTCTACAGTCCCACAGTGCCACACTTTTCCTTTCCTTGACTGTCTGAGCTTTGAGCCTTTCAGTAGTGATCATAATGGCAGGGACTATAACAGTGCCCAATAGACATTCTCCAGACAACATCCCACGAGGTTCCAGTGGGTAAATCATATAATAGGGCTCCCCTCCCAAGAGACCAAGTTCAGTGTGAAGCTGCTGCACTGAGATGACCCAGTGACAATCATTGGAGAATTTTGTATATGAAATATTTACACACTCTGCACTGTTTTTAGAGCATACTAGACAAAAAAGAAAAAAAAAACCTCTCACCTACTTTTTATTTCTTCCCTTTTATCCCCAAGGTTGTTGTCAATTGCTTGTTGTTATGACAGACAGCTTCTCAGGCTTCTCAATGGCACTTTTTCAGACTTATTCAGAGACAACACCGTAACAGAAAATGTACTGTCCTTACTTTCCAGTTTAAAGAAATTGATGGATGACAATTTTCAAGGGCACTTTGAAAAATATAATGATAAATATTTTACATTTTGTAACAAGTAGAAGGTGTAGATGCTCTGCTCAAAATTCAACAAAAAAGGCGAGAGGTGCTGAGGGGACCGACTCTCTCACTCTTTTGTCCCACTGATGATACGACAGTATAATCTTTGTAAGGAAGTAAATTGGGATTTTAACCTATTTTAATTTATTTTAAAATAATATATTAATATATTCAGGTTTTCTTCATGTCACATGATGTATAGACACTATCATGTTTCTAACATGAATTCTTTTGTTAGGAGTATAATTGCCTTTGTAATAAAGAATCAAGGCTTAACAATGACATAGTAATTAAAGTTTCAAAATGGTTTTAGAAACAAGCCTAATACATCTGAAAACAAGAGGTTAATACAACCACAGATTGTATTGTACCGTCAGCCCCAAGCAACACCTATATCACTGTGTAATATCAAAATCCAGTAATGGATGGCAGCAGAAAGGAAGATTTGTGTCCATTTTCCACCTCATTGTCTATGTGGTTAGACTGAAAATGTTGTTGTAAAAACAAAAATATGCCCACTATTTTTTGATTTTATGAGTTTACTTTGTTTAAGTAATAATGATCTAACGTTGTAATACCTGAATCACGATTTTACTGTTTTATAAGGAGAAGATGAAAATTAGTATTTACACATTCTGATTTATTTTTTTGCATATCACTGGGGCTCAACAAGACAACATGGCAAAAACAGCAAAACCTCCTCTAAGGCAACCTACCATATTGACATGGTAATGTTGCATGTATGATTTAATTACACAAGCAATTGATACCGACTTAGCCTCTGCAGAATACAAAATTTCTTAGTCAGCACAAAAAGAGGACCATGTAAGCGCCATTATTCCATAGAATTCCAAGCTCTACAACAATAAAATGTACTTAAACAGGGTTATTGGTAAATGGACAATGAATATGGACTCATGCTTAAAAAGGCGAAAAGCCTTTGAAAAGACTCTGTAAAGCTCCCTGCAGTGTCTCACCGATTGCAAATAATGGACTTTTTCTTTCTCAAACTTTTATCATGTTCCACAAAAGAAAATCTTACACAGTATTGCTGGCCTGACTTCCAACACAGACAATTGGAGGAGGTTATTATTCGGATTGTGTAGCTCTCTATGAAGTGTTGCCACCAAAAGCAAACTTTATAAAGAAACATTTTTAAAGCTCCAAAGGGAATCTCATGACAAGGCCATCTTTAAAAAAAAGTGAAAAATAAAAATAAATAATGCATTTTGGATGACATCTAATGTCACTAATGCATTTACTCAGTGCGACCACTTTTTTTTGACATCTGCATATGCTGCTGAGTACTCCATTGACATGAATATACAATGCAGACATCAGCCAAACTGAGCCTTTGTTAAGCATTAACAGTTAATGCAGAGATGGCGGTGTCCCATTTTCAGGGATGTCCCTGTCGGCAGAGTCGGACCTATCATCTCTCTGGCAGACAGGAGCCGGACAGAGCCCAGAGGACGGGAAAATACTAATTCACCAGCCAATGTACTGCCAAGCTGTCATTAATCTCCATGCAGCTCCAATGCTTTGGTATTAAACATTTATTCCATTTGCATACAAATCAGAATCCCAAAGAAATCTAATGTCAAAGCCAAGGCTGGGGTAAAAATCCTTTCTTTAAATATCCTTGTGGGGCTGACGTGTAGCTCGTCAGCTGGGGCAATGGTTGGGAATGAGGTCAGCGTCTTCCCTTGTTATAAGAGACCCCCAAACCCCATCCACCCATCAGTCAACAGATAATGAACAAGCAAGGCTTAAAAATTATCACATTAAAATACAGAATTTTGTATATCCCTTTATAAATGGGATTCATCATGTGCTGCAGATTTAGAGACATATTAATGTCACTTTCTTAATGACCATTAGCATTACTTGGCATTTTAGCCTGTGTGCCTGCAATGCCTTGTGTGAAGCAGCTAATACTCACTTCAGTGGGTTTCATTTCTCTGGGTTCACATCCACCCATCACATTTCATTTGGTTATTTAGGTTGTTGTATATAGATCGTATGTAGTGAAATCCTCCACCACCCTGATGAATGATATGTGAATGGCAGTCAGTGCCTTTGGCAAAGTCAGGAGGTAGTTTGTGGGTTCAGAGTCCTGACAAGCTCCAAAGGTCTCTCAAGTGTGTTCACAGCACAGGTCAACCACAGTCTTCCCTGGAGGTTGACCTGTAAGCAGTGGCCTGGCCACAAGAGATAAGGGTGGCAAAGATGGAGGCCATCATGGGAGGAAAATTGCACAAACACAGCAGGGCAAACAGATGGCAAAAAAGCTGTGATATGCCTGCGTTGTGCTGAAATACAGAGGCAATGACCCTTATGAATTGGATATGTTGCTCTTCAAAGCTTTATACTGGCTGGCAGAACATGTAAAAGGATGAGAAAATATTGTGTTTGCTGTATGTTCTTTAGTTGCAGCTCTGCGGCATAGACTATAGATGGATGTAGCGTGGTGTAATGACACACACTGGTACGTTAGCTTAGGGGGAATACTAAGTAGTGCACACTTGGGCTACCATTAGCTACTTCAGCTAAATTGTGCTAACAGAATAGGTATCATAATCAAGTAAAATTATACTGAAATATTATGACAAAAGTCCCATTCAGTGTGAGAGAAAGTGAGTGAACTGTCAATCACAGCTGTCAGTCAATGCCCATACAGCAGATATCAAAGCTACTAGTCTTCCAAAATGACCATTAGCACACTTATTAGAGTGCCCAAATTTAGAGACCATAATAACTTAATAAAAAAATTGATTTCTAGAGACAAGTTGACACTTTTTGAATGGAGTCAATTGGAGCCAGCATTTAGCGGGCATTGGTGGCATTGCATTTTAAGGTACTTATCACATTGGGCTCAGCCTCAAGCCATGGTATAGTTGCCACTTACTCTGCAGTAGCTCAGTCATAATAACAACATTATGGAAAAGGTTCCTCTACTTCTAACAAGACAATAAAATTAATTATAGACTCCAATATGTGATGGCACTAAAGAGAAATTTGATATTGCAACAGCTATTGAGACCACACAAATAATCAGCAAAGTAAGATGGAAGTAAGAGGAAAATAAAACACAAAAATAGGTTTGAAATGTCTCTCTAGCATTCTACTCTATTACCCAAATCCAGTTTTTGACAGTGAAAGGCACTCATGTTGGGGAAATAAGAAAAAAAAATCAATAAACAAGTGCACCAACTATTTTTAATCTGTTTCACTCATCCTCAAGCCACATACAAACACACACACTTTCACAGAAACCTTGTATTTGTCCTAGAAAATGGTTTTCAAAAAATGAAAAAATAAAAATCTGAGACATTGGGACACAAACCTGTAACCTTCTGGTCTGAGGATATTAAATCCATGTACACTAAATTTCTTCACATTTGAGCATAATCCTTCAGACAGCAATGAGAGGAAAAGAATATTTTCAGATTTATTATTTTTTAAATCCTCAAGTAGAGCATATCCTCCTTTAAATGATTCCTCTTGGAAGCATACTATGTCAAAATCAGCCAATAGTTGTGGAGGTCTTGCTGACATGAAGAACAAAGAGAACAACTAAGCAAAAGGTGAATGCATCATCCAGTACTATACTTCTAAGAGGAAATTTAACTTTTAACTTGGCATTCCTATCCCCCTCTGTGTTGCATTTGCTCGGTACACTTTTGTAAAGGATTTACAGGGATTTTAGAATTGAGGAAAAACAAGTCCTTTACAATTTCTACACACCTCATGGCAAGATCATCAGCTAGCTTTGCACACTTTGATCGGTGAGGTGAAGTGGAATACACAAGCAGAACCCTGAAAGGTACATGTAAAATGATTTCTTAAAGTTGTATTGACATGGTTAGGACCACCATTGCAGCACTATAAATTCTGTGACAAAAAGGTTAGTTATTATTCTGCCTCACCAACCTCAGACCAGTTATTCTATACCACATCACATAATGTGGTGTAGTCATTTGTAAGTATCTGCTCCTATCTCAAACAGAGCATCAGCTCATTTGACTCCTATGCTTAGATTTGTATCTTTTTCATTTCTATTTGTATCTCTCTCAGACCTTGCTACTCTTTTTTTAAAACATAAATTTAATTTAATTTATTGTAAATACGTTGTTCTTTTTAACCTGACCAACTGAACCGCACAAGAATTCCAATATGTAATTTTCTCATTAATTGTCCAAGTTAATTATTGTAGGCTAGAGCATGTTTGTGGTTGGTTATGTAAGTGTGTTTGACCTGTTGGCCTTGAATCCTTCCAATATAACAACAAAAATGTAATATGATTTAGGGCAAATGTATTGATTTTACTCAATGTTGAAACTATTTATTATTTCATCAGGGTCATAGATGCCCATCACATAGGTTAACTGTGTAATAGCTGTGGTTAGTTTGTAAATCATATTATTACTGCTAAATGATAAATGATGGGATGACGAGCAAAAACAACAAGTAATTTTTGTTGAGTGAGCCACATCACAACATGCATGTCCACACACACACACATATATATATATATATATATATATATATATATATATATATATATATATATATATATATATATATATATATATATATATATATATATATATTCAGGATAAGCCAATATATGACTGATTCCCAGAGGTATCATGTAACTTGTCATTTTACTGTTAATACAGGCATATTACTTAATATAGCTTTAAAATAATCTGTTTCTGTAATACTCAACTTTGGCCTTTAGACCTACCCAACAAGACCAAATCTTCTTAAAAGGAATGCTTTGTATTACCTTCTCTGCATTATTTAAGCCACTGATTGTTTATATAAAGCTGTATAATTTCCTCAACACAAGTCACATAAAGAGATTTTTTTAGGCTTGAAACACATGAATGGCAGCTATATTCCTTAGCTCCATCTCATCAGTGTTTTAATCAGGACATGATAATGAAGGGAGGAGAAGACAGGGTGCAGCAAGTCGTGGAAATAATTCTGTGAGCCTCCAAACAGCAATATTATATTCTTAACTCATCTAAAACAAATTTCTGGGACCAAAAGTTTAGAGGCTTGGATGAATACATTTTGAGCAAACTCATTAAGTGATTTGAGTCAGTAACTAACAAAACTCATTTAATGTGACTTAAAAAAGAAAATACTTTGTGGCAATAGCAGTAGAGACTTGTAACAGCAAATTTCACTTCCTCGGGTTTTGCAGGTCTTGATTGGTTACCAAATGTCTACTGGAGAAATAGACATGATGCACATTGAGTCTGATCATTTTAAATTCAAACCTACTTCTCAGTAGTGCAATATTCTCTTATGAAGCCTTTTAATTAGTGTTATAATAAGTGTTATAGTTTGAGAAATTTCAAGGCTGCATTTAATGTTTATGGGTAATATACATGCACATATAGTGTTTCACAAATCTGAACCACTCATAAGTTCCTTGATGATGCATGTAATTTATAAAAATTATAAAACCGCACAGAGCATTTTGAATAACATTGGGCTCAGTATTTTATTCATCCAAATATGTATTCCCGAAATTGTCTGGGTATAATGTATGCATGAGGTTCTTTGCCAGGACCAGAATACAAATTATTGGAATACTTGGAACACAAAGGTCTTCAGTGAAAATCACAGTGGGATGGAGCAGTTGCAGACACACAGTGATGAGACTTCTAATAAGGGCTGCATGAAGTCAGCGCCTCACTCTCAGCAAAGATGTCGCATGATAAGACAAAGTGGCTTTGACACAAAATAAACAAGGTGATTTTTTCTGACACGGTTTTTGTCTTTATAATATATATATTTAAATCAGGTTTGAAGACATTTAATTCAAAAGGCAATGTACAACAGTGATGTAGGATTATTCATGAAGACTGCAGAGTGAATAGGTTGGACACCTGCCACTGCCACTTTGAAATATACAGTGTAAAAATTCAAACTCCATTATGTAGCTATTTTGAAACTGCTCCTTTACAGATTTCCTATTTACATATAAGGTCCAGTCTGGACTGACATATCTGTGAATGCTTGCATAGGCTATATGTAACCTCTATAGAGATGAGAGATGCTACAGTGGCTTAGAGACACAGGAGGTCCTCCACTTGTTCAGACAACAGATTTTCATTCACCTACGTCGTGCCTTGTGCCCTTTGGCGAACGTTCCAGGGCCCCTGTGATGAGAGTCTTCTTGTTCCTAGACATCCTCATCATGACTTGTGCTCTTGAGTGAGCATGTTCCACGCAGTCTACACCTAACCGGGCTGGGGTTTTCAATTGACTGGACGAGAAGTCAATCTACCAGCCAGCAGGCATTGTACCTGAGACTGTAGCTCAGCTCTGCCATTCTTTGCACTGGGCTATCGGAGCCTAGAAGCATGATGATAATCCAATTATTTCACAAAGTGCATTGTGTGCCTGCTAGGCATTATGCAGTAGCTCACCCAGTGGTTTTGCTGGTGCTCCTGCACAAGAAACCTTCAGTGATGGTTCTTAAGAATGAGCATTGGCATAAAATCATCACCTGCCCTTGTCAGCCAACATCTGGCCATTAGGAAAAAAACAAAAAAAAACATTTATGATACAGGGATTTATACTTAGCAAGGTCTCCTACAATTTTTGCACTATAACTGTATATCTGGTTTATCATTATTATTTGTATATTTTTATTTAATCTAATTTTATCTAAATGTTTCAACTTGACAGCAGTTAACTGCCTTGATTAGTTTTCAGAATCAATCAAGGAAATGGATGTTGCATCAGGAAAAGGATGCTGAATGGGACAGAATGGATCCAAGTGTGTTTCAGTTATTTTTCTCTTGTCATGCTGGTTTTCAAGGTCTTCAGATACCCTCTCCTAAGCCCACAGAGGAAACTTCCCTTAAGCCGCTCTGTTTGAAGGGAACCCTGTTGATAGTACTAATCTCAGTGAAATGAGTGACTTGTGTGCTGTCAGTTTGCTTATTCGTGTGGGCGCCAGCATACCAACTGATGTAATCTGTGCCTAATTAAATCATGATGTGCATGTCTGTGTATTTAAATTCAAATTGATTATTCACAATTATGCTGACAAAAAGTTTTTTTTTTGTTTTTTTTTTTACAATGTGTGCACGAGCACTTGTGCAGAAACTCAGTTTTGCTGTAGCTAAAATAATTACAAAAACAAATGTGTAAGCAAAGAGTAGCTAATCAATAGACAGGATTCAGCTCTTACTGTTGAGTTCCAAATCATAAAAAACACTTTAACCTTTTAAATTTTAACTTCAACACTTTAAAGAACTATCAACCTATATTAGTTTTATATTATACATAATGGCATGTCATACTATAATGACATGTAATATAGCATGTAATTACAGTAACAAGGCCTAACTTAGAACTGGTATAAATAAGTCATTGTGCACCATCCATTCATAGCTGGGCAGTCCTGCTGACAGAATCGTAGGGGTGTGATTGGCATCTATTCATTTCCTCTGAACTGATAAAAGGCTAAATCAGAGTAAATCATTGACCCTTTCAGACAGATACCAAGCACTGAATGATGCAGAGGATTAGCTGTCGCTGCCATTCCCTTGTTTACTTCCTGTAATCGTAAGCCAGAAAATGGCTGCATAAATTGCACAAAACCATTAATCATAGCATACAATTTTCTCTCCTACTGCAACCCCTTCCCATGCAAAGGCTTTCATTTCCTGTTCAATCTCTTGACAGAAATCCAATCAACACTGGATCATAATTTATTCACACTTGGAGAGAGAATCAACCTCAAGTATATGAAGACATCTCATTATTTTAACAAAATACACACACAAGTGAGACAAAGCCTGTAGTGCTGTCTTACAGCTGAAATATACCAGGTATGGATGGGGCATGCCACATAGGCGGGTTGAAGCAGAGTTTTTGACCTGCTACACAACTCCATCTCCATCACTGCATGTATATTGAGTTTTGCCGAGTGATAATGCAGTTGGTTATGCAGCATTTGAAAACGCAGGCTAGTGGTACTGAGTTAATTAACTACATTGTTTTAACTACAGTATCATGGATATGCATTGATTTGATTGATTTATTTTAATGTGCACAAGATTGCACTGCTCTGTCGCATTACCTCTGGTACAATGAGGTATTTATTTTATTCATTTTTTAAAAAGTTTGTACTTGATTTTTTTACAGTTCTACATAGCTTTTACCTGTTAGAGGACCATGTAGCCACATGTAGAGAAAAAAATGCAAAGATAGAGATGAGCTGTGCAACACAGGCACAGGTGCATGCAGCTTCCATGGTCAGTGTAGCCATTTCAGTTGATTATAATGGATGCACTCTGCTGCAGCCATGCTGCATCCATGCCTGATTTTTTTTTTGCTGTTTGCAGGCAACAGTGAGAGATTGCATTTTCAACTTGATTGACAGGGAAAATGGATACAAATATTCATTTTTTTTTCTTTTTCATGAAGAAAAAAGAATTGTTTTCCTTTTTTTGTGGTCCTCCTAACAAGGACAAACAAAGAGTTGCTTACTGATCTGATCTTACTGGTCAGTCAGAAACAATTCTGTATTAGCCACAATTATGAGGCAACAATGGTAACTCATTGAATAGTACATCACAGTATCCCCAGATACCAGAGGAACCACAGCCACATCACAGCAAATCACAGTCACAGTCTCAATTTGCCATGTGTACTGTTTACTGTACCATGTGTACTGTTTACTTTGCTTCCACCACTTTCATAATGATACATCTCTCAACCTTTATACCAGCTCCAGAGTTTGATTATAACTTTCAGAACAAAGGAACAGTGTAAAGAAAATTAGTTAAATTTGTATTTTTTTTAAATAATTAAAAATATATCGATGTTGAGTAATATTGATTCAAATACATGTTCAGTTTGCATTGTAGCATTACTACAAGAAATAGAGATGCTTTCTATAAATAATAGAGAATTGTGCTGAAATTTAAAAGAATATGTAGGCTGCTGATCAGCTAACACAATTATGTTAGTATATGTAAGTATTCCAGTACTTAAAGTAAACTAAGATATTGAAATTAACAAATAAAAGAAATCTCCTGGCAACATATGGTAACTCAACTTCTTCTGAGCAGTGACAGCTGATGACTTTTGTGGACAGGAGGAAAGCTAATATGGAATCTTACAACAAACCGCATCATACTATATCATTGTTCCCCCACTAGGGGTGTGCCCGAATACAAATATGTTTTGCGGCAAAGCATAAATAGTGGGTTTATTACAAATATTTGTTTCACACAAATATTTAAAAAAAAACAAAAATTGTATTCGGGAGGAAAAAAAAAACATGTTAAAAACCAGCATGCAGTTCGGTTACATTGCTATCTCAGTCTCTCAACGTGGGGAGTCACATCCACCTGCTACATTATGCACATTTCCTAATTTGGATTCCCGGAGCTGGGGGTGTATGCTAGAGATGAAGCTGAGTTACTGACACATGTGAAGTGCTCACAAGGGACTCTTCATAACCTGTTGTTCCCCTTCTCATTTCCACGTTACATTGTAAAAAATAGGAAATAAATTAAAAGTGTAAAGTAATAATCACCTTTGAAGTTCTTCCCTACATGTTACATGGTGTGCTGTGTCAGACTACCCACAGCACATTATATGATGTCTCTGCTGCATTCTTTGTGAAGGAGCCACAGAGAAGAAAAGAAATTAGCGACCAAAGAGACAGAGAGAGAGAAGTTGTATCTGACTCATGTTATCTGATGTCTTCTTTCTTTCACAGAGATGAAAAATCCATGTCCAATTGAGGCTGTTGGTCATTGGTGTTTGTTAATAAACAGAACTTTGTGGCTTCTGATAATCAGTCTGATATCATTAGCAACAATGACAAACAAGCTAACTCTATGTATTGTTTCATTTAAATTATGTTGTTAACTTTCTATTGTTGTTGAGAGGAGTTCACTTCAGAGCAGTGGTATGTCGGGCCCCAGCACGTCACCTGAGGCAGTGACACCAGAGGCTGCGCCAGCAGAGCGGAGCTTTCCAACTGCTTCCCAGCGGCGTCCTGCCACTGCTGCGCCACCCCTAATCCAAATCCATTCTCCCGTTATGGAGAATAAGAGTCCTTAACAGTCTTTCAGGGACTACAACAAGCCAACTGTTGCATTGGCTAATGCAAGCAGCTTTCTACAGCTCCATAGAAGATGGGAAACATAACTTCTAAATCTGAAAAAAGGAATTTCGGACTATTGCTTTACCACATACAGTGGTAGAGAATTGAAGATGAACTTTGGAAACTATCATCGGACCAACATGATGTCCATATTGTATTCTGAATGTTGATTGGTCAGACAGGATGTTCTCCCTTGGGGCGTCATTTTACATGTTTTGACCAATAACAGATTAGCATGTCCAAGGGAGGACAGTAGGAGCCTGTCCTCCTCTGCCCCCCACTGCCCCCACCACTACTTCATACCAATTGCCCTTTCTCCTCCTGCTGCCCTGCAAGTGAAACATTTTAATCAGAATTTCAATCATGACTTTGTTTTCCAAAGAAGACAGAAACATTATTTTATAAATGATATTGAGATTTGGTAATGACTTTCACAAAGCCCACTGGCCATGGTATTTAACATATGGCCTTTTAATTATGACAAAAACGACAGCACAGTCACCCACACAGTTAAACCTGAACAGGATTTTATGACCCACTTGTCATTCTGTAATCTTTTTTTTTTTTTTTTTTTTTTACCTCGCTCACTCACTGACTACTCTTGTGAGTGTCTTATCCAGTAAGTAGTGCGACTGCCCAGAAGATGCAGGGATATTGTCCCACCCACAACTCAACAAAATATAATTGGTTAAGACAACTGTTAAAATCAAATTCATGCCCACATCGACTTTAATTACACAAGCATTTGTTATAGCTACTGAAGGAGTCATTGATACCATCAAAGAAAAATTGTGATTGGTCCATTTCTCTTTCTACAGTATTAACCCACTGTTCGCCATATTAGTCCAAGTTTACAATGATGATCAAAAATGAATAATAAAAAATAATTTACAAAAAATATTTTTTGGAGTACAAAAAATATTTCAATATTTTACTCAAGCCTTCACTGAATACCTTGGAGGCCCACAGGGCTCCCCTCTGGTGTGAGTGTATGAATGTTGATGGTGGAATTGGCTGCAATGCGAGGGGCACCAGCTAAAATCTTGCCTTGGGCACCAAATTGATCAGGGCCGGCTCTGGAACAGAGGACTCAGTATTTAGTAGAAACAGCCTCAAGCAAAGCAATGAATGGACAGTTGGCAAAGTAGCCTGCCAGGAGCCAATTATGATAAATGGCCTTGTAGGCTGTTAAACAATGCCTGCTGCCTGATAAAAAAGCATGTAGTGGTAGTTAATTGTTTTTTGGGGTTTTTTGTATTTTTTTTTAGGTACTTTTTAAATTTTTAAACCAAATGCAAAGCCAGAACAGAATATGACACAGTCAGTGCAGAAAGGCATATATATATATATATATATATATATATATATATATATATATATATATATATATATATATATATATATATATATATATACATGTAGTTATACATGTAGTTATACCTTTGATCTTTGAAAAAATCCATTTTAATCCAAAGCAGAACATCATTAGATGATCCCTACAATGTCCAGGAGGTGTCAGAAAGAAAACATTTTGTGTATGTAATTTAATAAATTCCGCTCTTAAATTAGTCACTTGTGCTTGCAACTTAAAAATTCATGCTCTTGAATTAATAATTTGTGCAAACAAATTACTTTATACACACTGTTGATTGATTTAATAATTTGTGTGAAATTAATCTAACAGATTTTATTTTATCAAAAAAGTTAAAAAAAAAAAGTCAACTTCAGAGGTGTATCCATAATCATATTTACATTATATATATATATATATATTTTTTTTTTTTTTTTTTTTTTTTCAGGAAAGGTACAGAGGCATTACCAAATAAATTTGTGTCTTGCATAAATACAAGAATGGGCACTACTTCTTTCAGCAAAGAAACTTTATGATCAAGATTTCAAGAGACAAGCTTTGTACTTTGTACTATAATGTAGAACCTCATCTGTTGGAGCACTGCGAAGGCCACTGAGAATCCTGCATTCACCTGAAGCACCTCTTATGTGGTTTATTTACTTTTATGTACCTGCAATGTGTTATATGGTTAACATTTCAAGAACAAAAGTTTGACTGAAAACTAAAGCAGCATAAAAACTTGCCATGTACATTCTTCTGTGGAAAACTTTGTCAAGGTTGTTCCACCTTCAAATGGTGGTACAAGCTTGACAGAGAGGTGGAGATGGATGTCAAACATATTTTATTGGAGGCTAGATGGACGTGTATCCAATGGCATGGTTTATATCCTATAGCAAACTGCACTCTTATTGCACACTGATAAGTCAAGGAAATCATTGTTGAACTGAATGTGAGCTAAGAAAGATTCTTTTTCTTGTGTCTCTCTTACTGCAGTCTGTGTTGTTCATCACTGTGAGTGATCAGTGTGTAGTGATTGTGTATGTGTTTGATAAATGCATTCACGGCACCTCTGGAATGAACAAATCAACTGATGCATGAAATAAACAAAAGACAGACTATGATACAGCTTCTCTTTTCAAGCAATTACCAAGCAATGAAATGTAGCATTCATAATCACATAGATGCTAATACACATCACTAACCCTCCATGGCTTAAACTCCCTACATCTTGTCAGGAATCCAAGATTCAACAGATTCAATCACCACTGTGTGAGCAGTAAGGACTCTGATCAGGTGTATCAAATGGACAGAGCTTATTTTCTGTTTAGCTTTATTTACTGTTTGGCTGACTTCCTAAACAGTATGTCAAAACTACATTATAAAAGATCTCTGTATCATCATTTTAAAAATATGCAACATAACTTTCTTATATCCAGAGCATAATAATAAAGGATATGCCCAGAACAATAAATGTAATGTTCTGATTTTATTTAATTGGGGACTGATACATGTGGCTCCTACAGTTTATGATATAATCCAATTTAATTATAATCCAGTTCATTTAATAATCAGCAATTTTCCAATCACATTCAGAGATTTGAAAGTTCATGCTGTCAAATTCATGCACAAAGGAGACGTGTCTCATTGGACTGCCAACAATATAAGTATATTGTGCAATGTGCAGCAGTGCCTCCACAATTGAATTGTGTCTTTCCTTTGAGCTATGACACAGTGAGAAAGGAGACTGGAAACAGTTTAAACTCACATCTCTATTGATTTATCATTTATTGTTTGAGATTTATGAATTATTGTAAATCTGATGGTGTCTCTCATAATACTGCCACAGGCTTTTTAAATCACGCTGACAGTCTTATTATTGAGCTCCGGCAGAGAAAGCAGCGTAGCATGGAGGAATGTACCATCCCTGATCCAGGAGGAGAAAATATTACCCCACACTCCCTGGTGGGGAGAAGTTGTTGCACCCGAACTACGTCCCCAAACAATTGCAATTGCACTCTCCATCATTCATAGCAATGAAGTAGCAATGGCCTAACAGTAATGGAATTTAGAGCCACTCATAGTGCAGATCTATCCCACTAGCTTTGTTGATATTGCATGACTTCTCTCAAAAACTAATAAATATTATAACAGTACTGTCACACTTTACAGTAGGTTGTGCATGCTTAGGAATATCCCTGATGATAATCTACATGGATTCAAGTAATGCATTAATAATAGGTGCAAACCAAAAGAGAAACATGGAATTAGGCAATGTTAGGGGTTTTTGGCACTTTTCTTGCTGCAAGAAGTAACAAACCAAAAAATGAAAGTGTGTCCTAATCAGTAGAACTGAATAGGAAATATATGAAACTACAATTTTTAGATTTGTTGGTATCCTTTATGGACTGGGATGGTAAGAATTAGCATTTGAAGCTCAGTCTTTAGTTACTTCACTGCCTTTCAGGATGTATAATACAATCTAAACAAAAACTCTTTGCAAGGACTGGAGTGAATGAATGTTGTCCAAAATACATCCAATCAGTGTCCATGTTTGCACGAGAAATGAATGTAAAAGTGATTCTCTTATGTAGCCCATCGTGTTACACTTGAAGAAACCCCATGCAATATAAGTGCTCATCTTAACTCAGAAGAACAGCGGAGGCTGCATGCCTCATGAATAAAACTGGGGTCTTTAAAATGTCCTTCTCTCAATGGTCTCTGTTCTTCCACTCTGTATTTTATGAAGTATTTTTTAAACTGCCATTACACTGAAGTAGTGGGAATATGCTTTGGTTTCTAATGCACCATATCTACCTGATATACGGTATCTCAGATTTATTTCTGGCACTACAAAAAAGGAAAATATGTGTATTTTTTGGGAGCTGCCACTCAGTTTTATCAGAACCACTCAGCTGCCATCACAACACTCCACCATCCATACTGTTTGATAATAAAATGTTTGGTCTTTTTCTATCCTAATTTATGAGTGCAGTCTGAGATTAGACAGATTCAAATTGTCCAAGATTCATGTTTCAAATTTAGGAAACACTGCAGATAAAGCAGTATAGAGAGAACATTGAACAACTTGGACTCAGTTGAGAGTCCTTATTCCTTTATTTTCCAACATAAGTTGGTAATGCTTAACATGGCATGCTGGTGACTTTTCAATCTACACCTAAAAACATAAAAAGGTTGCTCGGGTTCAGTTGAAACTGTGACAGAAATATGATGAATTCTTACTGTTTGGAATCATTTATATGCTACAAGATAAGCACAGCATTTCTGATTAATGCTGAGCTCAGTTCTGTGGTGTCAGTGCTTTGTTCTGTCACTTGAACTATTAGTAGATTGTATTTCTGCAGAAGGTCACTGTTGCATAGTCCACATGACAGGCTACAAAGCTGTCAGATATACTCAGGGGGCTTGTGTGGCTTCCTATAAATGGATAAACAGGCATGCAAATCAATCATTTGTCATGCTGATAATATCACTGATGGGATTTCTCTTGTAGTTCTCTCATTTTACAGAAACATTCTTGGAGAATGATATACTAAACATTTGAGCTGGGTGTACTGAAAATATATTAATTTCTTAGTCATGTCTTGTGATTTACTTGCTAAATGTTTGATTTTATCCTCAACTTCAAGCTCTTTGAATTGTTGCCAGGCCACTGTTTCATTTCATTTTTTAGCCACACTAGCTGCATGACTCTGATGTCAATGTTGGTCTGTCAGTCCAGTCCAGACTGAAATATCTCAACAACTATCGAATTTTTAGTTTGTCCAATACTTTCGTTTGGACTCATCAGCCTCAGCCGTACTTTGTTAAGTGTGCCAGTATACCTGCTTAACATATAAGTTTGATAGTGAGAATGTTAGCATGCTGACATTAGCATTTAGCACTGCTGTGTCTAAGTAGAGCCTCACAACTGTTAAAACGGCTATAGACTCTTAGTCGTGTTGTCTTTACTGTCAGGCTAAGAAACACTTCACAGTAATCACAATGATTTAACATGCCATACCTCTACTTAGCACTATTTTAGAAGGCAACTATAGCCTGTGCAACTATAGCTGTGGTAATTCATGTACTTAGTGACACAGACACAGTGATAGAACAGTTTCTAATTTAGTCCATGAGGAGTAGGCCGATATGTATATATATATATATATATTTTTTTTTTTTTTTTTCAAGAAAGCTCTGAGTCACACAACTAAAACACAATACTTCACAGCTGTAATTTTTTAAAAAGGTGTATAATTGTGCTGCCTTTAGAAGTGGTAAGATTTTCAAATGGCTTGAATGTGATGACTCCCTCCCTCCTTGCACAGGAAATTATATCGCTGAGGAATACCTACCCAGTTACTGAAAGACCTTTCATCTGCATTAGTAGTCACTCTGTCCTTTTTTCCCTGGGTCAGCCACATTTCTAGGGGTAGAGCAACTAAATGCTGATGGGACCAAAGCAGTGGCCACAATCCCATTTGAGCAGTCACTGGTACTTTGTCTTAAATGCTTTTCAATCTGCTGAAGATCACATTAGGCAGCTCCTTCTTATCGACTAATCTAAAGAGTTCATGTCTTCATCTAATTAAGGACAGTGCTTCCTTAATAGCTCAATGCTTAGCCTGAGTTATTTTATAAGTGTGCAGCTTGGCTAACAGTCCACTATGTGCTACTCCATTGTCAGCTTAAAATGATATTTTAATACTACCTACTTCTGTCTTTGGTCATGAAATTATTATTGTCATAACATGCATAGTAGTAGTAGTAGAGTGTCACATTAATAGTATGGAGATAATCATCACTATTCTACTCCATGCTCCATGCTCCATACTCCATATTAAATTCCATGCTTTGGGGGACATTTCTATCCTGTAGGTGTACAGTGGTGATTTCCTGTTTTTGAAACATTGCTTATCTGGGAGACTTAATGAAGTTGACAGGATCACAGTTCAGGCAGATATGAGTTATGGGCAGATATGGGTCCAAGGTGTCCACTGCCAAGGCCTGTCAGCTCAGTCTGTTTCCATGCTACTCTGTATGTCATGAGGGCAAACCTCCTATTTAGACAAGGGAATGAAAGATGGGGCTGAGATGTATTATGCATGTGAATGCAGAGGAGGCAGGCATCTGCACTAACAAGCCAAGTCACAGGGCAATACACCACCCTGTCTTCTCCCTCCACAAATATAGACTGTCCTTATAGAGTTGGTTCACTTATGGAACACTGCATCTAGTAGCTATAGTAATAATTTGCCAACTTTTCATTAAATGTCATGTGCAATAATCTGTCATCAAAAAACATGATAAGGGATTCAACTTTTAGCAGTTCAGGACAGCTCTCCAAGTTGTTGTTCGAGCATGTCATGATGTGTGGAGTTTCAGACAAAAAGGATAAACAGAATGTTTCAGTTATCAGCTGTGTGTGTTACTGTATTTTAAAGCAAGACAATACTTTTTATTCACATTGCATGCATATTCATACATAACATTACGAATGTAATGGGGGGGGGGGGGGGGGGGGAATTCAGCAAGGGTCCATGTCCTTGTATTTGAATTGAGGATGTTGTGGTTATGTGGTAGCCTGTGTATCTTAGAGCACCATGTTCATTAGAGTTCACCATGAGGCCCCATATATTTATATTTTAATTTGCTTTTGTTGTCTCCAGGCTTAATCTGATCTTCTCCTTTTATTTTTGTTAGTAGAACTTAAATATCAGCACTTCAAGTTGCTGAATTAAAAGTTGGGGTTTTTTTGTGGATTCTTAACTATTTCTTTTGTCAGCATTTCCCAAAAAGGAATGATTAAACTAAACAGAAAACCTTGGTAGCTTACTCTATACTCGAAAGATGATGACAGAAGCACCATATTTTTTCGGTTTGAACCGTTTCACTCACACTGCAGTCTAACAAATGAAGCTACAAAAAATGCTGGCATGTGTTCAGAAATTTATACCTGAAGAAAATTCATAGGTCTATACTGCGGACGTAAGACTCTGAGGCCAGTGCACACATTGATTGACAGTAGAAAGCATTATGTAAAACCAGAATCAAAGTCAATTTTTATTGTGATCATCCCAGCTGACGAATACAATCTATTATTATATTGCTGTCCTTGCAGTGGTTGATTTCACGGATGAGAGCAGTGCCAAAGCAATTTTACATATTAATACAAAACATCTACATTTAGCTCACTTGTCTGCACTTGCTCTTGGTCGGCTTCCATCAATAAACAATCTCTGAAATCCTTCCAGTTTGGCAATTTTGCACCATGTGAAGTGGAAAGTCTCCACTCAGCAGGTTTCTCTCAAATGAAGGAGGTGAGCTTCTGCTGTCAGCCTGTCAGTGTCCACTATTCTGACTGTTGTGCCAATGAAGAATTTATATAATAAATAGCCCTTCAACAAAACTGCATTTAGTTGCAGAGTGGCCCAGAGAAGGTTGCTGAGAATAAAGCAGCAATAAACTGGCCAGTCATCAAGGCATTGTTCAAAAGAGGAGCCGGCCTTCTCTTTCTTTCTGTTGTTTTGACAGGATTTGTTCTGTCATGTGACTTGCAAATTAGTGTCTCTCATTTTGTTGGTCAACTGATCAGTCTGATCTTTAAGTTTGATCTTTGTGACGAAAAAAACAAACAAAGGAAAACTTGCGTGGACAGCATACATTATCACCAATCTAATAAATCTCTCTGTGTAGGAAGAAAGCGTATAATCTTTCCTCAGTGATCTGATCATTCAATTAAGGTAGCAAAACTGCAAGCTAGCTCAAGCAAACAAACTCAAGTTCACGGCTGAACTCACATGACATGACTCCTCTCACACAGCATACTTTTCTCACCACAACATAGTATATCCAATGTACCCTTTGAATCATGACAGAGTACTTCAACTGTCAGTATCCTGGTCACTCTTTTGCTGCATGTCTGTTGCTACACCACTCACTTGAAAGCTATGTTGTTGCTTGCTGCAACTGCTGCCATTGACAGGAGTTTGAGGAGGAAATAACTATGTTTGCATTGCAGTTTCCTCTGCCGCTGTTACTGGTATTACCTAGTGAACTCTGTTCATTGCTTTAGCTGTGAGAAGCCAACACACACTTTAGGGTGGACGCTGTAGCTATCCTGACTGTGCTGTGGCAGTTCAGTTACAACTCTTAAAGGGATAGTTCAGCCACTTAACTTTTCTCTTACAAGTAGTGCTCTTTATCCTTCTAGATTGTTTTAGTGTGAATTACCGAGTTTTGGAAATAATATCCGTAGAGATGTCTGCCTTCTCTCTTGGCTTGTGATGTTTTTTCCTCACTGACATTGATCGGGATGAATTAAGATATCTTTTTGAATTTTCAGGTTGTAGCTGCAGGTTGAGAACATACAATAGCAGTCCAGAATTTTGCCACACCTTCCCGTTCACTTGAATGAGAAAGTGTGTCCAACTTTTTGACTGGTATTAGGCTGGCACTGAAAATTGGATAAAATGTTATCAGAAACGTATAAAATATCTTCAACATTAATTGCAAAAATACAAATTAATTATTTATGTTGAAAAGTGATGCATTAATATTATTTCTAAAAAAGTAAGTGTTGAGCCCTCAAGGCTGTCATTCCTGCTGTCATTCTGTTGCAGTCCTGCAGATCTACCTGTGAACATCTTTGCTGATGTTTTGTTTCTTGCTATGCTGCTCTTTACTACCTTCCTAGCTTTGTGCTATTTTTGCATTGCTATTAATTATGAATTAAATTCTTGTGAGCTGAGCTCATTTCCAGGTTCATCCAGGAAATGCTTTCATGCTGGTGGTTCAGTGGTGATGTGAGGCCTATCTTTTTTTTTTTTTTTCCAATGAGTATCATGGACTAAATTGGTTTTGCAGTGTAATCCCCCTTGAGTGTTGTTTCATTTGTGGGTGGGTATTCTTCATATCAATCAGATCTAAACGGCTGAGCTCATGTTTTGCTGTCTGCACTCCAATTCAAACTTATATCCATGTATTGTTTGTCATCTACTATCACACCAAAATTATAACTAATAAGAAGATATTGTCTGCTCCAAGCCATTAATTTGGGATTTTAATTATTTTCTGTATAGCTGAGTATCGTAGCCTTACACTGCACATTTTTGTACATTGCTGGTTTTAGATTCATCCATTTCACAAGATAGAATATTCTCCTGATGATCTGAGTTGCCTCGCAGGCGGATGGCCTCACAGTGGCTTGTATCTAAGCCCACATATAGCAGTTTCACTAGATAGCATATTACCCTTGTGGATTGAGGTGCCGAATTCCAGCCTTCACTGTAGATTCCTCATAATGGCTGGAGTTGGGCTTTGAATCTAATGTGGATTTGTGGGGAAGTTAGTATGATTGTTCCCTACTCCCTGCTGTGCTGAACTTGGTGCTTCCCTGTGGGGAGTAATGAGGTCAGATCCTAGGGGACAAACTTTAAGGCTAGACATTTACATACAATCCTTTCTATGTGAGCTGGATGACTGAAATACTGTAAAGTCTGTAATGAAAACTGTCTCAGTTTTTGTTGATAGAGAGGGTCTTAGACTCTTAGAACTTAACTTGTTATTTACAACTCTGGACTGTTATGAGACCTTATGATGTCCTGTGAAGTAAAATATTGTATGAATAAAAAACCTAAGGGATTTAGAGGGGCTATTATCAACTATATACATTTTTCAAGAAGCAGTATATGTGTGGGTGTTGTTAGGATGTGGAACATAGACTTCAAACCAGAGTCACATAATTGAGAAAGATTGTGGAATATGCAGTCATTTTAAACTCCAACTTGCCCATTTTAAACTTTTGTCCCATGTAAATGCTGTCAGCTCATTTCTACTCCCACTTGCACATTATACAGTAAGACTTGCAAAGGCACATACATGTATGTGAGGTGGGAGTTCCCACATGTTTTTTTTTTCCACTTAAATAGACTGTTTTTATGTTGATACTCCTCTAACAATATTTCTAGAGAAAGAAATTATTAATTTTATTTCATTATTACTATATAAAAGGAGCAATGAACACTTCATTTCATTATGGTGATAAAGTTGTGAATAATTAAGCAGCCAGTCTGGCTTTTATAACATGCAGACTCATTTTAACCAACTTCACAACATTAGACTGGCCCTATTCACAGGCAGGTCTCTTATTAGAACCCTGTTCTGCATCACATTATTCAGAACAAACACAAGAGCTGTGGAATACCAAAATAGGAATTAAGAATTAATTTGTAGGATAATTGTGATGCAAATTAAGGCAGATGTCTACCTCAGACCGAAATTCATTTGCTATTCTTGTGATCTTGGGGCACTCTCCCCGTTGTGGTTTATGACCAAGGGCGTTTCTTGCTATACGCGGACTACACATGTTGCGCCAATGTTTTTTTTTTCTCTTTGAATATAAATTGACACTTTTGGTAACTAAGCATTGAAAGCTTTCTGTTTTAATCTCCATAGTGACGATTGTGAGTAATTTGTTATTTGTTCATAGTTCATTTGCACCTTTATCTTTATGCCTGTTTCATTAGGTCCCACAAATAATACTTTAGTTGATTTGTGACATCATTTGGTACTTATATCTTCATCTTGGTAGTGTCATTTCATAATACTCAATTTTATGTTTATTCTTGTTAATAAATTTATAATTTATTCAAAACATTGTTTTTAAATAAAAAGTAATTTTATTGGTTCATTATGTATAATTTGTATGTTTGTTTTGATTTTGGTGTTTACAATGCTGCAAAGGTCCTTTTAATTAAATTTTTAATTTTTTTTTTCAAATGTAAAGAGTAGTATTTGGTTTGATTTAAATGCATATGGCATATGATGCAGATTTAGTGTGTTGAGTGCTTGAAATAGGGGGGTGGGTGGGTGCTAGAAACGGTCTTGTTTATGTCTAATGGAAACATAACATGCTGTCAAACAGCACTAGTGGCAATCATTAGGGGTGTTTGACAGCATTTTGTGGAGTGGATCAGCCCCACACTGGGAAATGTAGCTTTTACTGAGAAATAGTCAGAATTCAGATAACCGAACAGAAAAATATTAAATGTATTTTGGGGTTGACCTCCCAATTAATATTCCTGATTTGAGAGAAGGTCTTTCTCTCCTGGTATCAGTATTCATGTCATGCGTAAAAGATACACCACAGGAGACAGCATTGCACATTGTACAGCCAAGTGAAAAATGGAACTCCATGTCAGTTTGCTGTTATATTAATGGATGCACACATTTATTGGACAAAAAGCATCAGTCAGTGATATACGTGTTTCTGTATTTTGTGTTAAGATTACCGGAATACATATTTTGCAAACTGTATATGGATAATTAGGAATCATTGCTATTGAATGAACAAAATCAGGAATTAAGGTTTGACATTAAGATAACATGTTACAATAAGTTAAGATATCTTACTTGTGTCTATGGCATCCAAAAGGCTAAGAATACACCTATTACCCAAACATGTAAGCACAGACTGTCCAAACTAGAAGAAGGGGGAGAATTCTACATATTTAAGAAGGTCAAGCAGGTGAAGTAATATGCTGCTCTACAAAGGCACAGACCAGTAACAATTATGTAAAAAAAAAAAAAAAAAAAAAAAAGCATGGACGATACTTGATACCTAAAAATACTGATGCCTCTTTGTCTTTGGACACTGCCTAGGCAAAGCAAGTTAAGCTAAAAACAACATTTTCTATTTCCTAGTCATTTTGGACTAGTTTGTGTAAGATTTATTTTTCTTTTTGCTTATTTTATTATTTATAATTCTTACTCCAGGTCATATTGATTACATTTTTCTATCATTTGCAGTGTACACACACAGTGCCCCTATTCATTTTCTATGGGACATGAGTAAATTGCTTGTCCGTGGAGGAGAAAATAATTGTTGCCATTTTGGGAACTCCACTTTTCCAGATTACAAGGATAAAAGAAATTCAGCTTGGCACAAAATAGCACAAATTGTTGGAGGAAGCAGTGAGTTATTTATTTACAGAATGCTTGCTAAGAAATGCTAACAGGCTAAAAACTTGTTGACATTGAACCTCATGCAAGAACCACTTGTACAAACAGATTTGTTCTTGAGAGGTACGTATGAGGGATTTAAGAGAATTTGTGGCTTTCATCAACTTTCTTGTACTAAGAATTTTCTCTTCCATTCAAACAGAATTTACGAGTGGCCAAGACCTGTCATAGTGGTCATGAACAGACATGACTTGTTTGATTTAGAATTATAATGCATTAATCTGAATGGATTAGGAGTTTAAATATAATACAACAATCAACTAAAATAAAATACATAACTAAAACAAAATTAATGCAAAATTAGTATTCTGTTCATCATATTAACATCATCATGGCTGCCAGTTTACCAAGAGGTTTTTTTTAGATTTTTTATTGGCATATTTTGGTGCAGCAACTTCTACATTTCAGTTGCTAGGAAACTTTTCTCACTCCAACAGCTACCGCATTGTCTCTCTGCAGGTCTCTGTCCAGTACCATCTTCTTTGCAGCTGACAATTTAACATCACCTTCTGCAGGCTATGATATGATATTTTCTTGTTTAATATGTCAGTCTGTCACATGACCTCTCATATTAGTCTTGCTTTAGAAAGACATTTTTTCTAGATGTCTTTATTTCTGTCACAGTACAGAGTTGATGACATGTTGTATTAATATTTTCTAATTGTTTCAAGTCCCCTGCTGATTTCTGAAAACAGTTCTTCTAGTTCAACAGTGTCAAATTTATTTTTTGGCTTTATATTCTGGGGGTTTTGATTATTCTAATGATCAGATCTCACAAACACACACTTCCTCATCAACAGGTGACATTCATCAGGCTGAAACAAGTGATTTACAACAGGTTTAGGCAGTTGACAGAGATTGTTGACTCCGACTTGGAACACTTGTACGAGCAAACCTTTCACGCAAAGAATACAGTCGTTAAGTACACTGAGTTCAGACTTAATTTATCACTTAATTTCTCAGGCTCAAAACAAGAGGGTTTCCACCAGCACAGACAGGTCCATAAATAGACAGAGACGTGAGCTGTTAACAAATCAGAAAGCAATTTATTTTGAATCAGTGCACAATAAATTAAAATCAAGAATAACAGGTAATTTTACCTGTATTAAAATACCTAACGTTTAAAATACAAATTAATTTTTTTTTAAATCCTGTCCGGACATGTATGTATATGTGCACATGAATAATAATTTGTGTCTATTTAAAAAAAGAAAAACATTTAACTAATTAAAAATTATTTAATGTTTTCCATCTTCCTCACTGAAAAATCCAGACTGTATGAATATGCAAAAGATATATATTTTCTAACGTTTAAGTACAAGATGTCTCTTATACTTCACTGAAAAGTCCATTTTCAGTGTATGTAGACTGGTGCCCACATGACACTTGTGCAAATTGTATACTGAACCACGATTAGCTTCCAAACTAGTTGTGATGTCACAAATCATGCTTGTAGATATACGTTTTAAACTCAGATTTTCAGTGAGTGTAGGGAAACTTTCTGCTTTTAGCAGCTAAGCTGACACACAAACACACTGGAATGAATTAACACAAACTGTTACAGTAGTCAAAGTCTTGTAAATGATGCAAAAATTTGATTTGATTTCACTTTCTGCCTAAACAGAGAGATGACAGCTATTCTTTCAAGATGTTAGTGCATCAAAACTTTAATTACAAGAAACAACTAAGGGAAAAACAGTAAGTAAAAGTTGAGTTAAGGCTAGCTGTGTGGCTATTACACCAGCTAGGTAACTACTGAGTAAATACTCAGTTTAACGTATCATATATGTGTGTGTGTGTGTGTGTGTGTGTGTGTGTGTGTGTGTGTGTGTGTGTGTGTGTGTGTGTGTGTGTGTGTGTGTGTATACATACATATATACATATACATATACATACATATATATACATATACATACACACACACACACACACACACACACACACACACAAACACACACACATACTAATTTGTTCCTAAGCAACTCACAGTTTTGTGTACCATATTATAAAGTGTTACCAGCTGAAAAGTGGAACATAATAATTTGCAAGCTTTGCTTCATAAATACCCTGACATTACAGGTGAGTAATGTAAAATGACTACAGTGGATTAGTATTACAAGCAAAGGGTAGCAATTATCTTACAATCTGGAAAGAATAGTGACAAAGTGGAACAGAGGTCAGTGGAGCAGAGAGCTGCACTTCAGTCTTCTCTGCAGTTAACCATGTAAAGAAATGACACTCTGTGCCACTGTTACAGCAGCAGGTTGTCCCATGTATATCACATGATAACATGTAGCAGTAATTACCAGTCTACTGTTAACTCTACTTGTATAATAACAGATAAATTAGATGTCTCTTGACCTTGCTATGAAGATAGAGTATGCTGCACCTGGGGAACACCTATTTGTCACATTTTGCTCTCTAGTTCTTGTCATCACTCAACTCACTGAACAATTAGTCAATAAGTCAGGAAGGAGTGGGAGTGTATGTTTGGAAAGTACTTTTATAAATGGATAAGGGCATGAATATTAAAAGTATCCCAGATGTTGGGCTTGCTGCTAGTTACATTCATTTAACTGTTAAATGGGTTTGCATTTCATTTGCAGGCCCATTTTTAATGCAGTGTCTCTTGTGGTGGAACACCTGGTCTTATTAGTATAGTGCACAAATCCACATTCTGCCATCTGCAGTAGTGATGTCAGCACCTTGGTGGGTAACTATTCCCACTGCTACATCTCCCAGAATCAGTGTTGTTAGATGGAAGAAAGAGAGCCGATGAAGAAGGGGGTGAGCAGAGTGAGTAATAGAGGAGATGAAAATCCCTGCGGTGAGACGGGTTTGATTCTGCCAGAAATCAGCACTCCCTTGAGAAACAGTCTCAGAGCAGCAGAGACGGGGAGGATGGAGAGGAGCCATGTGCAGAAACTCTTTTGTATACTACTGGCTAATTATCAGCCCAACAAGAAACAACCAGCTGTTCATATCCACCACACACTATTAGACTAATATCACACATTAGCATGAGGAAGGTTCGCCTTCCATCTTGGGAAAAAGTAGCATTCATAACAGATGATGGGTAAAGTTGGCATTACATATCTTGAATAGATGCTTAGTTTAGAAATTATTTCTCTTATATTAACAAAGTAGTATCCTGTATATACATATTTGTGATCCATGCATGGTAGACTTCCCAGTTTTAAGATGCATTGTCTGGTTCAGAACATTTAGATGTCTGGCCATAATCATCCTGTAAATTATATTTCATGATTCATGAGCTTTGATAATACTTATTGTGGGTGTATTTTTGGTGCTTTCACAAGCTAAAATGATTTTAACAACCTTATAACTGGAGTCAGAGTAAATGCTATGACTTATAAAGGACAATTTTATCACCTGTTGGTAAGTGTTGTAAACTCAACATTTGGAATAGCTTATGTTATCCTCACATTGACAGTACATGACCCCCAAAGAATAAATGCAAAAAAATAAAGATTGTACTGTTGTAGTAAAATAGTATTAGACCTACAGTACCTCAAGTGGGGAATGTACATATTTTACCAGTCCCCAAACCATTCAGAGAAATATTTCTGAATTAAGCAACAATGCAAGTCTACGTCATTCATATCTGCTCTAGATTTCCAAAGGAGAAGCTACAAAATGTTGTGACCCAAACACCAGATAATGTTTCACTATGAAAATGTAATAACCAGTGAAAGTTATTGTCTTTGGTGGAGGTCTGCATAAGCCTGTCTTTTTAATGCAACAGTCATCGATTTAAATCAGTCCCAGTTTTTCAAATCAATGCAGCTGGCTTTTCAACCTTGAGCTGATGTATCACAATTGATTGACTCTGTATTTACATTATTTTTACCCCCAGAAACAAAATAAAGTCTTGCCTTTATAACAGAAAGCTGGCAATTAGTAATCAGCCAAGTTAACAAGGTAAATTCATTGACATTCAAACCAAACATGAAGTCAAAATACATAGGACAAGTGAGTGCAGGCTGAACATTTAATGTATTCAGTTTTTTCATTCAATATATTCTGTTAATGAGTTTTGTATTTTTATCTGTTTTGACTGCTGCCCTGTTGCCACAGCAGCAGCTCAGAGTTCTGCTCCTCACATTTTGGTCAGCTTTAATGAGGGTAATACTGTACATTAATGTCAGTATGAAGAAATCCTTTTCATCTATTCAGTTTTCAACCAATGTCCACAGTATTTTCTCTTCAAGCACAAGGTTATTATACAACGTACAGTACCTGTAGGGACCACATGTCAACAAATGTGAGTGCAGGTGATTGTGTTTTGGGTGTAAAACACACTGTTGCCTGCTAACTGCCCTTTCAATGAGCTGGTTTTATCTAAGATCACGCCTATTTGGTTTTATCATTCTGTTGTGAAACTAAGCAGTCTCAAAAAACATGGACAACGAATAGTGTTTCTACTGAAATAGAATGAGTTTTTTTATTATTATTATTATCATACATCCTTGTACACACTTACCTACACACTTATCTGTAACCAAGGTTTAACAGATTATTTTTCCACTGACTACTTAAGAATTTGAAAATGTGCTCCTAGTGATCGCATGATTCACATATGCTTTTGATCTAGATCAACTATTTAAAACTCAACTACACAATAACTGATAGAAGTAAGATATTTTTTTCATTTTTTCAGAATACAACCTGAGCCTGGGATTAGTAATGCAAGATTACCACTAAATGATTCACTGTTGATGGTCTACAGATTTGTCCAGATCAAACTCAAGTATTATTATGGTCACAATGTACACCCCATTCAGAGAATACTCAAAACTTTAGAGTGAAATATAAAGTGTTTTCATTCAAAGGTCTTCACCAAAGTTACCATTTGAGGGTTCTAATATGAATGATTAATAAGATAATTATATAAAATAAAAAGTTAATAAAATGTAAATATAATAAAACTGAATAAAATCAATATAAATTTAACCATGCTGCCATGAGATTTAGGTGGATAGTTATTCCACATTGTTTCTTCATTAAAGGCAGTGTTTTTGTGACAACAAGTGAGAATGCTGTCAAAGTCAGCAAAGGTCACAATTTAGTAGTCCACATCCCAAGGGGTCAGCGTAATTCTAGATGATTACCTTTGAATAAGCTACGGTCATGACTGACACCACTTGATAGCCTTTGTAACCAATATAATTGGTTGCCAAATGCTGGAAAGCATTCCCTAGAGTCTTATGAGTATTATGAAATCTGAGGAAGTTCATGCTGTAACACACTGTGAAGCCAACTCAATGCAGCAAATACTGGTAATCCATCCCCTCCCTGTGCAGGAGTAGTGTACAGACTGTACAGCAAGTCAATATGGGCCTCACGTATGAAAATTAATTTAAATGATTGTCATGAATGATTAGAATGATGCTACCATATGCCTGCGTTGCTTGCATGTAATTTAAGGATTATGATGTGTATAAAGTGACATAATAGGGCTGATTGTGATATATATGTTGTGATAGTAAACATACCGTTGTGTTGCTATATCTTTGTCTGGTATGACAAGTAGCTTATGGTGGCTAATGTTCACTAATGTTAGCAAACTTGTGATGAATATTGCTATGAAACTTACATTACTGAGTCAGTAATCAGTTATCATTATCCTGTTGGCTAAGTGCCACTTATGTCTGCAGTTAAGCAAAAGTTACATAGTCTTGCTTTAAAGGAACAGTTTGACATCTTGGGAAAAACACTGTTTTCTTGCCATGATTTACATCAGAAGGTCAATACCACTGTCATATGTGTGCATTAAGCATGAAGTTGCAGCTAGAAGGCAATTAGCTTAGCATAGCATGCAAGCACAGGAGATCAGCTAGCCTGGATTTAAAGTACCAGTCAAAAGTCTGGACACATTTTCTCATTCTAATGAATAGGAAGGTGTGTCCAAACTTTTGACTTGGAACTGTATTACATATTTAAGTGAGCTCATGAGGTGCTGACAGAGCCCAGCTTACCATTTCCCCTTGCTTCCAGTTTCTTAAGACTAACATTTCTTTATTGTCATCTCTCAGTACTCACAAACACTGAAATTAAATTGATCCTCTGCATTTGACCCATCATACTCACACTAGGACATAACTGCAATTCTTTTTGCCAGTGCCTTGGTCAAGGGTACTGGCTGGAGTATTAACTAGGAATGTGCAGAGAGCCCAGTATTTGCATGTGTGTCTATATTCATTGAGGCAGCAAAATTATTTGTATTTGTATTCAAATAAAAGTGGAAAGAGACTTACAAATCTTTTTTTCTGTTGATAATTTTGTTTTTATTACACTTTTCATTTTAGAAAATTAAAGTGTTACAGTAAGTGTTCACGAATAAATTACCTTATGAAGGAGGTCCCCACACAGGGTCTCGAAATGGAGTCTCCCCGATCTGCAGACTGCAGACAGACCTCTACCTATTTATAAACCCATAATACAGAGAAAGCACAGTGTGTAACATATAGGAAGGAACTTCAAAGGCGATTCTTGCTTTACAGTTTTGATTTATTGTTAATTTTTTTACAACCTAACTTTGAGGAAAGGAGAAGGGGAACAGCAGGTTATGGAGAGTCCTTTGGGAGCACTTTCCATGTGTCAGTAGCTCAGCTTTATCTCTGGGGAACACCCCTTACTCCAGGAGTGATGTCCAAATAAGGAAATGTGTATCATGTAGCAGGTGGATGTGACTGTCATTGTTGAGACCTGCTGATAGACATAACAGCAGAGCAGAGGAGAGAGACTGAGATAGCGACGTAAGTAACCTGCACACTGGTATTTGAATTTTTTTTCTTCCTGAAAACAAATAGCTTTTATATTTGTATAAAACAAATATTTGAAAAAAACAACAACAATAGTATTTAAGCTTTGCCAAATAACATATTTGTATTCGAGCATACCCCTATTAACCATAACATACATGTCTTTGATGGTGGGAGGAAACTCAAATAAACGCACACTGCTATATGCAGTTATAGTATATCCATGCTTAACAGACAAACACTAGAGTGGTGTATTCTCATCTAACTCTCTCCAAGACAGCAATGGCTTGATTTACAGATGACATAGTATCAGTATTTAATTAATTCCATTGGCTATTCAAGAAACTTGATCCAATTAATTTTGCAGCATGTGTTGAAGTTTAAGGTGCTGTATACTTTTAATAGGCAGCCAAAATATATCATAATCATAGTACCTATTATGTACACTATCGTTGTCGTTGGTATTTATGTAAATTTCACACAATAAAATCCAGTAGATTTGCATTTGATTCATATGCCAAATTGTCCCTCCAGGCTTTCCCTCCACTTCAACTCTATTTGCATGTCTAAAGCAGCGGAGTCATTAAGAGGCAACCAACCACAGCGACGCAGTCTCAGCACTCAGTGCCTCCCTGGAGCTGCTGAAGCATCGTCAGCCGTTGGAGAAAGCGAATCAGGGAGTCTCTACAGGTCCCCTATGGGAGGAGAAGAGAGCTCTTATTCTAACTCAGTGGAAAATGCCAGCACCCACAGGGGCACCGTTACACACATCTGGGATAATAAGTATCACAGGGAGACCCATGATCCACTAGCAAACTGAAACCAGAGCATGGATTCCTTTCCTGTTCACCGTTGCCATCAAGCTGACTTATCCCAAAGAGCCAATGAATCTCTCTCCCCCTTGCTTTATAAGGGACTATTTGAATGTCTGAATCAGTGTGCCATGTAATACAGGATGTGGTTTACAGGGCCACAGGGAAAAGTGGATGAGGTGAAACAGTGTGGGGCTATGAGATGCACTCTCTGGAAGGCAGGCTTGATTTGAAACACTTAGGCATACAATACACATGGCACAGACTACAAAAAGCTTCCAGTCTGAATTCATTATGCTGTTTCATACTTTCCTTAACCACCTATCATGTAGTTTCCCCTTTTGTTTCCCCCTATGCGGCTTTAAGGTTGTTAAAATCTTACTCCATACTGTCTGAAAATATCATGCTACATCCTGTATTTATGTGATGTTTAGTAAAATGTTCAAACCCATGTTTTTATGGATGTACCATTCCATCAAATGTAAATATTCTAGATGTTTTGTGCATCATTTTATGCATATTTCCCCTAAAACATATTTGGTGTCTTTAGAAACTTCTATCTAGCATCATGAAATCATATACTCTTTTCATTCTCTGAATGCCATGATGCAGCATCAGTATTAATAACACATATACAATGTGTGCAACAATGTAGGACCTTTCTAGAAAATCAAGATGATTTAAGTGCTAATAAATTTATCATATTAAGATGACTTAATTACTTTTCTGACTCAAAGCAGAAAGTTTTTTTTTTTTTTTTAAATAGCATGTGGATCAGCCAGAGAGACATAAATTCACATTGTTGCGCAGTCGAATCAGCAAGGGATTGCAGGAGCTCAAGCCAAGGATTAAATTTGTCACAGTAAAACTGTACTACTGGTGTTAATTTAAAGGCAAGAACAGAATACTTAGCAAGTGAGAGGTATACTGGGTTGTTAAACATGAAATTCCCTATTAGAAACATTAGCACAAAGCTTTCCCTTTATTAACCCTTATTTCCATGGAAGAGGGAAAAAATATATGCTTTACTCACACAAAAGTCTTGATTAATAAGACCCCGTCCCTTTCCACTATCTGTTCCTTCTCTTTCTCCTCTCTCTCTCACTTGCTTCAGCTCTCACTGCTTTCTCTCACACTGGCATTCAGTTTAATAAGTTACCGTGAATAGCGGTGACCGAATATAATGCCTAAGATTTGCCAGCAGGCTATAAATGTAGCCCTAATGGCTAAACCATTATAACATTTGGTATAGACTGCCATAGTGAATGTGTTGCTGCAGGAAAACGAAGGTGGTGGGAAGCGAGGCAGGGGAAGGGGGGATGAAGAGCTTCCTTTCCATTAGCTGATTGAATTGGAACCCAGTCATGTGGGCTGGGAATTGTTTGCCTCACATCACACAGAACTGAGATGTAAACACTTCTGTTAGTGGGCTCAGGAAAATGTCATTTGAGAGCATTGCGCCACCAATAAGACTACTTCACCACCCAGTAAGGCACAGGTAGTCTGTTAATAGAAGTGGTTGCTCTAGTACATTTCTCACTACCCGTGTTGTTTTGTATTATCCACCCCATGTTTTTGGTGAGCCAGAGTGAAGGCCTAATGGACCATGGCGTGCTGGAGTAGCTTGCCGGCTGTCTTAGACAACACAGTTCACATTAGGATCCAACATTTACCCAAGTGTAATGTCAGATTTAATAAATGATATATATATATACTTATTCTGTCTCCATCTCAGAGAGTGGTGTGAGAAGAGGGAGAAAGATGAGAGGCTTTATGAACCATAAGTGTTCCTTTTCTTTATAACCAGGTCAACGGCCAAGATGTTTCTGTACAGAGAGTGGGGGAAGGGATGTGGGTAGGGGGCTTGCGGTGCACACTTAGGCACACAGTGTAGTGCAGGCTGGAAAATGCTTTTTTTTAAAACTAGGATGAAATGCATGTTTTAGAGTCTGAGAAATGCATGCATGGAGAAAAAGACATGCATTTAGAAACCACAAGGGATTGTTTGGTTTTAATTAAAGGTTTCTTAATCTGAAACAAAACTCATCTGTGTCTGAATGGGGAATAATCTAAAGGGGAAATAACATCAGTTTTGTTAAAGTGAGGTGGGAAACACAGCCAACACGTGCAACTTGATGAAGTCAAATGCAGATTCTAAATGATGAGACAACAGCAGTGAACGTTAGAGGCAATTAAGGAAAATGCAAACACCATATGAGAAACTAATGAAAAAATGTATTCCTCATTTCTGTATTCAGTGGAGGAGAAAAGTTAACAGTGCAACCTCAGTTTGCCCTCACGTGTTTGCCTACTAAATGTTTCAGTTGACATGCTAATTATGCACTTTGTGTGTGTTACCAGGAGTTTGACAAACCTCTGCTTGCAAAAGGTTTTGTTGTGTTTGCAGCTTTGCCAGCATCTGCATTTCAAACACCTGCCACCTTCTAGAGATAACTAACCCCTCTATGATCCCTGTCAACTGCGTTGGTTTTGCTGCCTCACAACCTGAGTGACTTAACAACTGTGTTCAGATGGATTATTATTCAGTCTAATGACAGAGATCATATAACTATTTTGAATCTGTTTTGTGAGCCTTTTGATTCTCTGGAATTAGGAAAATAACAAGTGGCATGTAGCTGGCAGGAACTGGCTAACACATTGCTCTTTAGATAAAGTGTTATTTATGGAGGTTGAATGTCACCAAGACTGAGCTTGATGCTGAATGTACTTGACAAATGTTACCAGAGAGCAAGCTAGCTGTTTCCAGCCCAGAATCATATTCAGAGGAGATGAGACCCAGGATATGCCCATGCATTAATGAGCATATACTCTTGATATATTTAGGACATCCTGATGTTGAGCTGCAGTGTTTTCTTGTACAATCTACATCTTGGCTGTCTCAAACATTAAAAGATGTTCACGTTTGTCTGCTTCTCTTTATGTCCATCTCCTCCCATGCAATTAGTGAAGATTTAATAAGGGAAATTAGCATGGGATGATGGCCTTTACCTCATCAGAGGATGAAATGTCCCTCTAATTTGATACATCATAAATGTCCCTCTAATTTGATACATTATATCTACTACTGAAGACTAAAGACCCAGCTCTTTTATGAACACCTCTGCACTTGATGGGCTGAAGGGAATCTGCTTCTATGCACTCTGTGCATTGCTTCTGTGTACTGCCTGTTGGCACTTATGTCCTATCAGACTCATCTTAGCTTTATGACATTTACTCATGTTGTTTGCTCTTGACTAGATCCCTGCTTGTGTGGTATCAGCTCTCAGATGCAAATAAAAGTGCCTACTAAATGAAATTGTAAGTTGTAAATTGTACTATGAACACCGAAGCAAACATGCAGATGCCATATGGGATGATGTTTATTGTCCAGTCATAGTTAATGTCTGAAACCATACCTGCATTGGAAGAATGTATATCGTATATCATACATGCCATAAATCTTTTCAAGCTAGTTTTCAGTCACCTTGTCACAACATGTGAGTACATCTTTTTAATTAGACTGTTGGATTTGGCCTTTCGTGATGAGTCAAGCATGTAGCAGATATAATTTATAATAATTCACAGAGGTGAGTTTTGGACTGAGTTACCCTGGGGAGTGACAGGTGTTTCAAGTGAATGAAAAAAAGCAGATTTACATCATTACTCAAATAAAGGCCATGAACACATTGTTATATTTGGATGAGACAGGCCATAAGGTTGCCTTTGAAAAAAATGTGTATGATCCCTCATGGGAATAACTAATTAAGGAATGGGGTGTCACTCATCATCTGTGCTAAGAACGACAGGCAGTGGCCCCTACGGGCTAACATCTGTAAAACAAAGCTGATGCTGCTCTGCAAACGCATACTGTATGTTGCTGTTGTTGTCGTAGGGGCTGAGAAGTCAGACTCGCTTTTGCGTTGCACCGTGGAATACAAATGGGTTTCCGTAAACTGTGCCGCAAATGAGTGACTCAGGGAAACATGCTGCGGGTCATGTGTGAAGACACCCTGGCGCGGACAGGCACACAAGCGCACGTAGACAGACACGTATACACACAGGCGCACGCGTGTCCAGACAAAAAAGGCACTCACACACATTTGACAGCTCTAACCTACCCCCTCAATTTACCAGCTGCTCCTCTAGGAACCTCCCTGACAACTGACCACTTATTTCGTCGTTTGACTTGGGTTTAGCCTTTAACTCTTACGGCGCCAGCTCCGGAGATGCAGCCGGAGTTGTGTTCGGATGGTGGGATGTGAGTGTTGTTGTGTCTGTGGGTGACGGAGGGGGGCGTAGGCCGCTCTGCTCTCCTCAGTGCAGGACGCAGGAGTCAGTCGCTCTCCAAGGTGCTGAAAGTCGGAGCGCTCCCTCCACAGTCTCGCCTACTGACGATGAAGGCGAGCTCTGCCGAAAACCACGTAGGTTATCAAAAAAAGAACTGGCTCCAATCCCATCTGCTTTAATTTTCTATACTGTTTAACTTCTGCCCTTCTGGATTTTCATTTCTGTTTTTCACGCAATCGCTGGATGTATACACACATGTATGTGCAACAAGACTGACCGCTGCTTTCTAATATTCACCTGCAGAAATACTGAATTGACTCCGGATTCTCAGGGAACGCTACAGAGGATTTTCTGGCTGCTTTTCTTTTTTTCTCTCGATTTCTCTCTCTCTCAGTACCGCATGCCTTTGGACGTGAACAGTGAAATTGTCTCAAAAAGGTGAGTCCGATGAGGATAATCATGAAGCAGAGCTACTTTTACGTGGATATCATTTTCTTTGCACTGGAAAGGGAGGATCATACCTCCAAAAGGCTGATGTTTAATTTGTTTTAAACCCATCATCACGGCCGAGAGGGAGGATTATAGTATCTCTTGGAGCCTGGTGAAGTTTCCAATAGGCTATAGTCGACTATCTGTAATCTGCTCTAGCCCTCTATGTGTTGGGCTCTCTGGCTTCGGACTAAGTGGATAACAAGCAATTTCAACGCGGTGAGTTTGCCCTATCGCTTAATATACATCACTGTTGCCACTGGTATTTCGGTTGATCTGTCAAGACACGCAGCAAATGATACCAAGCAAATGGCAACATTTATTTTCACCTATATTGCTCTGGATTCTGCTGCGTGTTTCCCTCTCCAAGGGGGTGATGCATTTTGGGTTAAATCACTGCGCATTTAACAATGATTCGGGGATTGTGTATGCTACATGGCTGATTTAGTAAGAACGGGTTATTGTAAGTCCAGAGTCTGAGCAGTAATTTGTTTAATTACTGGCTTCAGTGGCATTTGAAACTGACTAATAGCTACCTGTTGTCTCTGGTCGCTCCCATGGAGTTTTAAATTGTACAAAGATAGCTAATAGGTTGGGTTTTATTGAATGAGGAGAAGACTACTGTGCGGACCCCACTCCACCCACTTCAGATAATGGATATTTTAACATTTTCCTCTGTTGTTGAACATTCATCTATTGCTGAGGTTTTGCAAAGAGAGAATAATGTGTATTTGAACATCCCCCCCCCCCCCCCCCCCCCCGCCCCACCACCACCTCACAGGCGCGCACATATAGACTACATGCTTCTGTTATTAGCAAAGGTTTGTTTTCTTTCAAAAATAGTAGCATGCGTTTAGTAGCTTGGAAGAGGGAATTCTATATGAATCTGGAGACATAATGATATGAAAAGAAACTTGATAAAATGATGCACATGAGGGCAATTGGTTGCAGCAGTTGGATACAGCAAAGAAAATATGCCCGGGAATGAAACGTATTGGAAAGGTGATGTTTACTAGTTTGTAAGGTTGTGTAAAACAGCAGCAGTAGAGTCATCATCCATCATATCATCTCGTATTTTTTCCATTGCAGCCCATTTCCTCAAGTGGTGATGATGATGGTGATGATAATGAAGCACAGGACGGATCCGAAGAGGATACCGGGAGCCTAGGGATGAAATCCACACAATCTTGTTGAATGTGGACATCGATGCCGCGGCGAAGGATGGGCCCTCTCCTCTCGGCCGCCTTCGTCTTTCTGCTGGCCCTGGGTGCCGTGTCTCCGGCTTCGGTGGGTAACCCCGAGGATTATGCCGCGGATGAGGCGGAGCGGACCGCCGGTGAAAACATCGTGTTCGATGACTACCGGGGGAAAGGATGCGTGGATGACAGTGGCTTCGTCTACAAACTCGGGGAGCGCTTCTACCCGGGACACTCGAACTGTCCGTGCGTGTGCACGGAGGATGGGCCTGTGTGCGACCAGCCTGAGTGCCCCAAATTGCACCCCAAGTGCACTAAAGTGGAGCACAATGGATGCTGCCCGGAGTGCAAGGAGGTTAAAAACTTTTGCGAGTACCGGGGGAAAACGTACAAAATTCTGGAGGAATTCAAGGTAAGATATGAGTTTTAAGCCAAGTATCCAACATAGATCTTTTTTTATTTTTAAATCAGTCTTCATTTCTCATGTGTTTATGTTCAATCAGCTGCTTCAGTTTACTAAAACCCAAGTCATGGCCAAATTCTACCATTTAAAAAAGTAACATCTACATTTCCAATATGCATTTCCTGTCTCAGGAGTAGCATTGATGATGTTTTGAGATACTGTTTCCAGTCACATTTTGCATTTGAGCTTTGTCTTCTTGTATGATTATGAAATCATGTATACATTAAGATCACATTTGAACTTATTTGAACATTTGAACTTATTTTAAGATGAAGACAGTGCCCAACTGGTGCTCCTGAGATTCAGTCAGTCTCAATCAATGAATCATTTTGGTCAATGTCTGGATGCCACTTAAGCAACCATCTTAACATAGGAGTCTGTCTGGGCTGTTCATTTGTTATAAATTTCATATAGAATCAGATGAACACCCCTTACTAGACTTGCATGTTCATGACAAATAATATAGGTGAATCCATTAAAAAAATAATGTATTGTGTCATTTTGGTTGTCTCATGGGAACAAAGGCCAGTTTTAAGGAATATAAAGTAGACTGAACACCTACTGTTCGCATTGCATTTGGTCTTGCAACTTGTTGACAGCAATCTTCTTGAAGATATTTATTGTAGAAATTGCAAAAAAAGACAAAGAAAAAAAGCAGCACAGACCTGTGGTGCAGAAGGTTGTTAGGGTTCAGGTTAGTGAGGCTAGTGTGACTATATACATGAGAGTAAAACTATAAAGATAAAAGTATCATGAAAAGGTATTTATTGGCCAAGGGCATGAAGATGGCTGCTTCCTGGAATGATGTCATCCCCCCCTCTCTGCTCCCATCAGCTGAACACTCAACCAGCATTACTAAACAGACAGATGCTAGACAATATTTCAATACTATGATTTGTGGACAGTGAGTAATTGCTGGCAGATCCAGTTTCCTAATGTCTCCTGAAAAGGGAGCACTGTTTCTACCCATAAGACCGGTGTCTCGGTGGTTGTTACAGAGCATGACATTACTGCTTGATTAGAAATGACACTAGGAGCATGACAACTACAGTCTGTGTTTAAACTGTTGCTGCCCGTGAGGAAACTTCTTCATTCAAATTCCTCACAATTGGATTGGGGCTGTAAGTGATTAAAATATGGTATGACAACATTGTGACACATTGTGGCCTATATGTATATACAGTAACAGTCAAAAGTTTGGACACACCTTCCCATTCACTTGAATGAGTATACTGTATGATCTGGAGAGATTAATAGCATCTTAGGAGCCCAGCATTTGCCAGGAGAGACAAGTCCGCAAACCTGGTTATATGATGACATGACTAATTACCTATCAATTTTTTTAAACTCTGATTAAAACAATTGAGTATTGTTCTAAAACAAAACAGCTGCAATTCTCACCACAGATGTATTCAGAAGCAGATTTCAGTGGACAGTTCAGAAGAAGCAGACAGTTTTTTTTCTAGTTTAAAAGATTGGAAGCAAGCAATGACAGCTCTGTGAGTAATGGGTTCATTCAATCAGGTGTGGGAAGGATTTATGTTGATATGTCAGTGAAGAAGAGCACTTCCAATCATCTATTTTGTGCAGCCAACTTGAAAGGATACCTGTCCTTAAGTGAATGGCTGTTAAGTGTTGCCAGCCCACAATGAAGGAAGCTTCAGATCCACAAAAAAATATTAATTGGTGCAGCTTTAAAATTGGAGAAAAATCACAATTATTGTTAAATAATAAAAATCTAAAGGCTGGCTTACAGTTTTAGAGTAAAACAAACCTGAGCTGTCTGTGTTGAAAACAAACCACTTATACCAAACTCTTAAATCAGTGTAGAATAGTTGCATATGAACATAATTTGCAGCAAAGTCCAAGTGGATAGTAGTGCATTAAGTCCTACTATTTACTTTTTTATTTCAGATTTCCCTGCAGTTTTGACTGGCATTTGGGTCAGACCATTCCCCAGTTACTCCCACAAAGACAAGGTTCCCCAGAAGTAAATTGCGCTTCACAAAAAAACATCACAATCTGGCTTGATGTTAGTCATCAGTGTGAGGAATCACTGCATGTCTCTGTTTATTTCTCTTTACCTGCCATGAAAGGCTCCAGCAAATCGTCTTATAATTTATAAAAGGTTTAGATTCATCATGACTTCAAAGCAAAACAAAGACACCTCTGCTGGGAGATGTTGGAATATGTCACACCTCTGAATATTAGCATGTCATGTCACATGAAACAAATTGAAACAGGCAGGTGGCTACAAAGTGAGTTATGCCAAATAGGATGTAGACAAGCATCACTATTAACCATTCTGCTACAGTTTATCTCTGAATTTTTTTTTAAAAAAAATCTGACAAAACCCAATTGACCAGAATGATAATAAATAAAATAAAAATTAAAAAAAATCAGGTGGCCTGGCATTGTTCAGCTGCTGTTCATCTTCACTGGTATATATCTAGTACATTCAGCTGAGTGAGAGTCAATGATGAGAGTTACAGCACTCTGGTTTTCCATTGTTTACAAGGATTTTAATCCCCCTAGTAGGGCCAACACTATTATGCTAGTGCAGAGAAAATAACTTAATTAACTGATCAGGCCATTGCTATAGAAATAAAGCAACAATCATTTAGATATACAATTAATTGTTTAAATGATTAATCAAGCAAGACTGTCATATATTACTGGTCAAATGTGAGGATTTGCTTCTTTCCTGTTTTATATTACTGTAAATTGAATGCATTTGGGATTGTAACTGTTTTTCACTCTTTTATATTAAATGCTTAGTCAGATTAGTAAATCAAAAAGTAATAATCTACTAATTGGTAATGGAACTAATTGTGTGTTGCAGTCCTAGACTCCGCATTGGCTTTAACAGCTTGACAGTTATGTTGTTAATAAGATCTGCATGGGATTTAAAACCTGTCTTTAATTGACACTGATTGGTGTGTTTGCACGTCAGACAACATCAAGCCAAGTCCTCCATTGGGATGCAAGCCCACAGATTTTGTTGGGCCACTGTGAGTGGATAAGCACTTGCAGTGTGATGTGGGATGAAGTTCATCAATAGACTGGCTCACCTTGACTGGAGGACCTGGAGAGGGAAGGACAAAAAAACCCATTCAATTGTTCTTATTGATTATCTCAATGAAAATGATGAAATAAGGTGAGAAATCTGTGGAACAGGATGCCCTCCCCCACATATAAGACCACAGAAGGTGCTTTAATGCTGTCTCAGTCCACATCCAGTGTGAAGGTTGGGTCTCTTCGGTGAGGACATCAAAGCCTCAGAACCCTGCAGTGTTCAAGGAAATCAAAGGCTGTCAGTATCTGGTATACAGACCCCTGTTTAGAGATGCCGACAGGTTAACCTTTGGCGTGGGCCTAATTGGCATTTCCTTTGCAGAGACTGTGCTGCATTGTGCAGATGCAAACATTTATATTCAATAGCAGATGATAGAGAAGAAATGCAGAGACACAACATCTTCAGAAGATAAGATATATGGGGTCAGTTTAGAGCCCCTGGCATGTCTAAGTTTCAATGAAGAATTGTTGTAGGTACATAATCTAGCAACACTTGATTACTTCCTGTTCATTATGTTAAATATCCCATCATGCCTAGGTTAGTTATTAAGTCCAAAGTAGTGTATGCAGTCATCGTCATGCAAGTGGTAATTGGCATTTATTCAACACAAAGCAGCTGACTGCTGTGCAATGTCAGCCTGTCATTCGTTGAATTGAATGCTGGTATAACTCATGCATCAGCATCCTGACAAAACAGTCTAAAGTACATTTCTCAGTGCCAACTTGTCCACTAAAGTACTTACTTTTAGCAAAATAGTATTTAATATGATGTTGATTATGCAGGTGTAGATTTACTACAAGTGGGTGTATTTTCTACTCTTTTGTTTTACTGCCCTGTGAGAGTCGTGCCACTCAACCTCAGTAGGTGTTTCACCTACAGGGTTCCCCATCAGATGAGGAAGGGACCAGTCCGCCCAGCATGGCTGCCGGCGTGCCTTTGGCCTCAGCGCAGCTGCAATCAAGAACCAGGAGATATAGGGTGAGTTCAGATCCCAGATTGTCAGGCTAGGGCTGGGATGTGAACTCAAATGTGAACAATCCCGTCCATGCTTCCTGCGATCCTCCTAGGGAAGGGATGCAGAGTTGAAATAGGGGGGAGAGCTCCAACATTTTCAGTAATGAAGATACACATAGTAGGTTTTAACCATCAGACTGCCTTGAATAGTTTCTCATTTAATTTGCTAGGAATATACCCGCTGAAATGTGAAGCCTTAACACTTCATTTCCACTCACCTATTCAGTGCAGTGCAGTTAAGACCTATTACTGAGGAGGGCTTCAATGTTAAGGCAATTTCATTTTTAGAGATACCAAACTGCACCTATATTAGATACAAATGATAGAAAATGCACACAGAGCTTCCTACACATTGCACATAACAGTAATTAGTGACTCTGCTTTGCAGCACTGATACCTATGAGACAAAAAGCAGTTGAAAATGATTGCTCAAATTGACTTTCCTATCCAATGTGCCAGAGGCAACAAGGGTTCTAATTAGAAGATATTATTAAGTGCAAACAATTAGGCCACAAAGAATTTTCAAAGAAGTTTTTCTGATTTGAACTTGCACTTAAAGCACCTTTGTACAAACATCAAGAGTGTTTTTAGCATCCACCTCCCTTCATCCTTGCCTCCTCTCTCTCTCTCTGTATTCCCTGACCACCGGTAAAATATTGTTTTGACTTGGACAACAGCATCATGCAGTCTGACTGTCAACCCATTCCCATCACTCCTATTAACCGCATGGGTGAGTTTCCTGTGACCCTGTTGTCCAGCCTCGAAGTATTTTACATTACCATTTGCCCCGCTGAAGGTTATTTGACTATTCATTGCTTCCCTGCCCCGTCTCCATTTGTCTCAGAGTGGGAATGAAAAGCATGACAGCCGATTCACTCTGATACCCCTCCAATAAGATTGGGACAACAGGAGACTTTTCTTCACGAAAACATCTGGCAGTACGTCTAAATTCGCTGCTGGTGCTCTATTTTCTTTTGTTAGTCTGGGCTATGGCATGACTGATCCTCTTCACGGTAGACCTCACACAAAAGGACGTGCTGAAAGCACCAGGCACTGCTGAATACATTGAAGGAACCTTTGGTATGTTTCATAGGTACATGGAGTAGTTTTCTATTTCAAATTACATTTTCAATATACTTGTACCTATGAAGCATCTCCAGGCTTCCACCAGAGCTACTTTAGAGGCCAATCTTTCAGATTAACTTGCAGAGAAATGCCACTTCAGCTTTAAAATGATTTATTTTTAAAGGCCAATTGTCATAGTGAATAAACATTACCATCTCTTATAGCTACAAACAAGAAAAATTGACCCAGTCGTTCAGTTTGTACTTTATTACCACTGCTTTCCGCCAATCAGGAAACACCACTGCATAGGAAAACTCCCAACCTTGCATACAATATGTCAAGAAGCCAGCTGCTCATTTCTTGGACAACAATAAAAAAATTAATATGAATCAGAGACAACAAAAATAAAGCCTTACTTTGTTGTTTCTGGCTCACATTCATATTGAAAAATATTGATTGCATTGTCTCAAACCCAGTGAATAATACATGTTCATTCTTACATTGAGTTCAATTTCAATTTCTTCATACACTTTACTAGCAGCCACTATTTTAGAATACACACTCGCTAGGGGAAACAAATTATAGGTTTATCAGATTTAGTCATACATCACTAATATGTACTTTAAGGACTATATGATGTCTAATATTCTCCTTCTCTATCTTCAAAAGATAGTGATATGCCTTATGGGAGAAAGGGGATACTGTAGCTGTGCCATTTAGAGATTCCAGTGCAGTGAAAGTGTGTTGCCATTTAGAGAAATTTCCTTTCTGTGTATGTGGCAGCTCATCACATATTAATCAAAATTGGTGTGAGCTGGATCCTTACCATCCACTTAAGTAACTGTCCCACTCCTGAAGCAAGTTTGTGTTTGTGTTGTGCTCCCATAATTACAGTAGCTACTTCGAGATGACATGTAATCGACCACCCACTGCTAAGTAAAGTCTCTGTAAAGGAAAGTAATGTTATGTTCTTAGTGTGTTACTTCTATTACCAGCAGAAGTAGTAATAACATTGCATTCACAAAATATTGATGCATGCTTTTATGTTGATATTGTTCTTATCTGTTTGTGTATTTTTTGTTTGGAAGGTCAGCTGACCTGAACTTTGTGGAAAGATCTGTTTCTGTGCCAACTGAGCTGTTTGAGCAGTTAAGAATAAGATTGGTTACTGGCTGCCAGGACTCTGCTGCATTTTGGTTTTAGTTTCTCCTTCTTATCAGCAGTAGTGAAAGATAAGAGCATCAATACAGTTTATACTCCCCATTTATTTTAACTAACTACTGCATGATGTGAGTTAAGGAGATGGCAGACAGTGATGAGGAACCTGAACAAAGGTGTATCCTGCTTTCTATTACAGTACTCTAGCTACCATATATGTTTGTTTGTTTGTTTGTTTGTTTTTTAAAAAAAAAAAAAAAACAGGATAAGCACTTGTTTCTGACTACAGGGCATAATGTTTACATCAAACACTATTTTTTCCCAAAACCTCATCATAACTGAGATACTATGTGCATGTAAACACACTGAGTGAGTTTGGAACACTAATATACACACACTATGTGGCTCATTATTGTTAACAAGTGTTGCTTCAATTCCCTCATGAGAAATATTTATTATCTTAACTGAACCTGGGAACTTGGGTTTTTTTCCTGCTGGCAGTGTCAATGTGAAATAAGGTGTAATTGCTCTTATATGTTGCCCAAGGTTAAAATACCTAATTCTCACTCAAACCACAAAGCTCGTTGAGAGCAACGCTTAGTGAGCATTACATATTTAATTACTGGCCCCGAGACCAAGCAGATACTCCAATTGGATACACATGTAGAATTGTAAACCTGAATGGTAGCCATTACATCATGAATCCAGATTGTATGTGTCAGACACAGCCCCATTGCTCCACTGCTGACCCTGAATTCCACTTTACTAGCTCCCACAGATTAAGTTTGTCAGGTTGACAAAATATAGCCCATCTTCCATATGTATGACACAACATCTTGCTGGTTAATTGGTACATTTCTGTGTGAGTGCTCAAACTGACAGAGAAAGATGACTGCAAGGTGTTTAACTCTGCAAAAGAGACATGTTTTTGTTGTGGTCTGTGTACGTGAGAGCAAGTGTGCTTCTTGTGTGGGTAATATATATAAGAACTTTGAGTTATAGATGTTCAGGTCATCTATAGGCAATTATTAGTTAAAGTGTTTTACATCAGAGATAACAGAACAAATAACATGCAACATAGTGAAAGAGCAGAAGAAATCATCATTATCATCTTTAAAAGCATAGATACAGAGCAGAGGCTTTTTATAGCAGTAGACAAACAAGTTACAGTAGTTGCCATGCATATATGCAGACACTGGCTCAGCCCTTCATCATTTCCTTGTAAGGAAACTGATCTTTAACAAAGTTTGCTGATAGCTGTCTGTTGTACATTATAAAAATCATAATGGTTTCACATTATGAAACCAGTATGATGCATCAGAAGGAGTATGTATCTGATTAACAGATGAGACAGTTTAATACTTTTCTGCCACAAAGAGGGAAACTGGAAAATGGGAGGTAAAAGTGTTCATGTCTGAATTTTCTTTTCTTAGAGATCTAATGCACCAATGCAACAGCTATACTTTTCATTTCAACATAATTTTAGAGATCTCATTCTATATAGAGATTGTATGAAGTTCATGCCGCCATGCTTTACATTCTACTTCCCATCTCTTAATGTTGTTCATAATCAATTTGTGGCTGCAGTGCATCCAGACTACCATAAATTCCAATAAAAATACAAGCCTGACCACTTCCCATTTTGTGTCATTTAATACATCCTGGCAAAATTGGCTGATAAAAGTCACATTAAAGCATCCAGTGTTACTATAGCCTTTTCACTACTTTTCTCACACAAAACTGGATTATGAACCTTGGAATTGTCATTATTGCTACTATTAAATTGTATTACTGTAGATGGAAATATTGCAAACTTGCTGGAACTAATACAGTTGGGATAGTTGATGGCATAATGACAAAAAAATCATAACGCCAAAGCACAATATTCAGTATTTAAAAGAATACTTTGACATTTTTGGAAACAGACTTAATCACTTTCTTGCAGAGAGTGAGATGAGTAGATCAGTACCACTTTCATGTCTGTATTTAAATGTATAGCTGGAGCCATCAGCCTGTTAGTTTGGCTTAGCATAAAGACTGGAAACAGGGGGAAAGAATAACCTAGCTATGTTCATAGGTAAGAAAATCTATTTACCAACACCTCTAAAGCTCATTAGTATACACTTGATCCATGTTTGTTTAAATAGCGGTTATGCACCAAACTATGTCTTGGTTGTGACCAGTAGAGTCTCAACTGGTCACTTTCATGTCATTCAAGAGTTACCTTCAGAATTGTATTCACAAATTTGTTGTTTTTGAATATATACATTTAAATATTGACTGCTGCAATTTGGAAAACATTTTTGGACTAAGAATCCTTCAAATGGATGAAACCAACCTAGTGTATTATGACTCATCTGAACCATTTTGTTTGGTTACAGTTGCTGCTCTCCAAATACATTGACCTATCTACTACCTAAATCAATCTTCTATCACTTAATTTTCTAAATTGCAAAAGAGTTATCAATATGAAGCATGTAACCCCTCTAAGGTTAGTAAAGAGTACTGAGTGGGTGCAGTGAGGTCTCCAAAAGACTGTTTACTGTGATGAGCAGAAAGAAAATCTAATATGATGAACAGTTGACCTTTCGTGATTTGGAAACAGTTTGTATTTTTCCACTCCATGTAATTGCATCACAGTTCATTTTCCGGTCAAAAGGCTTTGTAGAAGATGGAGTCAAGTAAGCGGCAGCAGCACGGAGAGCTGCATCGCACTGATTTACATGTTGCAGAGGTGGTAAGATAAGCCTCTGGACTGTTTCCTGAGGCAGGCCAAAGCATAATGCAGCAAATATCATCAACACCATTTTATGGACTCCCTTATTAGAACTGTATAAGTCAGCTACAGGCTGTTTGTTGAGATGCAACTAGCCTAATAAAGCTGGCTTGTTCAATAATTTATTAACTTCCTTCTTTGTTTATCAAGATGGTGTGAAATGCATATAATAGGGACATTTTTAATTGGGAAATATTGTCAAAAATGCATATAGTAGCAGACTGTTTCTTGTACTGATCACGTACACACTCATAAAGGTGAAACCTACTGAATCATCTAACCCAGATTCTGTGTTTCTTTTCCCCCTCTGCCCACAGCCGTCACCCTGTGAATGGTGCCGTTGCGAACCAAATAATGAGGTGCACTGTGTGGTGTCCGACTGCGCCGTCCCAGAGTGTGTCAACCCTGTGTACGAGCCGGAGCAATGCTGCCCCATCTGTAAAAACGGTAAACACTCATCTCTTCTGGAATTCAATGCACACTCCCCAGAAGTCATTAAACTTTCATTAAACCAATGACGGCAAGCTTATCTGTGGTATCGCCATTTGATGGCCGCACCTTTAGAGGATGAGGATGTAATTGATGTTTTATGAATTAAAATTATTACCTTGGGCCCGTTGGACACTAATGAGCAGTACTAGTTTTAATTATAAATGACACACTAAGCAGAGTAAACATTAGCTCATTGATTAAAGGCATGGTAGGAGGGACTAATGGGTCCTCAGAGAGCCTTTTATCTCCCAGTGCCCTGACACCCTTGTCACACACAGCCAATCCCTAAATTAGAATTATAGGATTCCAATGGTTCATTGGCTATTTACAAGGCGAGGTGGGAGATTTCCCTTTGCAAGCACCAATCCTGAGGGACAGATGGAGCTTTATGACTAAAGTACAGTAACTGTTCGTAAGGAATGGGATCCTAGATGGAATGACAACAGCAAAGAACGCTTGTGGGACAAGATCAGGAGTACAGTCAAAATAGATTTTATTTTGTCATTGTATATGGCTCACATCTAAGCTTTGGATAATTAAAGGGCTGGCAAAGAAAGTTTTCGAACAGAACTCTAATGAGTACCCAATAAACAAGACTGTAGTTCCATTATTATATGCTTTGTTATTGTATTCAGTTTTATTATTGTGCAGTGTCACTCCAAAATTGGAGGAACTGAGAATCCCTTCTGAAAGAAGGCAAAACAAATATCCTGAAATATGTTTTCTTTCTAATTCTAGTGGTTGATCTATAAATGTGAAGAGAAGAATTTAGTTTGAAGTGGACACAGAATGACCATTTCACCATACAACCACCCACATTCTCTTTCAGACTTTCTCTCATTTCCTCTTTATTCTCCTTGCTTTCTTTTATTTAGACGTGCACCCCCCCACCCCCACAGACACACACACACACACTAACAAGCCTGCAGAAGCTGCTAGGAGAGAGCTAATCCAGGCTGACAGGACACAGTGACACCCTTGGCATTTCAGGGTAGGCCTGTCGTTTCTAGGCTCCCCAAGGGTGCCAGGTCAAGCTCTGGCAGCCAAATAAATCTCTATGGGAGAGGATAGCTCAGGGGTGTGGGGAGAGGGCAATGAAGTAAGGCTGCTTAGCTCTCATTTTTGGCCAAAGGACAGGGGATTGTGAAAGGAAGACATCCACTTATGTGCTCCAGTTAGACATGCAATCAGTTGGAGACAGCCAGATTTGTCTTCCACCTTACCTGCTGCAAGATTTTGGTTTCCAAAAGTTATTTCAAATGAGCCAAACGCTTTGAAAATCAAATGTGTTTTTTTTACACAAAAATTGGTTTTCTCACTGGGGAAGGATTATAAGAAATAGACAACAGTTAGTTGGTGTGGTGATTGTGGTATCTGTTTTAACCAGTTTAACAGCTGGAATTATGCTTCTCCAGGCTGTATGAAGAGAAATGTGACTAGGGGTTGCTTGGAGGTGTTCGCATGGCTGTATCTTTCATACTTGTATGTAGTGTGCTACGTTTATTTTTGGACGTGCCTCCCGACAAGAATGTATTCAACCAATTAACCTGCTTGCGCGATGGCTCCTCTGCAACCTATGATTACCCATAACAACCTTCTCAGTTTAGGCTGGCAGAGATGTATAATTCCAGCCTAAGAGTATCCACATGGCAGTGTTGCTTATGGTGAGCTAAATGCTAATGTTAGCATGCTAACATGTTCACAGTGACAACAATAACATGCTGCTGTTTAACAGGTTCACCATTTTCATCATCTTTATCTACCATGTTAGCATGCTAACATTTGCACTGAACACAACATACAGCTGATGATGGTGCTAGATGAAAAGTTTATGGATCACCAAAGTCATTAGGATTAAGTCTCTGAAGACAATTAATGTCTGTACAAAATTTCATGTTAATCCATTCAATAGTTTTTGAGATATTTTGCTAAATTTTGAGCCATGCTGCTAGTGTGACAAAAATGCCCAAAACCGCAGTTACTGTATAACCACATGCAGCAATGGGTCCAAGCACAAAGGGCAGTCATTGGCTGAATATCTTAATATTATATCTTAAGAATTTAAAAACATGTCACATGGTTGGCAAATATGAATTGGCCACCTGGGGATTCAAAACCAGGAGCACTGTATTCTATAACTTACTGATTGCACCACTGGGGATACATGGTTTCCACACACCTTCTAACAATTTAAGGCAGTTCCATCACATGTGCCAGACTGGGGAATTGTGTCTGTTTAAACTAAAAACGCTTACAACAGTCAAGATGTTGGTGAGAAAATTATTAAAATGACACACCATTTTGCTGGTTTTGGGTGTATCGTCTTTTTTTTTTTTTGTGAAATTTGTTTTAAAATTAGATGAAATGTTGTAATATCACTGTGAACTCACCATTTGACCAATCTGAACACCATTTGAAACACTTGATATCTACTATATCGAGAATGTCTGTTTCAATTTTTGTAGCAATATGCAATTTCTAGAAATGTAGATTTGTTGTAATAAGCCACACTAACTTTAATCAGTCATTACCATATTTTATGCATCGACTGAATCATCACCCCAGATTGTGTAAACCACATTTTGTACAAATTCATGCAGACAAAATATCAACTTTTCACATTTTTGGCACCCTCTAGTGGCAGAATATCCCAAGACTGCATAGTGAAGTGCTGACCCAGCATCCAAACATGTGCACCAAGTTTGGTTATAATTCCTTAAGCCAATTTTGATTTATTAGTGTTTATATAAAACTGAAGTTAAAGACACAGGTTTAAAAATGTATGATTTCAAAATAGTAAATAATATCAAATTTGCAGTTGCACTGCGTAGGTTAAGGGTCTGACTAAAACCATTCATTTTGAGATAAAGTCATTTAAGAAAAGTTTATGGGTTGTTTATATTTTGTAACCAGTCAGAAATGTAAATCAGTGGCCTAATTGCTAAGAGTTGAAATGTTATTGAAGAGTGTTTTGGCTACTCTGCTAATTCCGATTCCAAATGCCAACAATCATTGATTTGAAGGTTTAAAAATGTCTGGATGCTTAGGTTAAATCTAGTTGAGATGTGAACATTTTTAAACAGGATTGATGATCATATTTCAATGTAAAGCAGGTCATAACTACATTTCACATCTAAAAAACATCTTATCTTGACAAATGTAGTCTGCTTACAACCCTGACACCTTCTAATCTACCAATAACCAGATTGACATGTTCTATGTACAAGCAGCAGTTTCTGTGGATTAAAAGGTTTTTGGCAGGTGAATCTTTATGGAAGCTGTTCTTACCTCTAAGCAAGAACCATGATCGACTGTGAGCCAAACAGACTGTAATGAGTCCTAATATGCATTCGCTCCTTCAGCTGTAGTCAGGAAAGGTATGATGTTTCGAGACAGTTGTTACACAGGACAAACATTTCTGACTTCACTAGATTTTATTGACCATGAATTGATCACAGGCTTGGACGGATGACCGTCTGTCCTTCAAGCTGTGACAGGTAGCTGAAACTGTGTCCTTGTGGCTCCAAATCTATCTGGCCATAAACAATCACACTTGGCAGCAGCACCAGTCACCCTCTTCCCTCATCAACCTCTACTGAGTTTGTCCTATAACCTGTGCCAGCTGTCCAGAGGCAGATCAATGAGAGTTAAGACTTGGCAAGCGCTTTCAATGTCTCCTCTAAGCTCAGATCAAAGGGCTTTTATCAGGTCCGAATAGACCATGGGACTCATCTATGCTGAGGCAAAGGATGGGGATACTAGGTATCCAACACCCCCCTTTGTCAGTGCCACATTTATTTATTGCCTTTTTGCGCCTTATTTTCTCTCATACACACTGCAGGAAATTGAACTAAAACAGAGTAGGACAAACCTCGATCCCTTAGAAGTCTGAAGCCAAAGTTTACAAGACACTAGAAGTTCTTGTAAATGTTTGTTGGGGGCCAACCTTAATTTGCCTATCTTAAGGCTATTAAAACACTTGGTTAAGGTAAGGCAAAGGTCGTAGTCTTGGTTAAATACTGTAAAAAGTCAGTATGACTTTTTCAATATTTAACCAAGACCATGAGTTTCAATCAAGTGCTTTGAGTTGCCTAAACATAACCATAAAATAATGGGCCATTTTCAGAGCATTCATTTCGACATGTAATAGAAGGAAAAGCACTGGTGTAACTAATTAACAATAACAGTGCTCTATTTAAGTGTCCTAGTAAGCCATGACAGTGTGACAGTGATCTAGCACGCACAATACCAGAACCCTTCAAAGTGAAGCAGCCAAATGGGATTCAGCAATCATTCAGTTTATTTAATCTCACCTGCTTTTCCTACTGTGATGTGTATACCTGGGGAACAAAATTGTAATACACTGAGAGTGACCCCTCTGCAGATAACATTTTGTGTTGGCAGTGAGCAGCATCAGATACATTCAATACAAACATGTCTTCATTATGTTAATAAAAAAACAAAATCCGGATGGCATTATGTTTCCCACAAAACTCGAGGCTCGAGGATGAGGCTACAGAGATTGTGGCTGAGTGTGTCACGCCGTGGTGAGTTTTAGTTGGGGTTTTTGTCCTGTCTCCATGTTGTCTCGTCACTTCCTGTTTTATTTTGAAAATTATCCCTCCTTGTCTCTGGTCACTTGCCCTTCCTCATGTGTCTGTGTAATTACCCCAAGTGTCTCCACCTGTTCCCCATTCCCTCGTCAGTTCTGTCTGTGTATTTAATCCCTGGTTTTCTGATCTGTCCTTGTTGGTTCATTTTTGCTTCTGGTTCCTTGTAGCTTTTGTCATAGTCACAGTCACAGTCACAGTCATAGCCTTGCCTTGCTTTGTTTTTGGAATTAAAATAAAGGATTTTTCACATGTCAAGACACCTCTGCATCTGGGCCCTGCTTCCACGTACGTTCCTGACAGAATGAACCGACCACATAGGGACCCAGCAGAGGTGGGCCGCAGGGAGGCTGCACAGTCGGAGCTGATGTCCTCAGCTCTTTGGGCACGGGGAGCAATCCTCGCCCATCGGGAGGAGCAGTTGGCTGTGCTGGGCCAGGGAGTCCGGGGCCTTGCTCGTGGCCAGCAAGACTTCAGGCTTGCCTTAACCACACAGCTGGCTCAGTTTGCTGAGCAGCTGCAGCGGCTGCAAGTTCATCTGCTCAAGCCACAGCCACAGGCCAAGCCGGACCCCATGCCAGAGTCCAAGCCGGATCCCACGTCCATGCCACAGCCAGAGCCCAAGCCGGACCCCACGTCCATGCCACAGCCAGAGCCCAAGCCGGACCCCACGTCCATGCCACAGCCAGAGCCCAAGCCGGACCCCACGTCCATGCCACAGCCAGAGCCCAAGCCGGACCCCACGTCCATGCCACAGCCAGAGCCCAAGCCGGACCCCACGTCCATGCCACAGCCAGAGCCCAAGCCGGACCCCACGTCCATGCCACAGCCAGAGCCCAAGCCGGACCCCACGTCCATGCCACAGCCAGAGCCCAAGCCGGACCCCACGTCCATGCCACAGCCAGAGCCCAAGCCGGACCCCACGTCCATGCCACAGCCAGAGCCCAAGCCGGACCCCACGTCCATGCCACAGCCAGAGCCCAAGCCGGACCCCACGTCCATGCCACAGCCAGAGCCCAAGCCGGACCCCACGTCCATGCCACAGCCAGAGCCCAAGCCGGACCCCACGTCCATGCCACAGCCAGAGCCCAAGCCGGACCCCACGTCCATGCCACAGCCAGAGCCCAAGCCGGACCCCACGTCCATGCCACAGCCAGAGCCCAAGCCGGACCCCACGTCCATGCCACAGCCAGAGCCCAAGCCGGACCCCACGTCCATGCCTCAGGCAAAGCCCAAGCCGGACCCCACGTCCATGCCTCAGGCCAAGCCCAAGCCGGACCCCACGTCCATGCCTCAGGCCAAGCCCAAGCCGGACCCCACGTCCATGCCTCAGGCCAAGCCCAAGCCGGACCCCACGTCCATGCCTCAGGCCAAGCCCAAGCCGGACCCCACGTCCATGCCTCAGGCCAAGCCCAAGCCGGACCCCACGTCCATGCCTCAGGCCAAGCCCAAGCCGGACCCCACGTCCATGCCTCAGGCCAAGCCCAAGCCGGACCCCACGTCCATGCCTCAGGCCAAGCCCAAGCCGGACCCCACGTCCATGCCTCAGGCCAAGCCCAAGCCGGACCCCACGTCCATGCCTCAGGCCAAGCCCAAGCCGGACCCCACGTCCATGCCTCAGGCCAAGCCCAAGCCGGACCCCACGTCCATGCCTCAGGCCAAGCCCAAGCCGGACCCCACGTCCATGCCTCAGGCCAAGCCCAAGCCGGACCCCACGTCCATGCCTCAGGCCAAGCCCAAGCCACAGCCGGACCCCGTGTCTGTCCCCAGGCCACACAGACGGCCTCCCGCCCGGCCCCCGGAGGGTGTCCGCCTCCGCCGCCGGCCTCCCGCCCGGCCCCCGGAGGGTGTCCGCCTCCGCCGCCGGCCTCCCGCCCGGCCCCCGGAGGGTGTCCGCCTCCGCCGCCGGCCTCCCGCCCGGCCCCCAGAGTGGTTACTCCCCACCTTGTGTGAATGTTTCTAGGGACGTCTGGGATTCGTCCCTTGAGGGGGGGTTCTGTCACGCCGTGGTGAGTTTTAGTTGGGGTTTTTGTCCTGTCTCCATGTTGTCTCGTCACTTCCTGTTTTATTTTGAAAATTATCCCTCCTTGTCTCTGGTCACTTGCCCTTCCTCATGTGTCTGTGTAATTACCCCAAGTGTCTCCACCTGTTCCCCTCACCTGTTCCCCATTCCCTCGTCAGTTCTGTCTGTGTATTTAATCCCTGGTTTTCTGATCTGTCCTTGTCGGTTCATTTTTGCTTCTGGTTCCTTGTAGCTTTTGTCATAGTCACAGTCATAGCCTTGCCTTGCCTTGCTTTGCTTTGTTTTTGGAATTAAAATAAAGGATTTTTCACATGTCAAGACACCTCTGCATCTGGGTCCTGCTTCTTCGCACGTTCTTGACAGAGTGGTGTTTTTCAAAAAGTACTGCTCTTTAATGCAAATGTGTGGTATTGAATTTGGTCTACAGCGAAAACAAGAAGAAAGAAAAAAGCTAAACAAGGTATCTTAGAAGCTCCAATGGTGCTTTTTCAAAGTAGACTATTTGACATCCATAACTGAAAACGCAAGTGTTACTAATAATATTAACAATAGCTTTGTTCTATTCCAGTGTCCCAGTAAGCCATGACAGTGAGCCAGCATGCACAATACCATGACCCTGAAACTGAAGCAGCTAAATGGAACCCAGCCATCACTGTTTCAATATTTACACCCGTGCTATATCTATACTGGCGTATACTGTTCTCAAGTTAAGTAATTGTGCAGATTTGCATGCAGCTGGCCCATGTGCCCAAATGCTGTTTAAACTGGGCTCTTAAGGTCAACAAAACAATTTCACATTCACATTGCTAGCTTTAAGTTAGCCTGCACTAAATCAAATCCACTTAGACACTATGATGTCCACGAATATTAGCCATGAAAGCTACTGTGTCTTCAAGAGTTATGAGACATATGAGTTTTTTATGACTGCTCATAGAGGAGTCTTGAATCAGGCAGGTTTTACGGAGCTGAATACTGAGAGCAATCCAAAGTCACAGTCACACCAATTGAGCTGCTGACTGCTTAATTTAAATGATTAAAACTGGGGCAAATTCCTAGCACCTTCTGGTTCTTTTGTCTGAAGAGGTAGAGGTAGAGATACATTGCCAAAAATCACCCCAAGGCAGGGAGAAACAAATTACATGTAATAATTTTATGTGATATTTCCTGACACTGAATGCACTGTGTCCTCACAAAGATAAGTGTCTTTGGCTTCCTCGAGTACAGATCCAAAAATGTACCCAGGGTAATCTGTCTCTCTATCTGCAGAGATGATCAAGTACATGAGTATGAGGTGTTCCCGTGGTACAATCAAACACATTTTAGAATTAAAGGAAACTCAACAACAAAAGGGATCAACAAAAGTAAATTCTACAGTGTTTTAAGGATAAATCAGATGTCAAAATTAATCTGACTTCTTTATTGTTTTAGAAGTCAGCACAGCGAGTGTGTGTGTGTGTGGAGTGAAACTGTGTAAGGAATTGCTAAGGAGTTCTGTGGCCTTTTCATACAGACTGAAGTGATTAACACCATCCTCCCTACTGCCTCTCAAAGCAGCTTTCTCTCTCTCTCTCTTCCTCTGTCTCTCTCTGTACTCCAGCCTCTCTGTACTGCCAAGCCAGCGCCTGGCAGGCTTCTCTGCTCGCAGCGCATTAGGATGCAAAGCGCTCCATGTCGAGGGAGAAGGGGAGACTAACAAAAGCGCTTTAGTGTTGCAAAAACAAGCCCATCGGTGCATGCCCGTGAAAAGATCTGTACGTCTGCTCTGACTCCCCTAACTCCCTGCAGCTCTCTGCATCACTCCACCACCCCTCCGAAAAGAGAAGCTCTCAGGAGAGCCACATCCATTTCTTGTCGTTCTCATTCCTTTTTTCCTGTCTTTCTATCCTTACTTCCCTTCCCATGCGGCAGGTCCAAATTGCTTTGCTGGAACAACGATCATCCCAGCCGGAATTGAAGTAAAGGTGGACGACTGCACCATCTGCCGCTGCCACAACGGAGACTGGTGGAAGCCAGCACAGTGCTTGCGGCGGGAGTGCCTCAACGGCCAGACGTTGTCATAGAGAGACTCCGCCGGGGATGGTGGAAAAGCTCAGGCAAGGCCCTGCCTACTGCACCATTTTGTATGATTGACAGGGCAGGAGCACAATTCCTAAGCAACCTGAGAAAGCATAGTATCACAGAGATGCTCTCACAAGCTTCACACAAACACAAATATAGCCACTGAGAAGAAGACGGAACTTGTCTCAAGGCTCTTTCCACCCTCCAGTTTTAATTGTCCTATATATTTTCAGAAGTTGACTTGCTTGACTTGCTGCTCTCACACAAAAAGTTTCTAAGCTTTTTGAACTGTTTCCTAACCATTGGCAATGTGAATTGCTCATGTTGATTTCTGTATGTATGTCATGAGCTTGTTGTATGTGTCTGTCACAATCACATTGATGTTGTAAAATTCCAACAGCAGGAAAACAAACTGTAAGCACACTTAACAGAGCTTTTTTTTTTTTTGGTCACACAAGGATTGACACTGGTGAAAACACTGCATTGGTGTGCTTAAGTTTCACAACTTCACTCTAAGAGCTTGTTTACAAGATGCACATCACACATAAACGTTTGTGTTTTCATCAGACTTTTTATCGCTATGGCAGGAACTCACCTCTAACCCAGATGATACTACTGTCAATTTTATAAACTATGAAACTACAAAATGCAGATTTTATTGATCATACCATAGTTTTGAATCGTGTCTATACACAATAGCAGCACAGACTTGTTAAGTTGGAACTGTAGTCGAACTGCAGGAAAGGTGGTAGCAGCAACTGTGAGAAGTAGTTTTTAAAGTATTCCACCGGAATACGAGTAGGCGTCAAATTCTGCAATACTGCATCAAAACAGCAACTTTTGGGCAGTCCCTTCCAGCTTAATTGTCATTATTGTTTTCTGTCAGAGGTCCATATCCTCCAAAATATCCCCACTAGCGAACTGCTTGAACTTGCTATCAAAGCAATTAGCAAGCCAAGAGCAGCCTGCTTTAATTTCCCTTAATCAAGGAGTATTCTGTGATAAATCATCCAGCTGGGTGCTTGGCACTGCCGCAGCCTGCATGCTGGGCACACTCAATAAGAACCAGCAGACAAAAGGAGAATCTGCGTATGCCTAATGCTTTTAAGCAGCATTCACATGCATGTTGTCCTTGTGAGCAGATTTGTATCTGCATTTGTGTCTGTGTACATTACCAGTCAAAAGTTTGGACACACTTTCCCATTCACTTGAGTGAGAAAGTGTGTCCAAACTTTTGACTGGTATCGTACACAAGCACGCTATTCATCCGCAATCTCACAGGCACAGTCTGTCGAGCTTCACCCAGTGTGGCATTTAAACCTATAAGGCTTGTTAAGATACAAAATTGTTACATTACCCCACTGCTTGTAGATTATGTAATCTATTTCAGTTCCTCCCCTCCGTGATTTGTCTGAATAGCTCAGCCAATGTGGTGTGGCTATAGCCAGGGATGTAACATAGAGACAAGCAAATGTATTGCTTTGATATTTTCCCAGACCAGAGTGATCCTCATGTGGTCCAGAAACTGCAAGAAAAAGCACCCAACCAGGGCCCACAACACAATGTTTTTTGAGATGATAAATACTAGTCATTAATTCAGAGGTGAATTCCAGTAAGCTCATGCCATTCATCACTAGAATTTTTTCCATTTCCAGAAAATCCGTTCCTGTTAACCTTTTATACCCTATTCCTGGGTGGTGATGGATGGGCTGCTTAATAGCAGCTCCCAGCACTTTGTAATGAGACAGAAATGAACATAGGATAAAGACCAATGACTAAAGAGGTATATTACCTTAAAAGGCACTAAAACTAATTTTTAGAAGAATCTGCAAAGTCTGCTGCATAGTGTGACACCACAGAACATGGGTGATGGAGAAATCACAGAACTGAAAAAAATATGGGTGAAGTTCAATCTTAGGTTGTGGCGATCAAGGTGCAACAGTGGAGCTCAGGTCATTTTCATCATTAAGCTACAGTGATTTAGTGTCTTTCAATGTGTAAAGACAGACCTCATCTATCTGGTTTGAAGTCTGCAGTCTCATAAAACAAAACTGACATCTATAGTTTGTCAATTGCAGTCTCAGTACTCCAGACATTGTAGGATTAATAAAGCTTCATTCATCTTAATTACTCTTAAAGCCAAAATTATTTTTCAGCCTACATAGATAGATAGACAAATAAATAGATAAATAAATAGATAGATGGATAGATGGATGTACTTTATTGATCTCAAATTGGGAAATTCTTGTGTTACAGCAGCAGGTTATCCAGGCATTGCACAGTAAATACACAGTAAATATATTTATCAACACTAGAAGAGAGAGAGAGAGAAATATATATCTATAGAAAAAATAAACAAAAGAATGAAATAAGAATAAGAAAAAAAACCAGCATACACTATAGATATAATAAAATATAAACATAGGATAACATACTAAATACATTTGACAAGTGTGCAAAGTTGTTGAAATTTAAGATGAGGTAGAGTACCATGAGCAAAGTTATTGAAGGAGCAAAACAGAGTAGAGTTTGGTTGAGACAAACTATAAAGTTGAGAGTTCTGAGAGTTCTTTGATAGACAGATGTGAAGTGTTGTAGAGAGTAATTGCTTTGGGCAGGAAATATTTCCTGTATCGGTCCTTGTGACAGTGAAGCTGAACTAGTCTGTTTGAAAGTGCTATGCTGTCTGTCCAGTAGGTGGTGGAGAGGGTGGTCAGGATTATCCATAACAGTTTGTTCAGTGTCCTCCTCTCCACCACAACCTCAAAGATGTCTGGTTTGCAGCCAATTACAGAAATGGCCTTCTTAATCAGTTTATTAAGTCTGTTGTTGTCGTTCGCTATACCACTGCTCCCCCAGCAGACTACAGTGAGGGACAGTGCACTGGCCATGACACACTGGTAGAAGATTTCCAACATTTTGCTGCACACATTGAAGGATCTTAGCTTCCTCAGGAAATAGAGTCTGCTCATTCCCTTATTACATACAGCCTTGATGTTGGTCTTCCAGTTCAGTCTGTTGTCAGTGTAGACGCCCAGGTACTTGTAGACCACCATCACGCCAACATCCTCTCCCAGAATACACAGGGGTTATGTAGCCATCCTCTTCCTCCTGAAGTTGAACACCATTTCTCTGGTCTTGACCGCGTTTGGAAGCAGATGATTTCTTCCAGACCACTCCACAAAATCATCTACCAGTGCTCTGTACTCCTCCCACCTATCACTTATACAACTTATACACCTAATCACTGCAGAGTCATTGAAAAACTTCTGCAAGTAGCATGACATGGGATTCTATTGAAAGTCTGAGGTGTACAAGGTGAAAATGAAGTGAGACAGCTCGGTCCCCTGTGAAACTCCTATTCTCCACCATTTCAAACAGAGCACTGCCCAATCGGACAAAGTTTGGTCTGGTTGTCAGGTAGTCAGTAATCCAGAAGATGGTGTACGTGTCTGCCCTCATTGCATGCAGCTTCTACCTCAGTAGCAGTGGCTGAATGGTGTTGAATTCACTGGAGAAATCAAAGAATGTGCTTATCATAGTGCAGCCAGTTCCATCCTGATGCAAGAGAGCTTGTGGCAGCAGGTGGATAATGGCATTATGCACTCCCAGATGAGGTTGGTAGGCAAACTGTGGAGGGTCCAGTGATGATTTTACCTGTGGTCTAAGGAAGGCCAAGACCAGCCTCTCCAGCACCTTCATCATATGATAGTTGTCAAGGCCAGATGGAGACAAGAACAAGGCAGAAAATCTTCCACAGTTATCTTCTCCTGGTTCAGGCTCAGGTTGAAGAGGTGTTGCAGAATAGCAGATAGCTGGCTGGCACAGGTCCTCAGAAGCCTGGACCTGAGACTGTCAGGCCTGCAGCCTTGCCTTGGTGGAGTATCTTCAGCTCTCTCCTTACTTGGCCAGTAGTCACTGTCAGGTGGTGGAGGGTGCTCATCATCTCAGTGGAGGAAAGGTACTTCAAAGGTGGGGGGTTTGGGACCAAGAATCTCACGGGGGGGATTGAGAGGAGAAAGGCGAAAGCATGGCGGGTGTGTGGTGTATGGTGGAGGAGACAGTTGAGGGCTGTGAATAAACCTGTTGAAAAAAACAGTTTAGCTCATTTGCCCTCTCCAGGCTACCCACTGGTTGTCTGTAGGCTCTTTTATACAGAGATCCCATGTTACAGCTGTAAAGAAGATCCATCATTAAGCCGCTTTTGCTTTTTACATTGAACCAAACAAAGCCGGCATAATGCTGCCCCTGTGTGTGCTTTTACATAGCATGCTGGCGTTCCGGATTCAGAGGCGTGATGTGTAACACAACAGCATCAGCTCCCTGTACCACCTTGCTGACTGTCCCTTTTACACACACAGTTGATCCAGCTCTGTGACTACCTCACTAGCCATCTTACTGGCAGAGCAAATCTGCCCCCCCTCCACCCCACTCTATGTCCATACCTTTTATACACAGCAGTGAGGCAGAATAAAGGCGCAGCATTCCTGCATTGAACAGGCTGTGTAAAAGGGACCTGTCTCTTACCTTGAATGCAGTGATTTCCTTCATTCCAGTCCAGACATCCCTTGTGTTGCTCTGCTGGAGTTTGGCCTCCAGCTTCCTCCAGTAGGAGTCTTCCTCAGCTTCACCCTAAGGTTGTGCTGTGCACTCCTCAGTTTTTCCTTATCCTCAGACCTGAAGGTTTTCTTCTTCTTAAGAAGTACTTATAGGGTCACTGGTGATCCAGGGCTTGTTGTCACGGAAGCAGTATACAGTCCAGGCCAGCAAGGTGAGGTGTTCACAGAATTTGATGTATTCTGTGATGCAGTCTGTCATGCTGTTGATGTTCTCCCCGTGTGGCTTACAAAACACATCAAAGCAGTCCTGCAGTGCCTCATTAGCCTCCTGAGTCCACCTCCTCACAGTCCTTGTGGATACAGGCTGCATTTGGATAAGAGGGACATACTTTGGTGTCAGCAGAACTGGGTTTTGATCAGATCTGCCAAGGGGGGAGGACAGTGGCCCTCTATGCATCCTTAGCATTTGCATACAGGAGGTTCAGTGTTTCATTGTCTCTAGTGGGGCAGTTAATATACTGATAAAATGTTGATAATGTTTTGTCCAGCGTGATATGATTAAAGTCCCCAGTAATGGTTACAAAAGCATGGGAATGCAGAATTTTGAAGTCTTGCAACAGTGGAATGAATAGTGTTGCACACCATTTCCACATTAGCTGATAGAGGAATGTAGACAGCACCAACAATGGCAGACAACTCCCTTGGGAAGTAATAAGGACGTGTCCCCACATCTATCAGTAAAATGTCCAGGCCTCAGAAACACTCCTTCAAACATGCCTGGGATTGCATCACCTTTCACTCTCATACAGTGTAATCCACCCTCCCTTCTTCTTACTGCTCCGTATAATGTCCCTGTCCGCCTGAACAGTCCTGAAGCCAGGTACAGCTGCACTGTGGTCCAGAAAGTGTGAGTGCAACCATGTCTCTGAAACACAAAATCCTGCACTCCCTGTATTCCCTCTGGGTCTTGATCAGCACACCAAGCTCGTCCATCTTATTGCCCATGGCCTTCACATTCCCCATGATGATCACTGAAACGGAAGGTTTATATTTCCTTCTCTTTACTCTCTGCTTAGCTCCAGTTCTGCAACCCCCCAGCATCACCTCTGCAGCTCCTCCAGGATTTAGGGCCTTACTCCAGGCAGTAGCACTGGTTTACGCAACGCGATCAGGTGGCCATGTGGGTAAACAATGGCCTTATCCTTCTCTGAATGACTCCCCGTTACAAAGAGTGCAGATAGTAACAATAAATCACATGGAAAAAATGCTAAACAAAAATTAGCCATTGCCACTCAGTCACTGAAATGAAAGAGTTGGAAAAAAAACACACACACACACACACAAACAAGGAAAAAAAGTGACAAAATGATGAAAAATCAAAACACCCAGTGGAAGCTGCTGCAACAGGCTGCCACCTAGCATGGTGCCATCTTAGCTATATGTGTATCTGGATTGGAATTACTTTACTGAACAGCAACAGATAAAGACTGAATTGAGTGTGCTGGGCTCAGAGGCATTGCTGCCACCGCCGATGCCTTATTGCTATGGTTCTAAATAAGATTCACAAAGCATGGTCTTTGGCTTCATGCAGTATGAACAGCGCAGAATGCTTTAAGTGCTACTTTGTTTGTACTCCTCTGTGCAATGGTTTACCTTTATGTATTACCCAAAACTAGCTATTATTTTGCCCTTCAACATCTCAGTAACAGTCAGCAGGGTGAATTAGCAGGAGGACAAGGACATGAATGATTCAAAATATGCTGTGCTTGTTGATAGGAGTAAATAGATAGACAGCAAAATAGGTAGATGGGACTGTCAAGTATCTAGGAAACTCGATATGACTGTGCTGATACATTGCATTTGTTAAACTCAATTAGAGGTGTCATGGCTGCTCCTCTACTTATTTTTGCAAGCTGCTTTCACCAACTGGGTGTGAAGGCAGGAGTGCAGAGGGTGGAGTGGTGGGTGTCAAAAGACAAAGGTTATGCTCAACTGTCCCTCTGTAAAGACAAGCTGATCCACACTGCTATTGGGGAGCAAAAAAGTGGGGAAAAAAGAGCAAAAATCATATATTCAAAGCAGGTAATACAACTGGAAGGACAGCTGAGGTAGTTTTTTGTTGTTGTTGTTAACATCAGGGCTCTAACGGTGCATTCATTCGATTCGTTAAACAGATGTCATGAAAATGAAGTTTATTCCTCTCTGACAACAAGAGGATGGGACAAAAACTACTGCCTATGATGGAGTTAGGGATATTTTATTCTTTAAGAATAACCCAAAACAGTTTTGAATCACTCAGATTAACATACAGTAAATATATACGGTATCTGTGTCACTTAAAAAAAAAATGGGCTGCATTTTCTAAACACAAATTGTGTTTATACGGTACACATCCACTGCACACAAATTACATTTCCCCTTCATGTGAGGCTGCACAGTTTCAAGGACAGATCAGCATCACAGTCTGTCTTTGTTTATATTTCTGCCAAGAAACTGCATCTTTATGTCTGTCTGTGAATGTCTATTCAAATGACCCCATCTGTTCTCTCACCATTCAAACCGCAGGCTTGTACAGTTTGAATGGTGTATCATCTTGTAAAGGTATACCATGCAATCTTTCCATGAGACACCGATTTACTGTAGCTGGAAACAACAAAAGATTGTTTTATTCCCCCTTGTTATTTTAATTCACAGAACTGTTATATAAAGTGTGCCTGAAAACCAACACAGACTAGTGTGTGGAATAGGAAGAGAGAAACACTGTTATTATACAATCAATTGTATTAGTTTTTGGGGCACCAAGGGTTTGTTCATGTGGGACTCAAATGTGGGATAGTATTATTTCTATAGTAAATCTGAAATTTAAGTTTTAAATAGGTTGAGAGCATATTTGATTGTATATGAATACATGCTCACACAGATTCACCCTAAGCTGTGCAAGAAACATCCAAATTTCAAAAGGTTTAACAACCCTTGGTGCTCCCTGTGTTGTTCATATGTAAATACCTTCAAACGTATAATGTGTATTCTGACATCTGAGGTGGAGTAAAAAAAAAAAAAAAAAAAGACTCAATAAGTAAAATAATGTGTATTATTCATTGAGACACAAAACTATTTTGTTAAATAGACTTGAAAAGAAGTGTTACTTGGCAACAGTGAGTGTGGATTTCTTTTTCATGTTTATCTTTTTTGTTCATATTTCTGGACCCCAGATCTTTTAAGATGGCATGAAAACACACCATAAACACAGCATTTCTCTTCACCTGAATAGATGGCAGTGGGTAGCATGTGAGAGAAAATTCAATTTAAAAGAGGATGCTGCAGGACAAATCTCCATGAATTCAGCCACATTTTCTATAACAATATATATGAAATATGCCTGGAGTTCCCACCTTTCTATAAGGATTGCAGAGTAAATAAAAGTATAGTATTTGCCAGGATCATGGGCTGTGTGAGAAGGAAAAATAAGAAGATACCAGTGCTTAATGGTTTTGTAATGCTCAGTGAGTTCAAGGGCATTACTCACAGGTTCATTCCTCCATTCTATTTCATTACAAGTCAGTCTGGGCTTCTATCTTGTCCACACTGCTAATTGCCTTCTCCCACCTCTTGCCGTGGACAAGAAAAGGGAAGCAATTTTATGCAGCACATAGCAATCAATAGCAATTAGGTGCATCCCTGACTAATCCTACTGAAAATGGCATCTTGGGAGATGGCCAGCAGAAGACCTCTTAAAGCTCATGGACCTGCAGCCCTACACTGTTGGAAGGAAATGTATGTACACACACACACACTCCTTGTGGACACAAAAGAAAAGTTTAGCTTTTTCTTCAAAGCAAGTGCCAGCGCTGTGATGAAACAATTAATTGCTTTTCTTTCCTACTCTACACTTCATATTGAATCTCCATCGATCTGTTCAGGGACCCACTCTCTCCATTTGTTTCAAACAGGCCCCCTCAATTAGATAATTAGATAGTTGTCTTTTCCTGGTAAACCACTGCAGATTATGGAAAGCAATTTCTCTCAAAAACTGTTCATTCGACACTGCAGCAGACAACAAATGATACACATATGAACCACAGCCACAAAACAAAGCTCCAAATGGACTAGAAACTGTGCAAAGGTTAAAATTGCATTGAATTAGTACAGTGTCAGCAGTGATGTGTTCATTGTTTTGGTGAAAAGGGAGCAATATACCAGTCAGTCTACTCGTGGTCATGAGTTTTTGTAATTATCAAAAGAATGAGATCATTAATACACGTGGCTAAAATGAGATTCCTTCACAGGGCAACTGTGCTTATCATTAGAGACAGAGTAAGACGGCTGGGAGCAGCATTACTGGTCCTTCACATTGAAAGGAGCTAGGTGAGGTAGTTTGGGGCATCTGATTAGGATGTCTCTTGACACTCACCCTGTGGAAGATTTTCAGGCACATATACCTGGAAGAAGACTGCAGTGGAGACCTGAAACATGTTGAATGGATTATATACAGTATCCCTTCAGCCCTGGAATCGCTTGGAGATACCCTACAAAGAGTTGAATAATGTGGTTGTGGAAAGGGACTTCTGGGATACTTAACTTAGCCTGCTGCCACCGCAACACAGACACAGAAAAGCATTAGGAAAACAGATGGATGGTGATTCTTTCCCTTCACTGCAGGTTGAAGGGAAAGAATCTCCTATGTGGCTCAATAGCATGAAGTTACCAGATTAATCAAGACCTGTTAAGCACCTCTATGTTGCATATGTCAAAAATTACATGTGACCTCTCATTACAGGTTGCATTTGTCTATAATTTGGGACCAGTTCCATCAAAGACACATTTTTCAGATTGTTTAATTTGACTAGTTGTTTAATGCTGGACTATCCAACTTGCAATTACAATTTAGATTTAGATAAGTCTCTCCTAAAAATACAAATTTGTGCAGTACAAGTTTGACTCTTCCTCTTTCCTGTCCCATTAAACATGTTATGACCCCTTAGATTTATCTTGTGACCCCTTGAAGGGCTTCTGATCATTTGGTATGAAACTGCTAGTTTATACTGTTTATGTTGGCGACATTATCACGCCATTAGCTCCAAAAATGAAGAACAGCAAAAAACAAAAACTTTTAGTTTGTTTGACATTATTTTAATATTGTTTATGTGATTTGTATAAACAGTCTCACATCTACTTAATCACCACATTAAAAAAAACAACAACAAAAAACACACATAATGCTCAGGGACAAGTCATACCTCATTGCAGAATTATTAGTGAATACGTAAAAATGGTTTAGACCAATGTTTGAGGGTCTGGCACAGGGAGGAGGCAGAAGGCTGCGATGCAGTCTATGAGCCAGGTGGAGGGAGCGGACCACACCTTTCCACGCCTAACCACTGCCGGCTTGTGAGGGCCCTGGGGGTCAAAGATGATGTACTGCGTGCAGAGGGCCTGGTCGGAGCCTGGCAGGGCGTGGTAGGCAGCGGCACTCAGGGTTTGAGTCACATCGCTGTCGGGCTTGGGCTGCCGACTCAGGAGTTTACCTCCTCCTTCCCGGAGCAGCTTGGTGAGCTCGTCTTTGGTAGGCATCTTAAAGGAGCCCAGGAGGAAGAAGAAACAGCCATCGAAGAGTGGTGGGAGCTACAAAAGATGATTGATTAGAAATTCACTTGATTTGATTTTATTCAACCTTGGTCTAAACTAATGCTTCCTTCTGTATCAAAAATCTGGCTCAGAAGAAAAAGAACCTGTTACCTATTATCTTCTTCCAGTAAGTCACTCAGTGCCAGCAGCACACTAATAATTTCAGTCCCTATGAGAGCAGTGGTAGAATGATTGAAGTCCTTTTGTTTATGATGAAGATAAACATTTCTTTGCCACTAAATAGGCTCCCATATAATACATGTCTCCGTGTGTGAATACTTTCTTTGTATTTACTTCTTTGCTGCTGAGCCAGAAAACGTTTTATCAGCCTGCTTCTCCAGACAAACTCTCAACCACTTACCACTGGTGTGTTTAATGCAGCAGTGAATTAGGCCACTGGAGACTGTTCAATTCACAGCATCAGTGAACTCAAGTGTTTTGGTGTGTAAATTGGCTCTCTCAAGAGTTTTGAGCAAGAAGGTTCTTTGACTACACTTGGGTTGGATTTAATTTTGTGTCCCTAATATAGGATTATGATTGATGATATTGTTGTGTTTCTAGAATAGACATTTCAGTCTGCACTAGAGGAAACATAATAGAAGACGCTGACGATGAGGACATCGCCATTGTACTAAAGAACTTGTGTTCATTATCATGTCTGCCTGCCTGGGGTCATCACAACAACAACAAACTCAGTATTAGTCCCTTCAGGGAATGAATAGGTAATCACTCACAAAACACTGTGCATACATTAAATGCTTATCTGAAGTATTCTCTACCCTTGAACATTTTTCATATTTTATTGCTTTCTTACATTGAATTGTTGTGGATGTACTAACAGTTTTTACCAATAATTGGAAAAACATGCTTTCATTTCAAAATGAAAACAAATCTCTCAAATATTTCTTTGTACCAATGAAAATAAGAAAGAAAAAAAAAGCCAAGAGGACATTAATAATGTTTTAAGACTACATGTAGCTTTGGCTCTTTCTCTTCACTCTTTTCTCTTCACTACAAACAAACAAACAAAGGCCACAAAAGTTTTGGCTCTGTTTAGTCGTTGTCATTCGGGAAAATAAATCGTATCCCGAGTCACTTTTCTCTTGCAGGTTGCGGCAAGTTGTCCTCCAGGATTCTGCAGTATTATACTGCATCCACTTTACTCTCTACCTTTACAAACATCCCTGGCACTGCTGCAAAAATGCATCCCAGCAACAATGCCTTGCTAACACAAAGACTTCATGGTGGGGATGTTCTGCTTCTGCTGATGTATGGTTTCCACCAAACATCGCCTTAGATATTGTCAAAAAAGTACTCCCTCCCTATTTGGTACTTATGTGTCTGCATCTGTCTGTCTTGTGTTTTGTTTTTAGTATTTTGTTTCTGTTTGATTGGTGTCAAAAAAAGGTGATATTACATTGACAGTGACTTTGTGCTGAAAAACATACAACATGAAAAAGTGAAGGACGATAAACACTTCTAATGGCATTTGATGTTGCTGATCAATAACCATGTGTCACAGCTTAGAAAAAAAAAAAAAAAAAAAAAAAAAAACTTTTTTCCAAGGACTAATGGTCTAGACAATCTATACCCTTCTTTTTCATGTTTTTTTCGTCTGCTTCTTACCAAGCTACATCTGTTGATGCGGCTACGCTGGGGGCCTTCTCCTGCTTCGTGCTCAGTTTCGGGCATCCATTTGCCTGCCTGCAGACATGCCTCCACCCCTAGCATCAAAGGGAGAGAAAAAAAATTAAAGCTACAGCCAATTATGCTGACATGAAAGAGTGTGACAAGGCAATTGCAAATGGAGGATGACAAAGCTCGTGCCCATTTTATTACGAGTTGGAAGATTCCAAGTATTGGCAAAACTTCAGCTGTTGACAGAGAAAGATGCCCACGGCATGATGGAGTTAATGATACAACCCTCATTTTAAGTAAAGCATCTCAAGCTTAAGCAGAATTCAAGCATCATCTCTTTCTCTCCGTCTCTCAGGGTTTTACACAGTGAAATTAGAGCTGTGACAGCCAGCATCACGGCATTTTTTGAAAAGAAAAGAACCTTTTTATTCTAAAACAAAAAGAGAAGCTTCTTTAAAGACAGAAAAGTTTTTTTTTGAAAGTATAGGCAGATATGGAGAGGGAAAAAAAAAATCACATATTTTAATGACCCCTCACTGTCACAGATGAAATATGCTTCTGAACACGACACAGATCACAGTGCTGCTGTTTTCAGTAAGTGTTCTATTACAGAGTGTCATGTTGGGCCTGTAGTATTTTCACTCAAAGTCTATAAAACTAGATTGAGTGAAAATATTACAACTTTTCAAAAAGGCATCAAGCATGTCAAAGAGCCCTCTGCATAACCCTTGGCCTGCATATAAATATTTTGACTATGAAAGTGCAGAGACTTCTCACAACATTTTCCAACCATAGACTTAAATGTGTAATATATCGACATTTTTGCCACACTCACACAAGCTGCGATTCATTTCACCTTCAGTTGCCACTCAGTGTTCCACACAGTAACTTCCAGCTGCGTGATATGGTGACATGAACAGATTTAGGGTGCAATGTGCATGTATGTGTGCACGCCCTGTCATAATACAGCACCCTGACATGAAACAGCAAATTACATACATGCATATACATGCAGAACAGAAGATGAGGTGGACTGTAATTACATTTCTTCATCCACCTTCATTATAGCTTTCATTTAGCAGGACCCTGCCAGAGACTTGGGCAGAGGAGAGGGGAGATGCTGGGGTTAATCGCTCCGGATGATGGCGCTTAGTGCTGTAGAGTCATTAGCATTTTGGCTAACTACTTTGACAAAGACTGAATGCAGAGAACATCTCAAACCCCTTCCTTCCTAAGTCTGTAAATGAACAATCAGATAAACCCATTTATTTGAATTATCATTAGACCAGCTGGAACTGTGAGCTCTTTATGAGTACAATAGCTAGATACTAGGGTTTGACTGATAGGATTTTTTTTTTTTTTTAATTATGTTTTGGGGTATTTTTTGCCTTTAATCAATCAAGAGCTGAAAGTGGATAATCAGCCAGGAAAGACATGGCAAGAGAGAGGGGTATGACATGCAACAAAGGTCTTAAGTCGGAGTCAAACCAGGGACATTGCAATAATGTGGCATGCCCTGTAACCATTCGACTACCAGTGCGCTCTTGATATGAATTTTTTATGGCCAATACTGACACTGCAGGATCGAGATGAGGCACAAAAGCTTATTCTTAATCAACAGTCAGTATCCAACCATTGTCATGCTACATAATAAAACAAGTATTCAGAGGTGCACAGGTGGCATGGCAGTAAAACACAAGCCCACTATGGGGAGTTGTGGGTGGCAGTAGGTCTTCCAACCTGAAAAATGCCCATGGGAAATGTCTTGTTGGCAGTCGAAAAGAAGCAACTAAAACTTGTGTATTTGAGGAACACATGGGTGTACATACATACACACACACACACACACACACACACACACACACCCTCCAGGCAGAAGAGACAAGAACTACAGAGCAGGAAAATTATTCATTACAAATTGGGAGGAAAAGAGGAAACGTTTTTGGGAGATACGCCTTTTTGCTTTCCTTCCAAAAGTGGCATGGGAAAATCAATCTAACACGTCATGTCTATGCATTAAGTTTGGACCTGTAGTCATGAAGTGGTTAGCCTCGTTTAACATGAAGACTGAAGGCAGGTGGAAACAGTTTGACTGGCTGTCTACCAACACATCTAAATCTTAATCACACAATGTGTTGTTTAAACCATAATAGAACAGAAATGTAAAAAACATTATTTGCAGTATCTTTGCCACAGTACAGGTTGCCAGATACAGTTGGCAAGTACATGTTCTGATTTCCATGATGATACCACACCTGGGGATCTCACTGTGACAACACTACTCCAGGAAGTCACTGCACTCTGCTATTGCTTGCCAAGAAATAGTTATTATTACATAGCTCCCCCTTAAACCACAAAAAGTCCTTTCTGACCAACAAATGACACACAATATGTTCATTTTTGAGCTTTAGATGTCTTTGTTTGATTTCTCTTCTGCCTCCAGTCTTTATTTTAAGATAGGCTAATCTAAATCCCAAAATGTTGAACTATTTCTTTAAGTGATAGGCATGTAAGCGACAAAAGGATTTAAACCATTTTATGATGTCCAATGAAACCTTAAGGCTTTTAGCTGGAATGGAGTCCCATCGGGCAGGATGAAGTGACTGAGGTTGATTTTCAAATATAAAATTGAGGCTGCTTTTCTGAAGATACTGTGCTGCAATGAAATGGGAAAGGTAAGCCAGGGCTTGGCCTGGCTGAAAGCAATGGCATACAAAAACATGTGACAGTGAGAGCTCAGCTGCTTGTGTGTGTGTTCACACACACATGCACAAGGACAGAGACAGATAGGATGCCACAGCGATTGTCATGAGGGAGACATGCTGTGTCAACTGCTCAGCCTGTGTGGACAAACGAGAATAGGAGGGGCTGAATATGGTCCAAACACACAAACTCTTATAGAGTGACACAAACACACACCTAAACACACACATTCAAACTTGAAGTGGCTTACTGGCAGAGACAGAGAGAAGTGTGCATGCCATTTTACTCTACACACACACACACTCACAGTGAAGAGATGCTACTGACGGATACACCACTCAAGGGCACACCAAGGTGCCAGAAAACTCTTTGACAGCAGGTCTCTTTTTAGCCGACTTCCTCTGAATATCTGCTTGTTGACTTGTTTTAAGGATACCAGGGAGATTGGCTGAGAATACCTAATTTTTTGCAAAGTGCTCATGTTGGCATAAATCAAACAGGAAAATAGACTTAGTCATCTTCTCATTGCTGGTGATATTGAAGCCTTGAGGCACATTGATTCCCAGATCCCCCCCCACTGTTTCCCACTCGCTCTTTTTGGCTGTCAGACGTGTAAAGTCAGTGCATGTATACGCAGCAGCAAGCACAAACAATTTACTTGAAAATTGCTTGTTGTGAAATGTTATTTTAATGTTTCCCAGGACATTCCATTTGTTACAGAAAACAAAAAGTAGTGGATTTAGAAGTTCCTCTCCTGACCATGGAGAGTCTGCTTTCTCCTGAAAGGTTGCAATGGAAAGGAAGCACAAGATCGAAAGGGCATGACTCCAACGAGTTTGGTACTTCACTTTAAGACAAACTGCACATTAGCTAATACAACTCTACGCTAGCTCTTTCTGAAACAGAGATGTTTCAAATGTTCTTTGAAATCCAAATAAGATCACTTGTTCAGCATTCTGCACTCTAGTCCAATAGTTAGATTTTTCAGATTCGTTACTGAGTCTGGATGGCTGGGATCACAAAGCTAGTTAGCAACAGTTTTTAATTACAAACCAATTACATATAACAACAAATCAACACTGGAATATTGAACAGATATTGAACAGATAAATGTTTGATATCCATGGGGAAATTGAGTTATTATTGCAGTGGCAGAAAGTAATATTCAACAAAGTAAAAGACATAAAATACAACCACACAGCTACAAGAGAAGAGAAACAATAGAAATTGCACACTACATTAATCTATACTATCTGTATAATACTATCTATACTCTATAATACAATCAATGAACTACACTTGTAGTTACACCTCATAAACTATGTGGATTTTCTTTATTTTCTGGAAAACTAAAGCTCATGTTTGCAGCCTCCAGTCAATCGCTTTGTTCATACATACTTCACTGTATAGTATATAATGAAAAAAAATCTATATGGGTGAACTCTTCCATTAAAGTTTTGAACACAAAGCAAAACCTAGCTTAGGCTACAAATGCATTTAACATTCAGAATATGTGGGATAAAAATCTGTTTCAGTGTCTCTGCAGTAGGGCTGCTGCAAGGTTCCAACAGAAAAATAGATTAACGTGACATTCAAAAATAGCATCTACAGAGCACTACTCTAGCTGGTGGCTCACATCTTTTACTTACAGCTGTATTTGACAACCCAGCAACCAGCAAGGAGACCAAGAAGGGTAGAGTAGGTGGTCGGCATGGTTCCTTCTGGCACCACGACATGGCTCACTAGAAGACACACAAAAAAAAACAATTAAACTTGATAATGTACAAATGAGTTGTGCTAGATTAAATTGGGAATTGATAAGATTTTATTGATACCAATGCCAGTATCCATTCTTCTTATTGGTTTGATTCTTTATCGATTCCCTTATCGACTCCTGATCAATTTGTTGTGTAAAAGTTTAGTACACAAGTTTTCAGTGTCAATGCTACTGTTTTATTATCTCCTCTGTTTGAATATATGAAACATAACTGGAAGATAACATAAATGGTCCGCAGCCAAAAGTTAACTGCATTAATTAAAGAATTAATTAATCTGAAAGCATCTTACAGTCTCCTGCCTGTATGAGAATAACAAACTGAGAGGGAGTGCTGAGCGGTGTTGTTGTTAACATCATATCTCCAGTAATGAAGAGCAGCCTCTCTGCTGCGCTGTTAGCTCCGGGGAAGGCCATCGCTGTACAACGCGCTGAGTGGGCGCAGGGTTTTTGAGGTGAAACAGACTGAGCACCGAGCACCGTTTTCTTCGCCTCAGAGTTTGTTTAAGCTGTTTAATGCTGCAGTGTGTGTTGGTCAGCCAGTCTTATTTGTCACTGCTGATCGCTGCTCTGCTCCTTTAACATTAGTCTCCGGGTGACGGCGTAGAAAGTTCACGATATACTTCACATTTGTCTTGTAAAGGTTATTGTAACTTCTGCCTTTTTTGAGATGAACTACAAGATAGTTTAAGATAACTTTAGTTTGTGTGCGCTGTAGGCAATCTGGGGGCTGTTATTCCCTTGCAGTTGGGTTCTGCCTTTTTCGTTCGATCAACATCACATGCCTGGGCATCAATAAGAGGAGCCAATAAGCTCAGAGGCATATGATCCCGATTGGCAAATTTGGAAGCGGTTCTCAACTGGAAGCGGTTCTCGATTCCCATTCCTAGAAATAGCTGCCATCTTCCTAGTGTTTCTGACTGCTTCAAGATTGAGTGGCAGACTGTCCAGCTACCCAGTGCTTGTATGTATGTTACTTGTTCAAATTTAGATATGGATAGCCAAACTCTAACCTGATGCATCAGATGCTTTGTTACACAGAACCATCTGAGAAGTCATCCTGGGAAACTGGTTGGAAAAGGGCAGGCACTTTCAAAATATACTTGGCAGGCAATTGGATGAACCATCTTTCTGTTACCATCTATCACTGTATTACCTTGCTAGGTAGCTGGATTCATAGGATCACAAGATCATGCAAGAACCCTAATAGGAGACTGATTGGTCCAAAACACTGGTAGTTCAGAAACAAGTGCATAACTTGAAGCCTGACAAGATGGACTGATTTGATCTTGTGATTCCAGCTGCCTCGCCAGGTAAGCTAAATTCAGGGGGTCACTAAAGTTATTACAATTCATTCTGAGGAACATGAATGTCTGAGCAAAATTCCATTGAGTGAAATCACCACTAAATGAAGTGAATTTTTCACTCTATTAATAATTTGCTGATGGCTCTGGCTTTGCTTGGGTGAAGAGGTTAACTCACTGCAAACCTGTCAAACAGTTCATGGCAACACAACAAAAGGCCAAGCAATAGCTTATTTCATAAAGTGCAGCACTAAAAAGACACATAATTATAGGTTAATTAAAATTTAAATACAAGCTTATTGCCTCTTCATTCAACAAGTCAATGTGGTTGACGAGGGCAAAATGAACATAATTATATTTCCAGGGCAAAGTCTTCTTACACTGTGCACTGACCGTGGATTCCCATGGATTTGTAGCCTTAAGTTAAAAATGTAAGCCATTCTCTGAAAGCACTGACTCTCACCCCTCTAGTCAGAGGAAGCGGAGTTGTGAGAAACACTTTTTCATTAGTGCTTATTCATCACCCCGACAGTACCTCCAAAGGTTTTATGAGGAATGATTTCAATTACTTTTGCTCTCTGGTGTTCTCCAGGCCATTACTATGCAACAGTGAAGGAACTGCTGTATCACCGTGATGTATACAGCTCTAAAAGCACTTGTTAGTTACTGTTGAACCTTCACGAGTGATAATGCTAAATCACCTATTCTTGGTTTTTACAATACAAAAAAGGTCTGTGTAAGGCAGTGAAGCCTATGAAGCTTGGCTCAGAATGAAAAGGGACATTCAGGCAACAATCCCATCTCTAAGGTGGTGGCAGTACTGTACAGTATATCATTTTCATTACAAGCATCAGGACCAGGCCAGGGCACCTAATATATCTCTCAAATGAACAAGGCCTCAAAATGATAGTTGATTGCCCATCACAGTGTCTGGCAGTGAACAAGCTTTCCAGCCATGATCCCAATGTACCAGCAGTTGGCTGATAGCTGTTAATCTGCAATGTTGCTGAAAGCCCATGTGTCACAAGTAACATTAAAGATCATATGTGGCTAGGCTTCAAAAGGGGCTTCATCTGGTACATTAAGGAAGTTAAAGCCTGTGAGGAGGTTGCTGCTTCGCCACACAAACACTACCTGAGCCAGAAAAGGTGTCAGCCATCCTCCCTCCAAGTAGTTGTCCCAGTTTGGCCAGTTGAAGCTGTTCTGTCTTTGACAGCTTGCTGCTCAGAAACACTGTACTTTCATCCCTCCTCACACAGTCGCTCACCTGAGAAAGGACATCAAAACACAGTTAAGCATCATCTAGGCTTATATTGCAAAAATTATCACTTCTCTAGAGTTCAGACTTTTAAAAAGGAAAAAAAGATGCAGACATACCACAGAGAGACTGGCTGAGGGGCTAAGAGATGTATTAACATTTTGGGTTCCTTTTGAGGCTTCCTGGAAAATCTCCAGCATCTCCAGACTCACTGCGTAATCTGCAGGCCGCTTACCATGCAGATTACTGTGAAGAAGAAAATTCAAAACATAAATGTGCGTCAGTATCTCACAAAGCACAAACACTTGTGTACTTTTGCATTTGCTGTAATGGAGACAATCTGCAGACTGCAGAGACTGTCAGACATGTTAAAACTGATTAATAAACTAAATAATTACTTGTGTTTTTTGCCAAATTTACTGGCACAAACACTGAAACCAGTGAGTTTTGATAAATCATGCTCAAAATGATTTCCATTTTGCTTGAATACACAAGAGATCTGTAAACTAACAAACTATTTGAACTGTAGGAAAATATGCAAGACATTTCTAAAATGTCACTTCACCCTACTGTAGTTCTACTCAATACAATTATATTACAATAATATTTTTATTATACAATAATCTTTATTTTTAAACCACTTTTCAAAAATAAAAAGTTTCACAGCCTTTTGACAAACTTGATCAAAATAAAATGTAAAAAAAAAAAAAAAAATCAACTCAAGTAAATTCTGGAGGCACTCAGATAAAGAAAAAGAAGGAGAGATTTAAAAGATCATACTGACTCGGCCACCCTTATTTCTTCAGGCAAGTTGTTCCAGAGTCTCGACTGCAAAGGCGCTGTCTTATATTCTGGGACTCTTACAGAATATCTTTGCATGATTTACAGTTTAAAAAACTCCTTATTTATCTTATAGTGGCCCTTTATGGATCTGATGGCTATTTGTGGGTGCAAACAATTTGATGTCATCACAAGGAAGATGTAGAGATAACTTAGCAAATGGACTGATCAGAGCTTGTGAAGCCTGAGCTTTTGACTTTCACAGAGCATTTTTACATACGTTCACCTCAAGTTTTGGATCTTTGACCATGTTTAACATAGACATCTGACATCATTACAGTATAAAAACGACAAAAAGCTTGACATGTCACCTTTAATGAACGAACAAAAGGTCTCTACCTAAAAATCTCTATGAACTATGATTCATACTTTGCAGAAAACCATGCCTTTCAACACAGCATAACGTGCCTATATACACTTCTGACTAGCAAGACACACTTGAGCTTTTCTTCCCTTTTTAAATTGTCTCTCCTTGTTTTTCACAGATACTGGCTTCTTATGAGGGATTCTCCAGCATTTGGAAAGATGACAGGACTTAAAACCTTCTAATCCTAAATCTATGTAGCTAGTTAACCATAGACATTCCTGTTACCAACCTGCTGTTCTGACTGACTGCCTATCTGACAAAGCTTTCACAGACACTAATGCAGCTTTGATGTTACTACATGATAAGTCCAAAACAAAGTCTTCTCCAACACGATAAACACGGTCATATCGTTTCATCGCAATACGGATCGTTTTTTTTTTTTTTTATATCACTGGCCAAGCAAGGCACTAAAAATCAATATTTGCAAGTCCAAAGCTCTGAGAAAAACAATTTGACAATGTCACACCCTGCTTGTTCTGTGAAACTGTGCACCCATGTGTGTCATTCATTTGGTGGAGCATAATTGTTTGATATGAGGGCGAGCTGAAGTCCTCTGTTCTTCTTCATTCATAGGTCCATATCCAACACACTAGAGTCACTGCATGCAGAATGTAATTATCAAAGGGCTGCATAACATTAGCTCACCAATTACATACATTTATTTTATGAGAAGACCTTATACTGAAATGCCACAGATGGCAGCTAGATGCCAGCTCTAGAAATACTGAATCTTTTTTTTTCTCCCCTCAACAAGTCATTATGGTCTCAACTGCTAAATTTAGGCCCTCTTTATTAGTGTGCAGACTATTGTTGCAATATTTCAGTAGGTTTGATGCTACTTATTTACAATACCTGGCCTGTTCAAACTAGCTCCAATGCAAACCAACGGGTGACATCACACCTCACTCCACCCATCTTTATATACAGTCTGTGGTCACAACAAGGGCATTGAGGAAAGAGCTTTAAAGTACACCTTTAAGTTTAAGTTTGAGATGCATGAAGCAAGACTGGGGTCACCTTGAGGAACGAGGGAGGGGAGAAAAAAATGAAGAAAATGCACAAGAAGAGGAGGAGGAGGAGGAGGAGGAGGAGGAGGAGGAGGAGGAGAGACCAAGAGAAGAACCAAGCCCAGCAGGTTGTCTCTAAAAGATTAGGCGTCAGCAAAGATAACACCTGGGGGACAATTAATAGGTCCACTGGTCCATAAAATATTTCATTTGGATTCATACCCCCAGCCACATATACACACACAAATACAAACAAACATAAAATGTCCTTGACACATATATATGCGTGCACGCAAGCTGGTTTATGCAGCTGCACGTGAGAAAAATATCTCAAGAAAAATAATAAAGCGTGGAAAATTGTGCAGGAGGTAAAGTCACAGTCACTCCAACAAACCCATGCTTAAGTACACAAGTGGGAGGAAGGCAGCGGTGGTTTAAGTGGATATTCACTGTAACCACGATTCTTATTCTGACCGGGGAGAGGAGATTGAAATATTAATTTCAAGCTGAATATGAATACAAAGGGAGCGAAGCATGCCACCATCAGTTCACATCTAACACCATTCATAGTCTTTGTAGACGCTGTTTCTTCTTTACCAAACAAACATCATAACAAAACACTAGCACTGATAATCATAGCCTTTTATTCTGTCTGTTGATACATACTTTCACGAACCGCTACAAGACCCGTCTGTGGAGTCTACATGCATTTTTTTTTAACTTAATGTATAAGTATTTTGCTATTAATACATCCACATTTCTGTTTCAAATGTGCTTGTTCTCATAAGTCTAATGATAGGAACACATGGCAAGCGACTGATTGGCGGGTGGTATGCGAGGCCTGAATGCATATTTAATCAAAAAGGTTCATTAATCACATTTCCTTCTTCAACAATCCACTCTGAATTTATCCTGATATTTGGATGAGCTGGGGTATTCCAGTTTATAGTTGATGATGCAGTACATGACTCACTGCATGCCTCCATTTGACTGTGTAGAAGCACTGTGTATTGTAATTCTTAGTCATATGCCCTTCTCTGACACCAAACTGTGTAAATCACAAACAATGAGTAGCAGCACTTTGCTTGATGGTCCTAAAAACTGCTTTATTCAAACCAATAACAATGTTTCAAACCTTGTTATTTAAGAGACAGAAAAATCTGAATAGTCCAGAGGATAAGAACCCAAATCATTGTCAATTGTGACTTCTATTCAGTGGAAGGTGAAAATATCTCATCTTATTGACAAAAGCCATGCTAATCCAATTAAACAATATATCTCATGTCTTGATCAAAACGTTTAATCTGTGTGTATTTTAAGGCTCAATATGAATACTGTATTCAGTACTGTATGTAATATCAGAGATACAGTCGCTGATTGATAACAATCTGTTGCTTGTTTGTAGTTCATCTCTGTATGTAGTATAATTATTCCAACCCAGTGTATCGGATTGGTGTTGGGGATGTTAATTAGCGTCTGTAAGGATTCGGGCTTATGGTCATTAGGACTGAGTCAACAGCCAATTTGGATATGTTGGATGTCTTGTTTCCCATATTTCATAAACACAAATCAATTTTCATATTGCACTGTTATGGACTTAGTGGCCTATTGTATGCTTAAGATTTTGCAGTCAATGTATAAAATATAACAATGTATCACCATGGTTTAAGTCTGTAACCATAGCTACCACAGTGTCTCATTTTAGCTGTCTAAATGTGCTGCACCGGTAGATGTTTATGCTTACAAGTGAGACGCATAGTCATGAGCCCTGTGTGCATGCTGTGTAGCTTCTCAGAAAATGCATAAACCAGCCATTTTTCAGATAACAGGAAACGGTCGACTATATAAAATATATTAGTATTTACTTGAAAGAGTACTGATACATCACTGCAGTCCCATGATATTGTCAGAATCATGATGGACAGTTAAAAAAAAGGCTAAAAATACAGCAGAACCAGAGATGTCGTCTTTTTTAACTTCACTTTTTAACCTCACTTCTCCACACCACTCCAGAGTTCTTTTCAGACCTGTAGTCTTCAGCCCTAACAGATGTTGACGCCCGTGCAGTTTACTCTGGAGCCTCAACAGGCTTTATACAACCTTCCCCCCCACATATGCAGTAGTACTCTCCAAGACCTGTAAACAGCCTTTGATGTGTAGTGTAGCAGTGGAGTTCTGCTTTAAGAGTTTGCCTGTTTTAAGACTTCCTTCAGTGTTTTTAATACCTTGCCAGCAAGTCAAATACTTGAGTGGGACGAGTGTAGGACTGGGCCCAAACAATGAAAAAAAAAAAAAAAAGCAGCCCAATCCTTTAAACCCAGCATACACACACAGACATACACAGAGGCACAATGATGATCTGCAAAACCTGCATTTAGAAACCTAGAGCTGCATGCCAATCATTCCATTAGGGATTGCATTGGCAGATGACTTGGTTTGATTCTTCTGCGTGCGTGCGTGCATGTGTAGCAAGGGGGGGCGGGGGATAGCTGGGGCAAGGATTGCGTTCATCTTGCACCGTCACAACAGACTGCCTGAGTCGCTGCCTCTTTTTTTGCTTTGCAGATAAGTGACAAGGTAAAGAAGAGAAAATGTAAGACCTGGTAATCAGGACCCATCAAAGCAACAAGACAGATAAAATGTAATGAAGAGGAGAGAAGATAGAGGATGTCGGGTATGAAGTGACTGCAAAAGAGAGCAGTGAGTGTGCAACACATACTGACCCTGATCAGCTACTCTATTGATCATACTGATTAACCAGCATCCTTTCCCTCATTACGAGCATTGTACTATGCATCTATCATGCCCCCGCAGACCAGAAACGCTGATACAGCATCAACTGACTGACCAGCAACTAATCAGCACCATTCAATTTTCTTACATCAGTCCACCTACCTACTGCACTAATGCAAGCCCTGTTCCTAACAATAAAAGAGCTGAATTCCTGGTGAAATGCCTGGAAAACTGGCACTACACATTTTACTCAAGAAGTGGAAAATAAGCACTGGTCGAGACAACAGAAGCACCTCTCTGATGTAATGCTGTGAAATACAACAAATATGAACTTTCTTCAAATTGTAAGTTTCAGTTGAGATTTTTACTTTACTTGTCTGACTCAGGGGGAACGTATAATAGTGCGTCTACCTTTACATATATAGAGGAGCAAAAATATTTTATTATATCATATCACGATGCAACACAATCCAATTCAAAACCTGTCTCAACAAACAAACCAAATTGTGGCTTTGTTGCATTGTATTTTGGGCTTTATACACAGCAGTAGCCTCATGATCTCTTATAAATATCAATTTGATATCATACTATTAATAATAAACTGAAATTTCATTAAAAGACACAAAATAATTATAAGTTGTAGGCTGAAATATGCAGTATTTAAATATTTTCTCCTTTCAACAGTGAACAGATGTGTTTTGATCTGCATCTTATACAGTGATGAACGAGTGTAGTGATTCATTTGTCATGTTTTTTAAATTAAAGTTAACGCTTGATAAATTCCCTTTATTATGTGGCAGGGAACAAAACACTTTTAAGTGCAAGGTTAAAAGTTCTGTTTCTGTTTTGAAAACAGCCACTGAAAATTCTTGTATATAGGTCAGACTCCGGTCAGCATTTGATCATTTTGTCTTTGAAAAGACCAGTGCCAAGCAATACATGCCATCTATGTAGTTAATCACTTGTCACACATCTACCCTTTTTCACAATCCACGTTACATGTACAGGTCTGATCTTGTGATGGGTCACTACACGATTCACTTGAAATGAAGTGGCCCTTTATAAAAGCGACACTCTGCCAGCAATAAACTGAAAGTATGAAAAAAAAACAACTCACAGCACGTTCCTCGAAGCTCCGAGCTGCAGCAGCATTTTGACGATGGCTGGGTGTCCGTTCCTCACAGCATCGTGAAGGGGAGAGTCGTTCTCATAGCCAGGTGTGTTCAACAGGGCTCCCCTTGAGACCAATACCTCCGAAACTGCCAGGTGGCCCAGGTTACACGCCTCATGCTGAAACAACAATCAGCAATATTCACAATTTATCTTGCTCTTCTTTGATCTGTTCTTTACCCTCAAAATACAGCTTTGGCAACAGTGTACAGCCTAAACTATCCATTTTGAATCCCTCTGACATCTCACTGTAAAATATGTCTTTTTTCCCCCCAGATGATTCTGTTTTAGGTGAGGTTCAGTGAGTTCAAATGAATTTCAATCTACATAATGTATAAAGAGGTTTTAGATGGGATGTTCCTCCTTGGGATACTTTAAATGTATAAGGTAGCTGAGTAACTTCAGAACTGTCAGTCAGATAGTACAGCTTAATCACACTTCATTAATTTGTAGAATATAATTCATACTGAGTACGATCCGCTGAGGAGACCACTTAAATCATCCTGACCTACTTTTCTAAAAATTAAAATGAATGAGGGATGTAGCTTAACAAAAGTGTTTTTTTATAAGTTTGTTTGCAAATTGAAGGAAAGTTAAAAGTGCAGTGTGAGAGCTTTTCATTCAGAAATAAGATTAAGACCAATTGGCAACAACTCAACAGTATTTAAATACAGCTGTCGCTTCAATTAATTGGGCAGCTAATTTTTTTTTTACCCCCCTCGAGCATCCATTTGGCTCAGGTCATTTTTCAGCAGCACATACTATACTTTTTAGCTTACACCTGCTATGGATAACACATTTACTTGTGAAGTTATTCCATCCAAGCAACCGTGAAAAAAACATCTACCTGCAACACAAAACAGCAAATATTAAAGGGAATTATGTAATTGTATGTTATTGTTTTTATTTGTCTTCCTGATTTCCAGTTGATACAAAATAAGAGTGGGGTTTTGTAACAACTACATTTCATGTAATCCTGGGAACTTCACAGTCCTCACAGTTAGGAACCAAACTTTATGGATTTGTAAGTACTTCTTAAAATCTGGTTCACTTTTGTTTGTTGTGACAATTTAGAGTTGATAAACACTGTGAGCATACTGTAGACTTAAAAGATTTTAAACCCTATAACCCTGGCTGGTCAACAAACCAAAAACAAAAATGGTGCTCAAAGAGTGAGACTGAAAAAGTATCAACATTGACAGCTCTCAGCCTTCCAGATACAAACAGGTCAATCAAATATGAATATGTCACACTCTAATCTTATTGGTAGCATTTTTTTTAAATATATAATTTCTGCCTTTATCGGACAGTGACAGTTTAGAGGTGACAGGAAATGAGAGGAGAAAGAGACACTGCCGGAATCGAACTCCAGATGTTATGTGACATGCATCTTAACCAGTAGGCTACCGGGGGCGCGCCTATTTGTAGCAATTTGAAAGATCGGCAGCAAACTGTCAAAACTCAAATCAAAAACTCAAGTTTGAGTGCAGTATCTTGTCAGAAAGGAGCAGGTTGGGAAATTAGCACCTGCCACCATCCAAATGGTGGTAAAATATGAAAGTGGCTGATGGATTTCAGGCTGAAAATAATGATTTACTATTGAGTGGCTGGTGAATTTGAACCTTTATCTGTCAGTGGTAGATTCAGTGGTTCATATTTTAAAAAGTTAATTTCCCACCCTGCAAGTAGCCATGTGAAGTGCTGCAGTAAGATAGCAGCAAGCACTCTACCTCTTGCTCTCAAAAGAAAACCGTGGCTCACGCAGTACTGAGGGATTGTACAACTTGTCAGGTGCAGGCAACTTCGGCCTAAATTATTAAAAGAGCACAGGACTACATATATTCGGGGCGAGGGGGGGGGGGGCAGCAAGAGTAATCCAGACAGGAAAACTAAGCATAAGAGCAAAAAGCAAAAAACAGACAGTGACTATGCATGCTGGTTTACCAGTGAAGACAATACATTAATTAGTAAATGGAAAGATGCAAATGTTGAGTAAATGTAAGAGTTGCAGGCGCAGGTATGAACACCTTCTGTTGTCAAAGGCTCAGTAAACCAGAGTAGCACAGGGTGACTAATAAACTGTCAATAACCTGTGTTATGGATGAGAAACACCACACATACATTCCATCAAAAGGTAAAACTAAAAGAAACAAACAGTCATTTAACAATTTCTGTTTTGTTCATAAAACATTTAGTCACTGAGGGTTGTTCAACACAACAAATAAAGCTTTCAGATGTATCACTCGGTGTATTAGTCTTACCAGCGGTGTCCAGCCAGCGTTATCCTTCAGGTTGGGGTCAGCCCCCTGGTCCAGTAATTCCTTGACAGCCTCTACATCTCCCTGCAGAACGCAGAGAGGACAACAAACCTGAGGTCAGAATTGCAGACCTGTAAACACAACCGTTCAAACGCAGTAGCTGATCCCAGTGTACTAAAGCCTTGCCGTTTATCAATCACACTCCACAGTAGGCCATTGATTACCTTGTCTAGGATCTAGGGGGGGATTACGGCTATGTTTGCAAGGATTACTGTAAAATGCTTTATTCTCACCAGACCTGAGCTTGTACTGTGTGATCATTGGAAGACTAATGTGTACAACTGAAGGGGAGGGGGAGTCAAACCAGCATGCCATATGAAAGAAGCTAAGGAATAATGAAGAACATTAAATGGCCGAGTTTGCATCCGGTAACCCAGCATTAAAATTGAACTGACGTGTCTTTAGAATTTCGTTGAATAACAAAAACATAGCTGCAAACTGAGGGACAGCATAATTTCATTTTAATGAATTTAGATTCAAGTAATTCATATTTGTTTATAAATTTAAATTGCCAATGTATTCAAGATGTAGTGCAAAAATACTGTCATCCATTTTAAGTCCTCATTTAAGAAAAGACATGCTGTCAGTCTACTGCAGAAATTGTTCTGAATTGCATTTGTAGAATTCAACAGAAAACAGGATAAGGTAAATAGGGTGAATTATTCAGAAACCTCTTGACCTTTATAGCAGCTAAATGCAGTGGGGTCTCTCCCTTGTGGTTCTTCTTCATAACTGCAGGGCTCCCTGTGGTGGACCGGCCGACAGATGTGTGAGCAGAGGGAGATTTTCTACCTGCGATGGCTGGTACAGTGAGGCTCTCTCCCTGCTCTTCTCTGGGGTTTGTGGCGCTCTTTTCACACCTAGGGCTAGTCAAAGATGGAGGGTAAAGGACAGCTGGAGACATTTGACCAGGCGATTTTCTCCTCCGGCCCGGAGAGGCCCTGGGCCTTTTTGGCGTAGTCTCCAAGGTGATGACCTTCTCCTTCGCTCTGGATCTTTTTGAAGAGTGATTTGGGGGAGATACTTTGTCCTGTTTTTCAGGATCAGCAGTCGTGATGGGGTCATTTGCAGACAGTGCGTCATGCTGGATGAAACTGTTCGGCATGTTCTGACAGAGCTGGGCTTGGTTATCAAGTACAATGATGCTGCCTCCTGAGAGACTCTCCCTCATGGTGCTACTGCCAGGGCTGAGTTCATTAGTACTCCCCTGTGACACTTCAGGCTGAGGCTTGTCAGATGTGAAGGCAGGGCTTAGGAAGGAAACCCTTTTGCTAGACCTCCTTGCCCCTTCAGCACTGGGCTGCTCCTTCTCCATTAAGGCATCTACCCCCTCAGTAATCCCCCACTGCTGGTTTATGGCCTCCAGCGTCTTCTTCTTCTGCTGCTGCTGCTTTGACTTTTTTTGTGTGGTCCTGGTGGCTCCTTGCACTGAAACCTTCCTGTTGGCAATGTTCTTCCTGGTTGACTTGTTCTTACCGTTTCCCTTGTCGGTGTGACATTTTTGAGCACAAGAGTCAGAGCTAGAGTCTTGAGAGGATGACATGAAATTGAAAACTGACAGGTCCTTGCATTGAACGCTCATGGTATCTGGCTGTTCTGCAGTTGTTTCTCCAGGAGATCTACTGTCTGCTACAGTGACCTCTGAAGGCTTCTCCACTGTGCAGCGTACCTTACGGCTTCGAGGGCTGAACCAGATCTTGAAATTCTTCTTGTGCTTAAGTACAGGGCTCTCAGTTTGTGTTCTAATGTCAGCTAGAGGGGAGTCTGCAATGAGGTGTGGGAAAAAAAAAAAATATATATACGTTTAACAAAACAATAAGTTACCCTGCAGTGTATACTAAAATGTTTCATCGTGAATTGCTGTCAAGAAGGCTCTTTGTGTTTGTAATAACCTTGCACTACCTGTTGAAATGAAAAACTTTAAAATATGCATTGACAACCAACAGTACTGACATCTGACAGATGTAGAAGGGTGCCTATTCAACTTCCTTTATCCTATTTCTGTGTAAAATTATAAAAAAGAATATTTCTTCACACAGAATATAGAAAGGTGCCCTGTAGTTCTTTGTCAAAGCTGAGATCTACCCACAAACACTACCATGGTTAATTGCATTGCATAATTACTGTCATTATCGGGATGCTGAATGGGTTTTAAAGATAATAAACTACAGGAACAGGCCACTAATTCTGACATTCAAAGATTAGATTGGCGGAAGAAAATGTTAAATATATTAGTCAACAATTGATAGAAGGGGGCTGATGAGCGTGGTGTGAAAGATAATGAACAAGACACATGGATTTGAGAGCATGACTTGTTCATTGTGCTTTCCAGCTTTCTACCTGGCTGTTCTATGGGATTCAGCAGGGACTCCAAAGCACAAAAGAGCTGTGTGATGCTGCTGAGCTGCCTGTTGATTTGAATGTCTTTCACCCATGCAGGGCTATGACACACCACGCAGCCATCTCCTACCCGGGAGCCAGCACAGGACCTGAGCAATAAACATATCTTGGATTAGAAATACACTTTATGGTTCAGTAAGAAGAAATACAACGACCATATCGATTTACCTCTTAAGATCATTCAGTCATGAAGAGAAGGAATAAATTGAGGCTAACTTTATGTATATAGGGACATTAATTGCCTTCATGTCAGACTTTCAACACTGTAAACCATGTATTGCCAAGAATCCATGTCATTGCCATGGATACGAGTATTTAATCTGCTTAAGAAATAAGCTCCAAAATGAAAGTAGTGCAGGCTAACTATAAAATTTCTAAACTACACAACGGTGTGACATAATGTGCCATAGTAGTTAGTGGAGTTTGGCAATATGATTTATATTTTAATGCATTCAAATTCGTCAACCACTATCACTTTTTTCAAAGCATCTCTGCATTTAATATCTTTGGCGTTGTTGAAAAACAATGAGAACATACAGTACCAGTCACACACATGAAGTGTGTCCAAACTTTTGACTGGTACTGTATCTAAATAGTTAACTAAATTGTTGTTGCTCAATTTTTCGCTTCCTTAACATGTATGAGACACCTGTTCTGACGTTATGGCTAAAACAATAATTGATTGGTTGATCCAAATAATATTAATATTAATCCCATAAACTAATTATTAACCGCTCTTCAAGTTTGAGAAGGGGAAGCAAAAGAGCTTTCTCAATGTGGACATTGTGTTTTGCCATAGCAGGAGAAGCATTACAAAGCCATCATTAAGATTATTAGCTGCACCTGTGTTTGACAAATAAAAACATTGTCAGCCATGAGTTGTTATAAATGAACATGTCAGCAAAAAAAAAACAAAACAAAAAAAAAACATTTAATTGCATTACCTGCACAGCATATGCTCGCACATTCCAAGACACACAGGTTCCTTCATTAAATTTGAGCTGTAAAACGACAAACATTTAAAGTCAGTATAGTCAGTCAGAATTTGCAAGAAAATCTCGAGCAACCCAAAGACTGCATGGAATATGTTCAGGAAATAAATGGTATATTGTCAGTGGAACACAAGTGCCTTGCTATTCCTAACTTGCATTTGCCATTTTCAATCGGTATACTATATGTGAATAGATCAGAAGTGGCACACCAATGAACTGGTGTATGTTGAGGAAAAAAAAAAAACACAGCATACCTTTTCAATCTCTGTGCTGCAAAGCAAGAGCTGAACTACATTATAAACTCCGCTGATAATAGAACAGTTGTTCTGTTATAAATATATATTTAAACTCATCTGAATTGAGAGATTGTTGTAAGGTAAAGATAACTCCATTTGAGGCTAATTTGTGATATATATATATATATATATATATATATATATATATATATATATATATATATATATATATATATATATATATATATATATATATATATATATATATATGAATCTGGACTTCAGGAGGGCTTGCAGCAACCACTTCTCATTGTACATCAAGGGCACCACTGTGGAGACAAGTCCACACTGCAGACAGGACCTCATCTAAAAACTTAACACCACCTCCCAAATCAAAAAGCCCTGCAGACACAGTGAAGAGTGAACTTCTCCTTTTGATCATCACCATCGTACTATAAAGGGGTACTATAGAGAGCATCCTAAGCAGCTGCAATGCATTATAGTCTGATAACCATGGCATCTGAATAGCCAACAGCACTGTGAAGGAGTCACTTTTACACTTTTCACAGACTCTTCATTCCACTGCAGTCTGGCTGCAGATAGTGGAGCATCTTTGCTTCCATACTCTGCAACAGCTTATTCTGCTGGGAAGTCATGTGTCCAATAATCACCTGAACTAAATCAACACACAGCCAACATCCCTTAATCACACAAGCACAAACACACAGACACAATAATTCACAGCAGCACCGTACAGGGCAGTATGCTCTGGACTTATGTCTTAACCTAGGATGATTACATCCACAATCTGATTTAAATTGCATAGTTTTTATGCTGCTACTTGCCCAAACTATACTGTTTATACTATTTATCATTGATGTATTATTGTGTTGTGTCTTATAATGCTGCAAGGTCATATACTTGCATATTGTGCTGTACTCCTGTGTTAATGTTGCACTGTGATTTTAGAAATTTCATCCCATTAAGTTACAACACATGTTTATGGAAGGCATGTCAATAAAAGCCTGCTTGATTTGAGTTAAATTGAATACATGCGGGGAAAAAAGCAAACAAAGCCAAAAAGTTGTTAATTCTAACTTGGAAATGTTCAAGAAGCCACATGAAACGTGCATCTTTCGCCAATCAATTCATTGACTTTGATTTCAAAAGGTCCCAATCCAAATTTTAATCAAATAATTGTTATCTGGCATTTTCCAGACGCGTTGCTTTTCCACATAAATTGACTCATGACCTTTTTAGAGCTACTAAATAATAAGCCTTTTTTTCAAGTGAGCTAATCATGATTTAGCAAGTTGAAGACGTTGATTAAATAACGTTAGCCTGCAGCAATCAGTCATGTAACACCAGCTTTAACAGGCGTTATTGAAATCAGGGGTTGTTGACAACTTTAACGTCAGTAAGGTCACAATAAAGCCAGTTTAGCTTGAAGTTTATTTTATTTTTAGCGTTAACGTTACGCAAACAAAGAGATAATGTTAGCCAGTCTCACTAAGTAACGTTAACGTTAACTTACCATTTTGAGCAAAGTAGCAGTCGTCGAAAGTTTGCAACGGCCTCCTTAGTGTTCTCCCAATCCTTTGTCTGTACGAGGACATCATTATCCATTCTCATAAGATTTAATGTTTGTTTCCTGACTCTGCTATATCTATTGTTTATGAATCAAGATTGCAAAACAAGCCGAACTTCCTTAGTTGCTTGCCTCTCCCGCCAAGGATTTAAGGAAGTGACCTGTGATGGTTCCCATGATGACGCAATTTCGACCCGCCCCCAAGTCGCCCTATTCTGCCTCTGATTGGCAGTGTTCGTTGGTTGGGTTGGTTAGATTTAGGTATGAGGATTACGATTGGTTAGAGCTAGGGTAAGAAGTTCAGGGAAAGCCAATCAGAGGCAGACTGGGGCGGGCCATGATTTCGCCATCCTAGGAAAACAAATATAGCTTCCCACAAGTATGATGGTAGGAATTTAAATTTGTTCTAAAACCAAAATAAAATTTAAAAAAAACAAACGCACAATATAACAGCAGAAGATACATACAGATGTAATTTGTTTATTTCAGCTTCAGCTCAATTTCTTCTGTTTCTTTGGGCATTTTGAGATTTATGAATCAAGGACATTTATTGTGTGCACTTCTATTTTATCTTCCTACAATGTAAAACATTCATGGAATAAGAAACATTTTCTTTAAGTTCAGCTCTTTGATTTCAGATTTCAATTAGTTTAATGACCTCTTCAAATGAAAAATACATACTGATACATACTGATACATACTGCTGCCCAATATGTATCAAGCACAGTGAGTAACATACATTAATATGCACACAAAAGATATGTTAAGATTACTGTTACTGTTCATGTAATATTGTTCTTGAAACCTTCATGCCAATAAAGCGCTTTGAATTGAATTGAATTTATATTGTTAATTCTCAGGTCCTGTCATCTGGGTAACTTATGTGCAGAAGCAATACAAAATACTTTTTGAAAAAGCATGTTTATGTGTCTATGTCCACAAAAACAGGAATGAATTCCCAATTCCAGGCAAACTGCTAAGTCAAAGCACAAAATAATAGCTACATGATAAAAAACAAGACTGTGTATCGACCGCACACCGCTCTTCTTCAAGGTCAAACAATCCTGTGCTCCGACAAATGAATTAAGTTCAAGCTTCAATGGTGATTGAGGCTCTGACGAAGCAGTGTGCTTTGAGTTCTTTGGGAATTAATTTTCCTTTTTCTGTAAACATTGATTGCCTCTCCGTGCATCAAGAGCATCTGTTTTATCACATCACTGTCAGATCCAAGTGCCTCCCAATTTGTTTTTAATATTATTATGTCCTCTTTATTGGGACACTGATGTTTAAGACAATAACATCAAGTTTGATAAGCTCCAATACTCAAACAATGGAAAAGATTGACTGAAGACTGATATCAGCTGGAAAGTCAGTGGTTTAGGTGTGACTTGAATGTGATTCTGTGCATAAAAATAACTGAGAAAAGCGTGTTCAGTAGGGGAAAAAAATGAACAGTAGTTGCGTTTGAAAAATAGCTTTATTATAATTATAAAAAATAGGCCTGATACATTTAAGACTATGTGGAACTGGTCCATAAGCAGGAAAGAGTCCATTAAATATTCAGTACATTCATTCTAAAAGTTAGATATGCTCTAAGAGGGGATGTTAATGAGTGGGGGAAAAGTGCATATAGAGAATATTCTTCTGAGTGTATTTTTCTTTCATGAAATTACATCCAGTAGGCATAATTATGTGTTCTTCAGGGGAAAAAATTTACTTCTTTAGACAAGTAATCTTGTCTTGCCAATATTAAGTTCAAATGAAAATGATTATAAATAGATAATGCAGTGTTTTTGATTGCCATGGTAGGATATTGTGATAATTAACAGTTCCCCAACCACAGAGAGAAATTAATAGACTATACGATTAACTGTATCCTTCATAAATAATGAAATCAAGATTAAAGGTAAACATACAAGTGCAGTTATGTGAACTGTCAGATAAAATAGTGAATAAAAACAAGACTTAATTTCATCAACTTCTTCCATCTGTGCATGCATGCAAATGTGCACAACACAGCATGTGCATATAGTCTTCTTCTTTTTAATAACAGTCTAATTTGGTGAGGCTAGAAATTTAAGTCACTCTTCATATTGTCAGTCAGGAGACTTTCAAGGAATAATCAGGATTGTCAGGTTTAAACTCTTAATATTCACAAATATATATTTAGGGCAGATTTACAATAAACCGATGCTGTGTTTTCGTTTCATAGTGGATTTAAAGAAGATGGAAAAGAAAAGGTGGCAGTCAGCTCTACGTTTGTACTGCCTTAATGGAGCCCAAGTTGTCGCCTTCTTCCTCGCTGTGAATTGGTACGGTTTCCATACCAATATTTCCCATGGCAAAGTTGATGAAGACCTGTGGAGATTCAGTAATAATTTAAGTGAAATGCCAATACATATCAATATACATATATTTCTTTACTTTGAAATGCTTAATTTCAGTTCATCTCCTGGTCAGTTTCCCTCTCCACCCCCCTCTCTTCTTTCCGCTTATGGTATCTTCCAATCCCAGAGCTCCAGAAGGGCAGATTGGTTGAAGAATATCAACACTGGCTGCATATAAAGCTCATGGATTCTCTCCCTAACTCATATTCCATTTATTTTCCCTTAGGCATACCCTCTGTCAGCTTTCCTCTGCCTCTTTTAAACTTTCTCTGCTCAGTCTTTCACTCCCACTCAGCTTTCTTCTGTCCCTGCCTCCCCTCCCAGCCTTTCTCTTCTTCTCTCATCTCCTGTCCCTTTTTTATATCCCTTGCTACCATCTATCCTCTCCCACAAAAACTCACACTAGTTCTACCTCTCTTTCTCACACTCTCTGTTTACATTCTATCTCTTTTTCTCACCTCGTCCAGTGTGGTCTGGCTCACAGAGAAGTGTTTGATCTGCAGAGCATTCTTGTTGGACTCCAACTGGTCGAAGATGTCGGCCACCCCTCCAGGTGCAACTGGAACATGGTATTCCACCATATTCGAGTGGTGGTCCTGTGTTTTTTGAAAAGATGCACAAGTAGAGGGTATATATTTAATGAATTTCTGAGATGGGCCACACTAATATCTGGAACATATCAATGGTCCTAATGTAATGAGTTATTATCTACTCCTAGCTGAACCAGGCAGTCAGCTGGATGTGGAACAAGCCTGTGGGTATTGAGGTATTAATGCCAGTAACACATACATCACTTTATATTGATTCTTTAAAGCTGAACCAGTCAATATTTTATGTTAACAATGGATCACATAAATACATGTAACATGAAAGGGGTCGATCCCAGTGATAGACCAACAGAGAATTATCACCCAACCCTGCAGATTCCCTCAGCTCTACAGAGTTTTTAGCATCGTTCAGCTAATTATTTTGGTTTTAGGGCTTTGGTTAGGGTTGTGATTTACTCTCACCACTCTCATTAATATGTTTGAAGCTGCAGCAGCATCTAAAAATAGGGCTACTTAAGGTTCTCCACCTAAAGTTAAAAGTTCCTTGTTAAAATTTTCAAATTTACATCTACTCATTCTTCCTGGAAAAGAAAGGACTGACCACGAAAAAGGCTAATGTATTTGAAAATAATTAATCTAAATATCACCTTGGTGAAATAATATTACTACATCACTGTTATATTGCTATGCTAGCTGACCCAACGGCGAGGCAATGGTGGCCTAAAGGTTAGAGAAGTAAGCTTGTGACTGGAGGGTTACTGGTTCAGTCTCCTGGACTGGCAGGATAAATCTGGGTGGGGAAAGTAAAGAAGCCCCAACTACTCCAGTGGAGCTGCTCATTGGCCGACAGATCAGACTATGGTTGTACTGGGCAACTTCCAAGTATAAATGTGTAACTGTGTGAACGTTACGTGCGAAAAAAAACAAACAGCGCTTAAGTGGGGTTTTTTTTAATGCTATTTAGTGGCCTAACATCATGTTTGATTGGATATGCCCTAATCAAGATGAGTCATTCAACATATGAAAATGTTTCACAGGAAGAGAGAAGATAGGAATTTTGATATAAATATATATTTTTGAACAATAAACACAGGGACGCAGTGTCTTTAAGAGCATATTGGTCACTCATACAATCATGCCTAGACTCTTCGGAAAAAAGAATAACACATACAACTACTTCTCCAGGCAATATTCCACTGCAATCTGTACTTAGTCTTTTTTTTTTCTCTTCACTACCAAGTACTCTTGACTACTTTAGCTGGCAAAGCTCACCTTGAGATAAGTGCTGGGGAATCGGCGCTGCATGAAGCCAGTGATTGCCTCTGCATCACCGGCGGCCTCGGCCAAGTACATCTTCACAGTGAACCCGCTGCCGAACCTGCACAAAGGATATTTTATGAACAAAGAATAGTGTTATTACATGTCTGAGGGGTGGAAATGAGGTGGTGGTGGTTGTGGTGGTGGTAGGGGGAGCCGTGGACGCAGGTAGGAGAGAGTGTTGATGGCTGGATTGGAGGATAAGCAGAGGTCACAAACCTGTTCTTAATGTGCTGCAGGGAGCCCAGGCAGCGGAATTGACCTTTCACCATGATGGCAAGACGGCTGCACAGTGCCTCACACTCCTCCATACTGAGATACAGAGAGAAAGATAAAAGGTCATGCATGGACCCTTTGAGCACACAGTAATTAGTCATGCCTGCTGTCACACGAAAAAAAAAATTGAGTAGTCGTCCTGTTATCTACAGCAAATGTGGAAACAAAGTCAATACCATAATGTGCAGTAATGTTGACCAGCTATGTGCAAAGTACTAACAAATGTCACCTTGCCTTGTCTGTCATTGCAGGCCTCATCCTAAACAATTTGTGTAATATTCAAAATAGTGGAATTTAGTTATATATTTGCCAGATGTTTCTCTGTGATCGGTTTAGATGCACTGTGGCAGGTGTGTGTGTGTGTGTGATAGTTTTCTAACCTGTGAGAGGTAAGGACCACGGCACATTTTCCTTTCACTTCTTCAGAGATGATTTTCCACAGGTGTCGCTTGGTGCGAGGGTCCATGCCAGAGCTTGGCTCATCCTGTAGAGAGAAGAGGAATGAGAAGAGGTTATCAGTATGCATGATAGAAAGAGCTTGGAATCAGGACAGAGAGATCAGAAGAGAACAAGGAATTAGGGAATAAATGAAAAAAAAGACAAAAAAATAAGAAAAGAGGGGCAGAGGGAAAATTCAAGAGAGAAAGGGGGAATTTAAAAAAAAACAGAAGAAAGGACAAGTATTGAGAGAGTTGTGGACAGAAGGAAGGAGAGAGAGAAAGAGAAGAGAGGATTTGATAGAGACATAAGGTAGAAACACTACTGAAAGCTATGGGGAACACTACCCTTGGGTAAGCCTGAGGAAGCAGACTAATTACCTATATGAGATATGTCAAGTCCAAGGGATCAATATCTACTTTACTTCAAAGACCCTTTCAAGTGGAACAGTAGTGTAAAGTTAGTTTAATATTTGTTGTCTGGTGGCCAATAAGGCAATTAAAATGGGCAGCTAGAGTGGTGCGAACAGGTGTGTCCTCACCAGGAGCAGGATTTGAGGATGTCCAATGAGAGCCAGCGCTGTGGAGAGCTTCCTGCGGGTGCCGCAACTGTAACCGTCAGTGATGATGTTTCGATGGTAGTTCAACTGCAGCCTCTTCAGCAGGTAGTTCACCACCTACAATGAGACATGCAGATAAAAACAGTAGATGAAAAAGGACTATAGTTTTCAAGGCAGTAATATTTGATTTAAATACTATGCCAATTAGTAGTGACATTCACTATGCCAACCATGTTGCATGCAATACTGATATAATACATAAAGCTGCCCTGTTAAAACCACTTGTATGCAACAAACAACAACACTTTATCTGATAAAAAAAAGAAGCACAAAACTTGAATGATGAGAAAAAATAACATTGTGAGTCAATAATATTGCTTTTTCTTCTTCCAAATAGGTTTCTGTGTGGTGAAATGTAAACATACGACCCTGTGCCTGCTGCAACATGCTAATCAATGTAGTAGATGTCTAATGGTCCAGCAGTCATCTGCTGGGAGTCACTATGTTTAATGATTATTACACATGCCTGTACAGCATGAACATCGAGGAATATGAGACAATTTTATGGACAAGTATACATGAGGATGAGGTCAAACCACCATCTGTGGCTCCAGCAGAACAAAACAACACTGGACCTTTACACTAAGTTGATTTTCCAGTCCTTAAATCCATCAACAACAAATCCAAGGCTTTGTCTCAGGAATAGAAAAGTCCAATATGCAACAACAACACATACGCTTCAGGATCTGATCACAGCCAGAAAAGGTGGATTTATAGTAAGCTTTTCTAAGGAGGCCCTGTTTATTGGCTATTTGATATTGATGCTCATTTCTGTTGTTGCCTCCTCCTATTCTGTCTCGTAAAGCTGCACCGCAAATAACTTGAAGTGTCTTGTCTGTCCCTCTCCCATGCATATTTAATTTTGTTTGTACAACGATAGTGACTTTACTTAGTGACTTTATTCTATCTAAACCCCATGCTGTCCTGTGGCTGCAGCTTCAGAGAACAGGAGCTGATGCAGCATAATCTATTTGGTACACATCACTTTATCCTGTGTTTTAAAACACACTGAAAGCAGGAATGAGGAAACTTTGATAAAAAAAAATAAACTCGCCTAACTCTTAAAAATGTGTCATTTGCACATTTATTAGTACTGTGCTTGTCTATCAATCACATGAAATAGTGTGCTGTAAATACCAGTTAATTTCCAACTAGTTTAAGGTGATTTCCCATTGGTAAGCTTTAGCTGATTTCCCATCAGTTAGCAAGTTTGGAAACTTGATCAATGGAGCAAGCCGATTCAATAAATAGATTAGTTCACTTAGATTCTCTGCTTGTTCTCTGTAAGAGGATTTGCTCTGTGATTCTGTGTTCACTGATCCAGATTATAGGAATATGGTGAAGAACATTATATACTTCAGACAAATACAGAATATCTGCAGCTAAATTTGAATGATTAACACTGGCAACAAAGCATATTCCTGACTGATTTAGATCAAAATATGTTTTTTTTTTCAATGTTCTCTCATGAAAGCACCTTTCTATCACTTTTGATGTAACAGCTCATTAAGCCTGACAAAACCATGTCAATGTGAAATGACCCCCTTAAGGCTTGTCTCATTATCCACAGCTAGGGACTGTCAGTGGGAGACAACATAAGAGGAACTCTATATATAACCTCATCTTTGTGAATTAGACCGACACTGATGCTGTGGCCATTATAACCATTGTTGTCACTACCCTGACCAGAGAAGGGGAGCTGTAACAACAGCAGCGATGGCGATTACAGCCAGATTGATCCATTTCTGTGCCTCACTGCCTATGTAAGTACGTGTGTGTTGTGTGTCTATGAGCCTCCTTGCTAATGTGTGTGCATTCTGTTGATAACAAGAGTGAGATTGTCAAAGACAATCAATGTTTTGTGCTTATGCATCCTAAGTTGGTGTAGAGAGAAAGAGGGCCAAACCATACAACGGATAGATGCTTTTCTGCATACAATTTAAATTTGTCATGATGCTTTCTACCAATTTCCTCATACCTCTACGTGGTTTCTTTCCTGCCTCTTTTTGAAAAAAAAAAAACATTTCTGGCAAATCAGAAATCACATCGTCTGTTGATTGGTTAATCTGCAGATTCTCCTCGTGTCAGCAGCAGCAACTGCAGAAGACAGGCACACTCAGTAATCACCACAGAAGCAAGATTGATTAGTTCTCAGAAAGATAAATGGGAAGAATGGGGCTAAAGTGACACGTCAAATGAGATCCCCTCATCATCAAAGTATCGTTTAAATGTAAATTTGCCTTCGCTGAAGCACACAGCATCAGCTTAATTCTGAAGTTTGGGTTGCATGAGCTGACAACAAAAGCTTTTACATTTTGAGCTGCCCAAGATAGTACAGTGTTCAGTGCACATCACTCAACCTTACACACCCTCTGATTCAGTATGCACGGAAGCATCATCAGTTACTAGCCCTGTGGTGGGAGTGCACCTCTGAATTTATATCAGATCCTGTGTCATTTTGTGGATGGTGTTGTCACTACCCAGAGCTTTGAAAAGGAGCAAGCAGTCTGCAGTTTTCCATTACCTTGTCTATCTCGCGCTTTGAGATGCCATGAATGCGAGCGTAAAAGTACAAGTGCTCCTCTCCAGTGAGTAGATCGTCCAGTGCATCCACCTGGGGACAGTAGCCGATGTTAATTCCCTGGTTACGGCACTCCATGATGTCAACCAGCCGTCTGGGGAAACACAAAAAAGACAAATTCTCTTGAGAGGTATCCGCCACATGTTGTAGGGCAAGGTGTTCAGTGGCCTTGTTGTTTGTAGTGTGATGTGCTTGGAATACCCATCATACAGCTTAACAATGAAGCAACTTTATATCAGTATGGGAAATCCTCAGATAGAGGTATGAGAACTGCTACTTGTTAAATCCCAAACCATTTATGTTCAAATTCTAGCTGATGGAAAGCAATAACAACTCTCATTTGTGAATATTTGTGTTGCAAATTTAATCTAAGATTCATTAGACAGTGCACGCAGGGCACCTGTAAAGATGAATGCTTCTATCTGAGAGAGGTTGCTTATGTCATTTAGTCTACTGTGATTCTCATAAATCACCATTAGCTTGCAGGGATATGCTTTAAGTATAAAATTAACAAGCTGATGCATTTAGGAACATGCATCAAGTGACAAAAGTATGAACAGAAGAAAAAGCATAAATTCTGTTTTTAGAACGAATGTTGTTTTTTTTTTCTTTTTTTGAGCCTGACACTTCTATGTATTTAGTGTGCAAGTAAAATGTAATTGTGACCCAAAAACTGTTAAACATTTATCCCTTCTCAGTTTTGATGCAAATCAACACACTGCAGGGAACACAATAAACAAGATGTTTATGTTTGGTTTTTTCATGTGTGCATGATGTGTGCTTTAGAAATAAATTAATGAATAGCTTACCCATCCCAGTCCTTGATCTGTGCTGTGCCATCAGTGGGGCTAACATCTCCAGTCAGCATCTTGAAGGTGGTTGTTTTTCCTGCTCCATTCACTCCCAGCAGACCAAAGCACTGTAAATAGATACTCATTGCTTAGTGATCCTGAAGCATTTGACCACTATACAGTATGATGATACAATGACAAGCTTTTTCAAAGATTACGTGGATGTTCAGGTCATTCAGATGTATAGGGCTGATAAAACATTTAGTGAGTATTACCTCCTACAGCCAGCCATCATACAGAGGGAAATTATTTTAACTCCTTACCATTCCTGTAAATTACTTTAAAATTAGCCTAAAAATGCTATCCCAGGCATACCCAAAGTAAATGAAAGTAAAAGCTGTTCTTGAATCATTTGGAGTACATGCATGGTTTTGGTCTCTTTTGAAAGGTTATACTCTGAAGGGTTTTTCCTCAACAGTCAGAATCACTGTAAGTGCTACTGGCATTGATTAATAGAAGTTTGAACAAATTGAAGTAGAAGGATCTTATTTCCACCCTGAACATTTACCTGCAGATGACCTATATCTGGGATTTATTAGATGGAAAACACAATGGGACCACCAGCAAGTTCAAGTTCAAATTCGATAACAATACCACAGAAAATGAATATTTTATGTTTTTCTAAGGGTATGTCTAGAAGTTTTCTACAAAAAAAAGGCCTTTTGGAGACTCCAAAATTATTTAATTTGAAATGATGTGGTTTGAGGGTATTTATTGATGTAATAATGTGTTATGGACTAAATATTTTATTGAATTGGATCAACTGGACTGTTGCCAATGTAACAAGACCATTTTTGATGGAGTTTTATGGATCAGTGGAGTAATACGAAGCTTCATAAGTGAGTCGCTTGAATTTTGTTTTTGATGAAATCATTTGCATCAGTGGAATCCCAAGAATCTACTCTTCCCAAAGATATGTTGTATGAGTACCCACTTAAACATAGCAGTTGTATACATAGCATAGTTTGTGTATTTGACAGGCCAACAGGCCGTCAGCCTGTTTGATTCTAATAATCGAGCGTTCATTTGACAACTGAAGCCTATAAGAATGTGAATGATATTTAATCAAACACGTGTCTACAATTAGGTAGAATATAGGCTTTGTGAGACAAAATTACTTTAAAAATATCAATTTTGATCAACTAATAGTCTATACTTAGATATACAGCTACAGTGCCTCCACATTTTCAGTGGGCCCAACAGTGGGCTATCAGTGAGTTTACCTTTAAGTAAGATTTCTGAATAAAATCTTTCTACAACTATTAAGCAATGCCAGTGACTTTGTGCTTATTTGGCCAACTGCCTGCTGTTGTCAAAAGAGTTTGATAAAAGTCACTAATTACATATCCCTTTAGTTATCATTTTATGTATTGACTTGGTTGATTTAATTCTAATTAGTTATTTATATTGACCAACTTCATTGTATGCTGTCAGGCTGAAACACTATCCTTACGTATGATATCTTGCAGGCTTACCTCTCCTGCAGGAATGCCCACAGAGAGCCTCTTGACAGCATGGACCTTCCTGTTGAGGTGCTGGTAAAGCTTAGTGAGTTGGTTGACCTGCAGAATGTCTGAGCTTGCTGCTCCACTGGACACCCGTAGGTGCTCAGTTGCTACATCTTCATCCTCGTCTTCACAAGACACCTGGGGCACTGTCTTTCTGCCGCAAATCAGATGCCTGCAAAGGGAATAATCATTTTTTTAATAACATCTCCTAGGTGTGCAGATCATTTGTAGGGGCAATGTGAGATACAGAAAACTGTGGTAGGCTTACAGTATCTTTGGGGGTCAAAATGTTTAGCTTTTATAATAATTAATATATCCGGGTATTTATCTTTGTTCATTTGAATTAATTTATTGAATGTAATATAACTTTTTATATTTTTTTAATTGCTTGGAGTAACTCTGCCATGCATATTCATTTCAGTTATATCTTACATGTATATATATATATATATATATATATATATATATATATATGTATATATATCTATTACATGAGGAAAATTCTGGACTGCAAGAAGACTGTAAACCACAATGAGCAGTGTCTTCTTTCCACAGAAAAAAAGTAGGTATTTTTAGTGACAATCTGTAAGATCATCAATCTTCTTTTCTGATTTTAACCAAACAATATAGCCAATCCTTACATAATCTTAAAAAAATGAAAATCAATTTTTGATCATGATCATTTTCTACTCTCACCTGACTTTGCGCATGACAAACTTGTTGAGCAGGAGGCGCAGGGTGAAGAAGACCAGGCCTTGGATGAAGGAGGAAATGAACATCCAGCCCAGGGTGTCTTTGCAGAATGGGTTCTGATACGCATCAATGCCGTAGCCACTGAGGAGCTGGACATCTATGTTCATCCGGGCCAGCTGCATCAGTCCATTCCCAAAGTTGAACTGGGGGAAGATAAGGAAGCCGTAGCTCAGCTTCTGCAGGATGTCCTGGATGATCTGCAGGAGGGATAAACAGAGGACAAAAAATTGAGAAGGAGGTATAGAGAGGAAAAGAAATGAGGATATACAGTAAAATGAGATCTGAGGTGACCAGAGAGTTCATTCTGATCTCATCTTCACATTCCTATCACCGGATACATCCTCATCCTGCGAGGTCTGTTTGTTCTTTTCACTCCTGTGCAACTCAATATCACCATCCCTAGAAGAACTGTTAGTATTACACTGTCAAATGGGTTCCATTCAACAGTTAATGAACAAACATTTAAGTGTGTATTGCAGAACTGCCACAAAAAACATCTCAACTCAGGCAGTTTATGCTGACCTCAGTGTTGTGTACTGAAATTTGACCCAGGAAGTGGAGGATGGAGGTGGATATGATGGTGTTGACACTGATGAAGAGGTTGATGCACACATAGGTGATAAAAGCCATCTCTGCATCCTTGAAGACGCCTGACAGGAGATACATCCAGGGGAAGGTAGCAAACCTGAGGAATAGACAATGACAGAATACTTTATTTAAACACAGCATCAAGTAAAAATAACTCCACACATACACCTTAAAAATAGTATTGCTGTGATCTCGCTGCATTGGATTCCAATACAGAAAACCCACAACAAAAATGTATATAGCCGACCTCACGAATGTAATCTTGAATGACATGACCTTGCATATTTTAAGTGAAAAGGCCTGAAACTTAAAGAGGACATAGCATGCACATTTCCGGATGTATATTTTTAATCTGGGACCCTACTGGAATATGTTTGCATAATTTACAGTTCAAAATACTCCTTATTTATCTTATACTGACCCTTTATACAGCCCCACAGTTCAGCCTCTTGCCAAGGGCAGAAAAAAATGTTGCAAACAAAGCATTCAGGGCATGTTGAAGCCTGGTCTTTTGACATGCAGGGAGCATTTCTACATACGTTAACCTCAAGTTTTGGAACTTTGACCGTGTTTAACATAGATATCCAACATCATAACAGCAAATAAATAACAGAAAATCACAAAAAGCTTGATATGTCCCATTTAAGTATTTCAGGCCTTATACAGAGCAACTCTGAGCCTGATGAAAATAGGCATCAAAGAATTCTGAAAAGTGAAAGGAGGAAAAATACCACACCATGAGGAGGGTAAACATTCAGTCATGATGCCAAAAGGAAGGAAGATAAATTACTTCTCCCTTTATTCCCCCAGTGGCAGAACATCCTTTCCCCCCCTTTTTTTGTTCTTCTCTCTTTTCTCTCAGATAATCTGCTTGTTCATTTGATTGGGGTGTCTGGGTCAGCGACACACAAAGAGGAAGAGAGGGAGGGAGAGAGAAATGAAAAAGAGAAAAGTAAGATGGGAAAAGAATGAGACAGACACAAACAGATAGAGCTAGACAGAGACAAAGCATCTGCGTGCCATGCCCAAAAAAAGGTGCTTGGTAGGCAGACTGCGGGTGCCAAGCCATGACAAGGAACAGAAGCATGAAGGCTGCAGACCAGACCAGGTGGGTGCAGGCTGACAGATGGAGGGTTGTGATTATTCATTGCTTGGGAGGGAGACATCTGTCTGATAAATGAGAAGCAGAGTGCTGACTTGGCCTCCTAAGATCTCGGGCTCAGGACTGGACTTGTGACAGCAAAGGGAAACACAGAAGCTTAAACTTCAGCTACATTTGGGGATTGATATAAATAATCCCAGAAATCCAGATGTGAGGAAACATGGCATGTTAGTGGTCACATTATTTTTTTCGATGATAGCTAGCCTCAGTTATATTGTTATTGCCATTAGCCCCGTTGCTTCCCGTTCCCCATCCCTCTCTCTAGTACGTTTGGCTTGAACGAGATAAACACATTGGCAGTGATTTTTCTGTTAGCCTTTCAGTCCTATCACCATCTGTCTTTGCAAGAAAGTCTGAAAAATTGAGATGTATTTGCATTTGAAAAACAGCAGCTTCCTTATGCTCTGTGCTGTAAATCCAACCCGGTGGCACACAAAGTAACATGCAGCGAAGGCTGGAAAATACGGTGTCACATATGTGAGGAAATGCTCTTATAAACATCAATTAAATGACTTGGTTGCAAATCCTTTGCTCAAAACACATGCTCAGTTTAGTTGAGATTTGGCCATAAAAAAACACTCCTTCGATGCTTTGGCCATATGTTGAAGATCACTGTCCTGCTGCGAGATAACGTGTCGTTCAATGAGTCTTGATGCGTCCACTTAATCTGCAGTCACTTGATCTGATCATGTTTCTGGAGATTTTGCGTTCTTTCCTTCTCTAAAAGATTTCTTAGCACATTATCAGACTGCATGTCAGGAGTGACAGTTGTTATGAGGCCAAAATACTCACCCAAAGAGCACCAGAAGCAAGGAGACAGCAGCCAGATTTTGCCGATCTGTGAATGCTGGAAGCTGGAAGGCTGCGATCACACCGATGGTCAGTGTGACAGGAATCAGATAGATGACCTGTGGAAAAGGATGAAACATGATGTAGAGGTATATCATTTAATATACTGATTACAAATCAATCTATTAATCAATCAATTTATCTATTAACAAAATATGCATATCAAAAATTGTGCTATCAACTAATAAATAAGTTTTTATTTAAGTCTGACTATCTTTTTAGAGATATAATGGGTAGGCAATGTTTGCATGTACAGTTCATGTTATCTTTTATTGAGTACAATTTCGACACACAAGGGTATCAATTGATTAGCAAAATATTCATTTCAAGCAATCAGAAGATGTTACCATGTCATAGAAGAAGTTTACAGCCCAGTAGAAGGGTTCACTGATGCCAGCTATGTGCTGGAGCCTCTTGGAGCCGCTTTGGTGCTCACTGACTTCATAGATGGCAAAGCTGGCTGTTGTGATGGAATAACCTGTCAGCACACACATAGCCACAAGGATCTGGAGCATTCCCTGGACACTGTGAGGAAACAAGGGGATCACTCAGATGGTACTGATAACACTTGTCATTCATTGTCAGTCATGTCCTTAACTAGTGAATTATCATGCGTGTTTGTTCTTTACTTTGGTACAGCTGCAGTGCTACAGTGGCTATAGGTGTAACAACGTGTACAAACAATATATTCAATATACTCTGGTGAGCCGAGTCACTTTGAATGAGGCGACCTTGTGTGATTTTTTTTTCTTTTCTGAAAACAACAGCCTGTTTTAAAGTCCTTCTACAAACTATTATATGGTTCCCTATTAAGACCTGACTCATTTGAACTATTGAAGTAGCTCACAAGAAATGGAATTCCATTAAAAATAAATAGCTTTGCTTAAAGAGATGCTCGTCTGTGACAAGACAATAACCACCAAAGAAACCGATGGCTTCATGTAGAGAACAACTTCACACTGCTATTGCTGTATAGTGAGTAAGCCAGTGGTGCTGCTGTGAGGGTGCATAGGCTATTGTCCAAACTGGACCCCAGACAATCAGCTGCTTTGATCCCTCACTTCCTCTTCAACCCTTGTCCTTTTACAGAAACTACACTGCTATATTTTCAAACCCAAGAATCTCATGCTCTCTCACTGAACCCGCATGCTAGTATTTTTCCCTCTCTCCTTTAGCCAGGCCACAACACCACCAACCAAACAGAATAAGCTGTATGAGGCTGAAAAAAGAAGATGAAGCTGGCAGAATGACCGAGTGGGAAGGAAAGAGAATAGCGAAGAGGGACATGTGGTGGGCGTTTTAGGGCAGCTCTAACTACAGAGGACAGCCAGCAGCAGCAAGCTACTGAGCAGGCTTGTTATCAGTATGGCCAAGATAGCCTTAGAATGTTTCCCCTGTGGGCAAAGCTACCACACTTTGAAAATCAAGACATTTGGAGTAATAAACCTGTCGTATCTTTAACACGACTCAGGCCAAATCAATACATCAAGTAAGGAAGCAGAATATCACCCTGGGAGGAGGGGTAATTGCGTACTCGCAACCGCTACAATATCTAAGCAGGCTAACAGCTACATAACTGCTACAGACATTAAGAAATGTGGAGAAACTGAAGGCTAATAAACACAGAAATGGCTTGTGAGATTGTTGGCACCACTAAGACTCTGGAGAAGATGAACCCTCACGAGGTCATAACTTCAGCTCAATCCACTCTCTGAATGACTGATTTGATCCACTGGAAAACACATGTTTGCATACATATATGCAAACGCTTGTTCCAAAGTCTGGGTATCTAAAGTGGTATGTAGAGTATTTTAAATAAACTCATTTTGGGAAGTGAGGTAGAATCAATCCACCTCTATGCCACCTTCAGGGTAAACACTCATTTTATTGGGACTCTAATCAATAGTGCTAGCTCAGGGAAATCCATTTAGAAAATCAAATATGGGTAAATACTGCTGTCATGTACCTCCGTGCCCTGAGTCCACCCTGACTTTGATGTCCTGAATATGAACGAAGGATGCTTACATAATTTATCTTGGGCTAAGCCAAACAACAGCCAATAATATTTATTGTGCCGTGAGTAATTATAGGATATTGTCACCAATTAGAATACTAATAAGGATCTTTTTTTTGCAAATGCAGCCACTGATATTGTTGAATTCTAACAACACAATTTAAAGTGCAGTCCTTACACTGCATCTTCATCATCCGCCCGGCCAAAGTAGGGTTGACTGGAAACTGAAATGGCTGTAATAGGGAAGAAGCAGAGTATTACGTTAGCAGCAGAAAAACAACAGGATGCAGGCTATTTTTCAGCCCAGGAAACAAATGAGCAATGATATTCTCTTAGCCTAGGACACAGTCAATTTAAAAATATAGTGCAGAATGATTTCATTTGCCAGTGCACACAAAGGAAATTGAATTTTCGTTTATCATTTTTTCCTCCCACATACAGAGTCTTCTAGATGCTCACAGACATGAACTGCTACCCTAGATGTTTCTGCTAACATTTTCTGAGAGAGGAGAGTGTGAAATCACTCAAACCACAGCAGCCCTGGAGCGGATTTGGTGGAATTGATGGGTCCTAGCGACTAATTCAAGTCTGATCTGTAATCATCAACACTACATCAATACTCCTCTGAAGTGGTATGTTCCAATATCTGGCTTGCATCTTTCGAAATGGGAAACAACATTAACTATCAAGAAAAAAAAATGTATCGATCCACAACATTTTTTATTTTTATCCACATTTAGTTCTTGTTGCCTCAAGAAAATACTTTTTTTTCTTTTTTTCTACTTTATTAAGGATTGCTTTAGTTTTTTTGAGTTTGTTTGTTTTAATGGTGGCCTGGAGATGGGTCTCTGACCTATGTCATCAGTGACATGTACACACACTGGGGTAGAAAAGATACCAGAATCACTGATGAGAAAATCAACATGTGTGAATTTGTTTTTGAGCCTTAAATTGCACAAATCATAAAAGTAAAGGGTGAAAAATGTTCTTTTTTCCAAGAAGAAATCCCTCCAGTTAGCCAAGATTGCTTAATTAGTTGTTAGCTTCAGCAATCTGGTCAGACTTGGCAGCTGTGCAAAATGATGGCTTTGGATGGAATACGCATCATGTTGTTACCCTTATAATTTTTGAGAGAGGAAAAAAAATCAGTAAGTATGTGAGCCTCTTTCATGATCCTGTATGGCTGATAAATAATACTAATTAAATTCTGTATTGACATTGTTTGTTATGAGTGAAGCTTTGCCTTTATATACCAAAGTCCAGTGTCTCATAGAAACAGAAGGATTTTCATATTGTTACAAATCTAATACCCAGCATGAGTGTGTTTGTGCTCTTAACATGTGAAGCAGTCAAAGAGCAAGAAATTCATGCAATGCATGCACGGAACATGCAGCATGCAACTTTTCTGTTTTTTATGCTTGAGTTACTTGGCGCAGGGCCTCTGGGTGTTTTCTACCCTATTTGCTGTGCACGTATCCTTGATTGTTTGTAAATGGGAAACCTGTCAATTAAACAGTCGAGCAACTGTATCTTTTCCCTGCAGAACAGAGTTGACAGACTATCAATAGTTAACACTGTTGCAGGTGTATGAGAGCACATCTGTGGCAGTGGGCACTTATGGTGAGAAATCCTGCAAGAGTTGCGATGAAAAAAACAGTTTGATGCAGACCTCTAAAGGATTCCAACCCAGAGTTGGTATCGTCAGACACAGTGTGAGCATTAGGGCATCACATATGACAGATAAACTATCACCTTGAAAAGTAATCTCCCTCTATCTCCACCCCTGACACCCCCAGTCACTGCTGTGAGTTAGCAGGTAACAAATGATCGCACTCTACCCTCAAGCACTTTTATATGCATGTGTGCGTGCATGTACTCCTCTGCATATTCTGTATGATTTTATAAGCATTTCTGCATGTGTTCACATGTGTGCGTGTGTGAACGTTTGAGTACTGATGCCCGCAGGCAGATGTTCAGGGTGATACTCGGAGCTGAAACACTACTGAAAACGTGGTTTAGCCTTTTTCTCTTCAGCATAGCCCCCTCCCTCATAGCAATGCTGATCAGTATTCACCACGCATAGTGATGTGAGTCTAAGGACACAGCACCCCCTGTCTTTAATCTAGTGCAATGAACCATGGGTAAACACACTGTTTTCAATTTTCTTTACATTTAGTAAACAAAATGCACTCTGTGTGAGAAATCAGGAGCACCTTCCTAATACTGGTGTATATCCCTTTTGCACAATCCCAATCATGTCTTGTGTCAAACCTTTTCCTTATCTTATCTTTTAAAATCAGGGAGTGTTGTGTCTGTAGAAGGTTTGCTTCTCCATAAAATAATATGGTGAAGGTTTTTTTCTAAAATCACTAAAATATAGCGAAATAAAATAAAAAAATGGTTATTTGATACTACAGAATATGTCTTTTTGGTTCCTTGAAACTGGAATCTCAGACTGTGTCCTTCCCTTGTCACTGAAACTTCTACTTTTCTTTTTTGCACCAGCTACTCTACAGCTTACCATATTTACGTGGGTCCTTGTCTGCTGGAAGATTGGAGCGTAGGATGAAGTTGTTGAGGCTGTTTAAGTATGCTGGCATTGTGTGGTGGCCCTCAGGGTTGAACCAGACCTACACCCGTGCAAGCACAAACACAGACACACAAAGCTCAGGGTATATACATCTCTACAATATAATTCTTTTCCAACGTTTTGAACCTAAGGCTTTAATGACACAATGAATGCAGACGTCATCATATAAGGACATTTCTACAAATAAAAAGTGCCACAATCTGTGCAGTAAACCATATTTATATGACACTGAGGGTGTAAGAATGCTGCTCCATCTGTGAGAATGTCATGTTTTAACTTTCAACCACTCCTCAGTACAGAAATTAAAGTGATAATGAAACAGGCAGCAGGTAGGCAGGAGAGACAGTTACCTTAGATAGTGTACGGTTTTTGGGCACCGCCGTAACATCCATTTGCAAGTCAGGAGGGAGCTGCATACCAAACTCAAATCCGCCATACCTGAAAGAACAAGTGATACACTGTGTTTGTGCTTGTGTGTTCTTCTTTTAATAAACCTACAAATGAGAGGCATTTTGGGTAAAAACATGAGATCCCACATTTATATATTTATGTATGACTGACATGATCAATAAATTATTAAAGGTCAGTTTACATCCAGTTGAGCAAACCATCGATGGAACATGGTTTAAATTCTCAACGTGGCTTCATTAGGTTGATGTAAATACAGGCTGTATTCACCTGTTCCTTATGAAGTCATTCGCTGTGGCCACCAGGTAGTTTTCCACATTGAAACCGCTCAGGTTATAAACAGTCTGCGAGGAGGGGATCTTCTTATGGGGCGGCTGGAAGTTGTGCTCATCACAAATCTGCATTATATGGAACAGACAAACATATCACACGTGCCCATGAATTTAAGCACAGAAAAACACATACTGTACATGAGAACATGAAAATTCACATACGTGCGCACACACACATACACACACACACACACACACACACACACACACACACACACAAAGTCTTCTTGGTGAGCCAGACTCACCTGTTCCTTTTGGGTACATTCACAGACAGTAAATGCCTTGGAGCTTTTCCCGCTGGAACTCCATTTGTTTGTGCTTCTTGAGCAGACCCTTGAAAAGAAACATTCACAAAGTGAAATAGTGGCTCAGTGAAATGATGAGAGTCTGCAGCATGTGATAATGCCACAAGACTATCCCTAGACACACCCCACAACACATCTTAAAACTGAGTTGATATGGCCTGAATAAAGGGCGAAATCTACAACCATTCATACAGTGCTGTAGCTGCGAGCTTACATGAATTTGTAAGAACAGGTCCTAAATATTTCTCTGATATCAGTTCAGAACAGTTCTCAGTTCAGTGCTATAATATCATATTGTGAGAAATTTGTGCTTGTGTGGGTTGATGTTCAACTCCCCCACATGTTGCTGTCTGCCAAGTGCTCACAGGGACAGTTTGTGCAGATCAGAAAAGATTGTAGCAATACACGTCATTGCACACTTACATGCATCACCTTAGACCTAATTTAATCAACAACAATAGCTCATGGAGGGAAGCCATAGGACCATAAATGTATTTTGGTTTATATAATGTAACATATCATGAGCAGAGCATGTAGTCTCTTTTGCACCACAAGAACTCTCACTCTCTTTTTGGGGAAGAGAGTTTTAACATGCCTCTGAGGTCTGGTTCATGAGTGCCAACATTGATTTCAATGCCTATAAGGGAAAAATCTCCCCCCGTAAACATCAGGTGTTTATGGAATACAAATGATGCTCTCACATTGCAAGAGTCCTGCTGCAGGCTTTCAGCCACATGCGTTGAGCTGAGCAGCAGGAAAATAGAGAGGAAGGATGTGAGAGACCAGAGAAAGAGAACAGCAGGAATTGGAAAGAGGCAGACTAGTAAAATGAAACAAGGTGAGGGAGGAGGCGTGAAAAGAATGACAATGGGAGAAATATGAAAATACTGTATGTGCGGAAAAGAGTGGAATACATATAGGCACTGAGCCTGGGCGTCCAGAGTATCACAGACGAATTTATCATTTTCAGAATACAATAAGTTGGTATTTGAAGTGTGATTACGTACGGGTTACTGGACTTGTCGAGGCAGTTGTTATCGATCCCCGGGAATGACATCATGGTGTCTGTCAGATGGCTGGAGTTTGGATTCTTGTTACTGTGAAGAAAGAAAACAAGAGGTCTGCCTTTACTTAAAGGTAATGCAGAAATTGTATGAATTACACCATAATTGCTGTAATAACAGACAGATCTTTGTTTAGTAATTACTAATGGCATTTGTGGCTTTGTGAATAATTAGAATTCAAGGTTGGCCTTTATCACAGTTGTCTTAGTAGAGAAGATGGATTAAAAGTAATTTATTAACTAACAACATTGGGAATAAAATAACCACAGGGAGCCTAATCAGTGATTCTAATAAAACATCCTTACTGTGTGGAGCTGGACTGATTATAGTCCAATTTCTTTTTATTTATTTATTTATTTTTTGCCATTTCACATTTTAAGTGGATTTCTTTCATTCAGACCCTGTCCTGCCTTTAAACACACACAGACAGACACTTAAAATCAAACATTAAACAGACGCTACATTTGAACAATTCATCCAGACAGGTTAGAAAACACATGTATCTGAGAAGGTTCATAAAAAAGTGATACTCTAGTGTTGCAATCAATGGTTACAATATGAGAGGACTGAAACATTTTTGACTCTCTGCTACTCACAGTGCCCTCGGCAGAACCCCCACCCCCCAACCCTAACACTGCTCTAAAAATAAATAAATATCATTTTCCAAACTCTTTTCTATATCAAGCTAAAGAGGAATGGGGAGAGCGCCCACACGGTCTTTGATATAGATTGGCACCTCAGCATTTTCTCTCTTGCTACATACTCCCTTGATCAAACAACAGCACTCCTCAAGAATGAAGACATCTCGCAATCTCCTGACACTCTTAATCTCACTCACTTTGATCTCGTATCTCAGCCGTCTTCATCACAATCATCTCTTCCTCTCACATTCTCCCTCGCCCCCATCTCCTTAAGGTCCATCTGCCCTTCAACAAACTACGGCTTCACATTCATTTAATAACAAGTACGACATGTCATCCCCCACATATGATGTGGGAGCCCACTGGGCCAATCAAGCAATGAGATGCATCAAAGCTTCGTCAAAGATTCATCTAAATCAGATGGTGGTGTTGCACTTAGTGCTTTCAAGGTTTCAAATCGGGGACTGACCATTGGTCCAATGACCCATTATTCTGAGACCCCAATAGTTTGAAAAATTCCCAAGTGGACCGAAAGCCCATAGTCTGATGGCTGTTCTCCTGAAAACAGCCCATTGCTCTAAAGGCCCATTGCTGCAAAAAGACACTCTTGAGATGGAGTTCCGTGACTTTTCATTTCGTCTGATATTTAACTTTAACAGTTCTTCTGTGAACTAAGTTAAACTAAAGTAAGATGTGTAATGTTACTGTTTGACATTCCAAAACACCACCAGTAAGGATATTCATGCAATTTTTATAACATGTGATTTCATTAAATCAGAGTTCTGCTTTGTCAAACATGACCAAATTCATCAGAAGAACTGAGTGAATTGTGAGAAGTCTGTTTGAAGTTAATTTACATTCTAAATGACTGACGACGAGGCAAATAAAGACTTCAACTGTTTCCTACAGTAGGAGGAAAATCTGTTAACATATTGCAAAATTTAATGGAGCCAAGCTTACTGGTAAATATCTACTCCTTCTAAAAGATAATTTATGATTTCTTACGACTCATAAACACACACTAACTCACTTGACAAACATTTAACATAAGTTGGTATTAATTTTAGCTCCATGTAAAGTGAATAAACTTGATGTTTCTCAGATAATGCTCATCTGCCTTAACAACGCAGTTTACACATTTCTATAACTGCTGATTTATTAAACCACAGTTCTACTGAGTGAAACACGATGCTGAATTGAATTGAAATGCCACCTGGGTCTCAGTGAGATTAATCTCACCTTGCCATATGAACAAATAAACGAGAAAAAACTGTAGGGTTCAATCGACCTGCTCCAAACATGCTCGGTGTAAAAGCACCCTGATTAACCCTGTTTACTTCTGTGTACTCCCTTCCCTCCACGCCCTTGCAATACAATTGCCATGAGGACTGACCTGAAGAAAGAGTAGCTTGGTCCCATGTTGTAGAGTGCAGGGCTGAGCTCCAACTCAGGATAGTTCTGCAGGTTGCTCTTGATGGAGCCCAGGCCCATTGCAAACACAACGAACAGAACAGGAAGCAGGATCTGGGAGATCAGGCCCTTCCAGTCTCTACGGCTGTGGTGGAACCTCTTGATCAGTATGGCTGTCATCTGCTGCCATGCCAGGGCAATGCCGCGCACCGTGGACGAACCCGTGAGCTCTAAAATACATGAGAAGTGTCACAGCATTGAATCAGTTTTGTACTAATTCACTTACTTCCTTACTCTCTTGCTTTCTTGTCTGCTTTTTTCTCTCTAAGGCACGCTGAGCTAAAGGTTAACAGGCACATTGTATCACAAAAGATGGCAGAGCAATCCATCAAGATGGGTGTTCCAATTGGCAAAGTTGTAGAGTTGGCTCAGTAACTATTGCAGATTAAATATGAAAATTGAAAATCTAAAATAATGAGCCAGAAAAAATATTTCAAAAAATAATGGATGTGATGTCCGCAGGTGACAGAGCAAAGGAAAAAAGGAAAGAGGGGAAAAATCAAAACAATAAATGTGAGTTAAAAACGATTAGACGTACTGATCTTGTCACCAAAGCTGGAGATGCTCCCGTTGGGGTCTGTAGGGAAACTGTCGATGGATGCAGTGTCAGACACCGTTTCTGAGATTGTCAGGGGTCCATCCTCATCCCCAGCTTCTGTGTTTCCTTTGGTCAACTGGAGGAACACCTGCAGAGATAAAAACAAAACATTAACATCTGTGTAGGTCAGAGAGTGCACCAGTATAATTGCATGGCTTGTGATTATGCTTACATATAAATAGGAACAAGTACAGCTCCTCTGTTTTACACAGGGAATATTTAAATGCACCTCAGCAGTTGTCTCAGCAGTTTTTGTTTTCTCCACAATGACTGCTGTGTAACCCAGAGTTTTTGTGTGTGGGTGTGTGTGAGTATACCTCCTCTAGGGTTGTATCAGAGATGCCGTAGCCCCCGAGCTGCAGGGAATCCAGGTTGGCGTCTAGCGCAGTCATGAGGGAACGGTATGAGGAGGCAGTGGATGATGTGAACGGGGGCAGTGAGTAGACCAGGTCGCCCCCCTGGGCCTCTTTGAGTCGCGCCTCAGGTACATGGGCTTGGATAAAGGACTTCAGTTCAGCATTGTCAAGCGACTCAGATTCTAGGTTCTGCACCTGAGATAGAAACAGAGAAATAAAAGATGACTCATTTTACTTTCAAAATTACAAGATTACTTTCTGAGACAGGCCTGTAGGCACCGAGGACAACTAACAATTTGCTGCCAGTGTCTTAAAATTATTTTTTTATTCTCTCTTTTTTGTATTTGTGATATTTATCCCCCTGCTGGTATACAGACTCTGGTAATATGTTAGGTCACTAGGATTATCCACCCACTTTTGGAAGCAAGACCCTTGGTTATAAGATGTTGCTGTTTTTCATTGATGCATTGTCTAAATAAGGTACTAAGTGATGTGACTGAATTATTAAGGATGAGAGAAACTTAAGAAACTGGCAACACATTTTGATTGACACTGCCAGGGGTTTTCACCTTGAAGTTCTTCAAATAATTGAGCACTGACATAAGAGAAAGATGTTCATAAAGCTTGAAACAGAACTCTGACAATTTTATACATTTAATTCATTACGGATACTGCAGTTTTATACTTACAATCTTAACAATTATTAATCAAGAGAACAAAAATGTTAACAGGCAGAGTAAAAATATAATAACTTGCTATATTAGGAAAGCAGCTGAACATCCAATATGCTGTGAAAAGTTAAACCGGTTTGCAGCAGTCAGCCAAGCATCATTATTTTTCAGTTTTTCAATATATCTGATACCAATCACACTGTTATATATTGTGTGCAGAGCTAGTGTCCACTGCGGAGAAGATAAGAGTTCATTTACTCATGAACGGGGCAGCTCTTCCACAATAATCTTACCACCATAAACATTTATAATTTATGCTGGCTGAGCATTTTGCAAGATGCATCATTGTTAGGGGAAAGCCTGGGTAAACAGCATCAGCGATATGCTGTTACTTTGTCACTCTTAAGATAACGAATGTGGCCTTGAATCATTGAGCATGCACTTATGCTAAAATGCTAACATGGAGCAAGTGACTGCTGGGGATACATGGATGCTTTTTGCGTCTACATTCTCATTTAGTGACGACAGCAGCCTGGTCGTTCACAGACATGATTCATTTCTTATATGGATATGAAAAAAATATTTGTTAAAGAAAAAAAGAGTGACTGCTATTAAAGCGCTTTAGTCAAACATGGTGACTGGGTACCCCTAGAGTATAAATACCTTCTTGGTAAGAGTGAGTTTGTAGCCTTGACCCAGCTTGTCTTTCAGGTAGAAGGGGGATCCACAGCATTTTAAACCTCCTTTCTCCAGGAAGGCTATGCGATCGCTCAGCACTTCAGCCTCATCCAGGTGGTGGGTAGACATGATGATGGTGCGATCTGAAAGGACACACAAAAATATGCATTACTTATGTATTAATATACTATTTGTGTATGAATTATGTATGTATGTAAGCCATTACTATAACTCAAATTGAAGCTAAAGGGATTTGTGTGAATATTAAAGGATCTATCCCTCCTAAATCCTTTGATTTGATGTCAGTGAATCATACTCGGTAAGCTTATGTTTACCAGCAAAGCTAGTCTGTGGTGCTTTGTAGGAGTTTCAGAGCTTTGAGAAGGTTGAAAGAACAACAAGGGAGGAATGTTTAGATGTGCTATGGCAAAATTATTCCAGGTTTTCATTATTTCCCTTTCCTCGGGAGTACATTGAGGCACACAGATTCTCAACAACACACATGCAAACAAACAACCAAAAAAACAAGACATCACAAAGACGAAGTCACACACAAGCAGCTGGCACATATGAATCAGAGAAACAGGCACGCAAGCAGCAAGCGATGCAGAAAGTTTATCTTGAAATAGATTCCCCCGGCACCAGACTCTCACATTCTATACATCTGAGACAGGGCCAATTACACAGGATCTTTTCCACATCTACAATTATATGACATTTAGCAATCTCTTTCCTTGCCATTAATCCAGCTGTGGCTATTCTGTGAGAACATAAAGGAAAAATACCTCTGGATTTATTTTAGGTTAATTATATACTGAAAAGTCGGAAGCCCTACAGGGTCAGCTCCAAGCTCACTCCTCTTTCCTGCTTTTTTTCTTTGTTCCCTCTTAGGAAATAGTAAAGGGGAGGCAAGAAGAAATGTTTATGTGTTAGACTGATAATAAGAAAAGAAAAACACTGTAACACTGAATTGATCTGAAAGACGGGAATGCTTTTTCAGTATTGCTGTACATTGTGTACTGTGGGTATGTGTATGTGAGACTCACTTTTTTTATGCTGGATAACAATGTCCCAGATGCTGCGCCTGGAGCAGGGATCGACTCCTGTGGTGGGTTCATCCAGAACCACCATGCGGGAACCCCCTATGAAGGCGATGGAGATTGACAGCTTGCGCTTCATGCCACCCGACAGGGTGCCCACCCGCTTGTGTCGGTGAGCATACATGTCTGTCTCTTCTAGGATCCTGGTAGGGGGGTATCGATGAAAAGCATTTAACATGGAGCTCATGTTAAACATCTATGCATTACAACTCGGCTTCTGAGTAATATTTCCATCAGTTCCATCAGTTACCCGGCAGGAGTTTCTTAAGTGGTACAGTTTCTTGCCTTTAGGTACATGTTCATTATTGCTTCTCTTGTCACGCAGAAACCCTCCAGAAATAGTTTCATGATGCAACCAGGGGTTCAACCCATAACTTAATGATGCCACAGAATAACGATTTTTCTCATGTTTTCTCCCCTAAGCTTGAAACAAGGAAAAAGATGTTCCTAAAAATTATCATAGAGCAGGAGCACAGTATCATTCTCAGACTGAACTTAGTGGTCTTAAAAGTATCTTATGTATTTCACAGCTATCAAGATTTTTTTTTGGGTGCGCGTGGGGGGTGAATAACATGTCTAACAATTATCAAAACCACAGATTAAAATCCTTGCATCAAAGCAAGTGTAGCCATAAAATCTGCCTTACTGCAACCACAACTTAACATTACTTTAACTTTTTTAATTTCCCCTGTGTAACCACTGATGTCACTGGTGTTGAGTACTGGCTGCTGTTCACTGTTAAACTCTCATAACTCCTACTCATATTTCTTTTTTATTGGAGCAAGATGCTACTGTTTCCTTATGTCTTTAAAAAAAAAGGTTGGCAAACATATCAAACGGCATCATGCAGAAACCCTGACATCATCTTCAAGACGGAGTGCATTATGCTCTCTGCACTGGATGATTGGTCACTTACGTTCGGACTTGCTCGTGTAGTTCCCTGTGTGACCAGTGCGGGGCCTTGATCTGGCCGTACAGCAGTAGGTGCTCCTTGGTGGTCATGTGGTCAAAGAGGACATCATATTGCATGCAGACACCCAGCTCCTTGCGAATGTCATCAACGTCGGTCTGCATGTCTCTGCCGTACACCTCGATAGTGCCGGATGACGGGGCGAAGAGGCCTGTCAGGAGGGACCTACACACAGAGCAAAATATTCAGTAAGTGAAAATACTTGGTTGATAGATACATAAAATGTCACCAGATAATTAGTTATTATCATCTTAGTGTCATTTTTTGGTTATTTTATATTTGATAATTGGAAAAGTTGAAGAAAAGAAAAATTAAAATATCATTCAAATATAATGAAGTTTTTCAGTCACTGCTGCTCATGTTTGCTATCGGGCAAACGGAAGATGACCAAACAATGTTGAATATGACCATTTTTCTGTCCTATTTGCTCTATTTTTTTTTATCTTTTTATTTATTTTTTGATCATTTTTCCTCTAGCACATTCCTCTTTAATCATTATTTGTGGTCCAAGGAATATTATATGACATGAAATCGCCTCTTGGTTTTGGTTGATTTTCAATATTGTTAAATCTTATTCTGCTGCTGCACTCATTGTACGTTGCTCTGGATAAGAGCATCAGAGAAATGAGTCACATTTAAAATGTAAATGTAAGTGCTCCAGTTGATGAAGACCCGTCAGACTAATCTCTAACATGGTGCATTTGCTGTGCCAGATTTGGACAATACAATCTCCCTGTCAGCAGCAGATCCTTGAGATGATTAAAGGGAGGCACAAATCAAATTTAAAACACACAGCTTACAGTATATGAATGGTCAAAATGCATTTGTATTCATCCTAGAATATGCTGATACAGTGAGAAAGGAAAGACTTTGTGCAAAAACATACATGGTGGTGGTCTTGCCGGCTCCATTGTGACCAAGCAGTGAGGTGACATGGCCCTCGTAGAAGGAAACATTAAGGTTTTCAATGGCTACTCGGTCGCCATAGATCTTAGTGAGACCGTGGAGGGCAACGCCTTCTGGGAGCTCTGAGAAATCCTCACCTGCCTGGCAGGAAAGAGTGTTCTTGCCTGAGAGAAACATGGAAACAAAGGCAACCAGTAAATCAAACTAACAGGGGACTGGAATTAAATGAAAAGGAAGAAATATAAATGTAGTTAGGTGCTGAGGTTAGAAAAAAAATGACAGACCATGAAAGGAAAGATATTGTGTGCTTGCTTCAAAACACAACACCGGAGGAGAAGCACTGCTTATTGTTATCTGCTGATGGGTAGTACAATGTTTTTTTGTGTACCTTTTCCCTTGTCGTCAGAGAAGACAGGCTGGTTTTTATGCATGATGTTGGAGAAGAGGCGTCCTTTGCTTCCTTTATTCTTTGACTTAAAGCAGCAGCACAGGTCCATCCAAAAGGAGGCTTTGAAGGGGAAGTACCACGGGGCTGGGATGCCATATTTTCCTGATGGACAAAAAAGAACCAAAGATCTCATGTGAGTCTTATTTATTTATTAGGACCATGTACATTGCTATGTGCATTGCTAATAAATGTTACCATTTCATTTACTGTACCATAGTTAGCTTATAGATAATTTTCATCTGCAGTTCCTTTAACAGTCACAATTTAAACATAAAACAAAACTAACAAACAATACAAAGCAACTCTGCACTCTGATTACTGCAGTAACTGAAGCAAATATTTCAGCAATGCTGATATTTTATGCTAATGTTAATATTGCCATTAAAGGATAGGTTCATATTTAAGCCTATCTTTATATAAAACTAATTGCTCCTCTTGTCCATACTGGCTGCAAAAAGATTCCATCTTCAGGCAATTTCAATGTAAGGGAACAAAGTTCAGTCTGTTCTGTGCAAATAGTCTCTATAGATACCAACTTGATTTGTCTAAGTCTGTTAAAGCCTTGAAGGGGAACTCTGCCGATTTTACACATCAAAGTATGTACTTTGAAGTACTACTGCATGTGAAAGATGTTGCATAAAGCCTTTTGTAGCTCCAGAGCTGTACAACAAATTGCCACAAGTTAGGGTTGGGACTGAAGACTATAAGTTCAAAAGTGAAAAAATTCTGGGGGTGCTACATTAACTACTAGTAGCATACACCTGAATCTGTACCGTCAAGTGAATCCAGTCAATTGCGTGGTGGATAATGTAGTTAATGTGTTGAAATTAGCATTGGCTGAACATTTTTGCACAAGAAAGGACTGTGGATTTTGTTACATTACAGTTACATTATTACAATTATGAACAATAAACTTTTGTCAAAGAACATTGAGTATATTGTTAGACTAACAAAAGTACAATCTCAGTTTGACAAATTATAGGTAGTCTTGACAAATCCTGCCTGATGTCCTAAAATGGTCACAGGACACAACTCAACTAGCTTAATGATTGAGGGCTATTGTGCTCTTAACGCATTCATTTCTTCAGCAGATCTGAGCAAACAAGAAAACATATTTTGCTTCTGCAAGTGCTAAGAACAGCTACTAACCTGCAGCCAATAAAGCTAAAAAAACAGATCATCAGGACTAGCTGAATGGAAATCACAACAAGCAAATCTGTGTTCGCCTTGACCATGTTTTTGTAGGCTGAGCCTAACCTCCTTTTTCTGCTCAAAGAACAAAATAATGGGGATATGTGTTCTGATTTGGCCATGAGAGCTGTAGGACAACTTTGTCTTACAAAATGGCTCAACCCAAGAATTAGATGTGCCTTTATATATCTTGACAAATTATGGTTATCAGAATTTTTGAGCACCTAGACTTTGAATCAATCTGCTTAATTTTTAAAGTCTTCTTTGATTTTCAGTGCTACGGTTTACCTGGGAAGACCATACGGATGTAACCCCCGATGATGAAGTAGAGGATGGAGTCGATGAGCATCAGCCAGCACAGCCAACCAAACGAGGCTGTGTCCCCAGCCATGGGTGAGGTGTATGAGTTGCTCCACTGAATTCCTGAAGAAGTCAACAGAGGAAATGTTTTATTTTGTCTCCCATTTACTCAGTTGTCTTTTATGTCAAAGAGATCTTCTTTGATGCTAGTCAGACACTCTCATACCTTCTCCTTGGGACTCGTAGCGAGAGATGTATTGACTGGCGTAACTGAAACAGGTCGGGGAAAATAAACTCTGTGGGAAAAAGAGAATCAAATTGGACAGGATACCAAAACAGAAGCAACAAAAAAGAAATACCAACAAATAAACAGTAGCCTCTTTTTCCACCATGCCTTTCTCTAATTTCTGTAATTTGACCACTCTGTGGTATGAAGTGATGTACTTCAAAAGCCTTTCCTGCCATGATATGAATCATTTTGATCAAGGTAAGGCTTTAGCTGAGTGGGATGATGTTATGTTAAATAAAAAATGAAATGTCTGACCTCAAATTAATGATCATTAGATGTCAAGCACAAAAAATTGATGTCACTTCGGAAAAATGTAAATATATGAAATTTATGTCAGCATAAGAAGGTAGAAAAACTGCAAACAGAAAGACATGCAAACTGTCTGTTTACCCTCCACTACATCCCTATTACTTATTCATGTTGAAATGAAAAATAATAATACAACCTCACAGTAGAAAACAAAGGCAAAGGCTGCTGTTTATTCAGACATTTTCATAAAGGAACTGGAATCTTTTGAGGCTGCACTAATATATTTTGAATCATAATGTCTGTAAAAAGTTGTTTTCTAAGATGAATAGAGTAAATAACATTTTGAAATAAAATGAAACAACATTATATCTACTTCTCTCCTCATCTCATTCAGCTCCAAGCATCTTCTCAAGCAAATTATATTATTTGCTGTTTCAAGTTATTAGACACATCATAGTATACACAAGTTTAATATACATGACTGATGAAAAGAGGAGGTTCAGAGTTGTCTCACCAGGGCGCTCTTCTGTGCCAAGGTGAGATTGGTCTCCAGGGCCAGGACCACGATGTAGGGGAAAAAGCAGAGGATGTAAAGGAGGCTGCCACTGAGGCCAGCAATGTAGGTCTTGTCAAAGAAGGAGCTGACCAGGTAACTGAAGGCCAGGATGCTCAAGCTATAGTCACAGAGGTATAAGAAAAGGATGAAGCCATCGCTGTGGGAGAGGATGCCGCCGTACTTCAGCACCAGTGTGAGGATGAAGACAGTTAACACCAGGTAAATGGCACACTCCAGGAACCAGGCGAAGAAGTGACTGAGTGGGTTGACTCCCATCATCTTCATGTACTGTGGGACAAGAGAGAATAAAACCATTGAAATGTCAATTAAAAACAAAGGCAGTTTCTGTGCTTTCATGATACTGGTGTTGAAACAAACAACAAAAACTGGAAGTAAGCAGGAAAGAAAAGTCATTTCAACACTTGTGGTTGTGTTCAAAAGTCAGTCAAAACACTGTCAACTGTTCAGAAGTAATTTTGTATTTGTCACTCAGCCATAAAAACAAAACCAGAAACAGAATGTGAATGTCTCTATTTTTAGAAAGACAAAAAAAGGAATGGGCACTATCTCCCAAAGTCTGAGTTTAATGCAAAAGTACATGTATATTTATATGCATATATAAATAAAAATTACCTCATGCAGCCTCAGCTCTCTCTCATGAACCAGTTTCTTCACAAAATCAGCCACGAACAGAACCCAGGCAATCATCAGCATGATCGGGAAGACAAAAGAGATGGCCTCCAGGTACCTGGGGAATAAAGAGATGCCAACTGTCAATCAAATGTTTCGAAAACCTAACATCCAATCACTGTCAACAACAGCAGATGAACAGGCCTATAATTCAGTTACTGGCATGACAAGGACACAGCGATGCAGAGTGGAAGAGCAATATTCAAAAAGGAGATTTTTGACAGCTGTGTTCTGATCCATGTATTATTTACGCAAAATAAATGACTCTTTATAATTTTTTCGTGTCCTTATATTATCTGGAGCCTGATACAAAGGTGCGTACTGTTTTTCATACTACACAAACATATTTCACAGCTATCATGTCGGGAATTGTGTTGCTGAGTAATAAATCAGAAGGACGGAGAGGCGAGGATCACCATATCTCTTAGTTGGTCTGAAGGCAGCCAGCCAGAGACAGTGGCCCGCTGGTGCTTCTGAGATGAGATATCAGCACTGTCTTAAGAAGCACTCCAGGGCAAGCACAAACATAGCCATTACATTCAAGCATGATTTATGGGAAACAATGTAGTCTATCAATGCACAAGTTAATGCCAAACCCGTGTTGGATTGGATATACACTACAGAGATGAGTGGTGTTCTTTATAGATGGTTATTAGAGACCTGAAAGCTGTTTGAGTGGTTGAGTGTATATGTGCATAGACTTCAAAATTGAACTCACAATAATAGTGAATATTCATGGACATGGTGCCGAGCCAATTATCATGAGAAAGGCTCCTGTGAGTGACTACTTACTGACATTCCCAAGTGGCAAATGAATAATGAGAGAGCATGCATTATTCCACATCAATGCCTGTACGTCCCCTCAGAGACACTGTGTTTGCTTTCACATTTCTCTGCATGCATCCATGTGGGAGCATGTTCATATTGCATATGTGTGTGCTTGTGTGGGTGTATCCTTGTGTACACTGAGGACACTCACTCATCTCGGTGATGGCATGGATAGGGGAAAGGCTGAAGCTGGACGGCTGGGTCTGTGACTCTCTGTCCAGTCTGGGTCTCAATGATAGCCCGTTCAATGTTCTCCTGCAGGTACACAAAGCCCCGGTTGTAGCGTAGCGTCTGCCTGGCTGAGATGTGTGAATCCTTCACAAAGAAGGGGTCACGGACTCGGTCAGTGCGCATGACGTTGTCCATGTGCATGCGGATAGTGTAGCTGACTTTGGGTTGCAGGGTGGATGTGGAGGAGGAGGACCTGGCCTGACGCTTCCTGGATGAGTCCTGATCTTTGGGAAGCTTGAAGATGACACCTTAAAGACAGATTGCACCATCTCACTGCAAATATTTTGAACTGAAGTACAACATTGAAACATCAGACTGGCTCTTTGTATGTTCCATGCCCTAGATAAACTGTTGCCCAGAGTCAGAACTCCCAAAAGTGTCCTCATCTCAACTCATTATGAAAAGACAAGACACCTTTAGAGGAAATGCTGTAGATTAAAAAATGTAAATGAGTATATGTTTGATAAGGTGCTTTGAAGTTGAAGTTGCCAGCCTCTGTCATGAGCTAGGCTTACACACATAAAACCTTGGTGTTATTTTACTCATAAACCCTAACACAATCCAGTATTCATTTTAGGCACAATTCCAGAAAAAGCAGAAAATTACTGCACATTGACAGGCAGTGTTTTCTTTTGTCTGGCTGGCTGCAAAACTAGGCTGGAGTTTTCTGTTTTGTGGAAAACCCCAGTGAGTAATCTATTGAACTTCTAAAGGGGAAGAACAATCAATATCATAAATCTTTTTCCAGTAGTTACAATATATAATGTGGTGTAAGTTTAGGCAAAGCAAGAGCATTTTGAATAGCACAGTGGTTCAGGTGAATGAAGGTGAAATACACTGTCAAAGAAGGCAAAAATAGCATCCACACAAGCAGATTAGAAACTACTGTATGTCCTGGATGCATACTGCCCTGCCCAGTGGACATGGCAGACTGAATGAATCTGGTCTTTTACCATAAATCTGGTTAATTACACCCAATATTTACTCACTGGCATAGAGATTACGGTCCTTGGCGAGGTCCTGAGCCTCACTGTTGAGCTGATCGGCAGTGTCGTACCCACGGTAGCGGTCAAATTTGATACAGGAGGAGAGATTCACCATCAGGGTGGACAAGGTGGTTATCTGATTCAGCACATGTTTGTTCTTCTCCAGCATCTCTGTCATGTTAGCTTTGGTAAACATAAGAAAGAAATTTACTGGCAGTGCAAATGCAAAGCAAGAAGCAGCAGCATATTTGTTGTGTCTGCTCTGTGTCAAACCCTGTTATGTTATATGTTAACTAAGATGAAAATGTGCTCTGACAATACAAGGTAATCCAATTAAATACCCGCATGTCAAAGCCAGAACTTGTAGGAAACATGACTGACATGCATAATCACATTAAGGAGAGACACCATAAATGATGTGAAATTTGTTGAAATGAGCATAATGCTTCCTGTACACCTGAGAAGCAGTGCTATTTTTTGATAGCGTGGATATTTTACAGGCAATATGTGAGGGAGGAATATAGAGGTAAGCCTGGTATCTTCTGCTTACAAAAGTAAGACCTTCAAATGCTCACTCACAGAAGCTGCTGAGCGTCTCCTTCATACTGCCAACATTGATGTCTGTCTGCATCTCAATGAAATTCTTCACAAAGGCATTGCCGAGGGAATTCTGGGATGAGGGGAGAGAGAGCGGGAGAGAAGATGCACAACAATCAAGACTCAGCTGCTGCAACTCATCGAAGACCACTGCAAAGTTTATCTGCAGATTGTCAGACGACAGCGAGCCAGCTAGAATAATCAGATATACAGCAAACATTTCTGAGTTTTCTTACCTGCAGCATTGGCAAAGTGTGGCTGAGTATTTCGGCGGACTTTATGATGTAGCTGGAGGATTCAATCCAGTTCTCGGAGTACTTCCTCAGATTTGCAAACTCCTGCAAGGTGCTATTGGCCTGTGCAAGGACAGGACAAGGACAAGAGAATGTGAAATGAAATGGCTGGATATCAGCGAGATTTCATTACCTGCAGTTTTTTTGTGTTTGTGTGCATGTGTGGTTGCTTGAGTCTGCGAAGGTCACAGTATACTCTAAAACTTGCTGAAAATAGAACCACAGCAGAAGGTGGCAGTGCATACAAGTGTGTGTACGCCGCATCTTTGTATTTCTTGTTTATCACAGTTGGGTTCGCATGAAGACAGAAGAAGTATGTATAACTTAGAAGAGCTAGAAATAGAAATAGCAGTGACAAAATCTTCTGTAAACGACAAACTATGTTAAGGCGCAGTTTACAAGCTGAGGAGCTGACCCTATGTGTGTGGAGTTTTTTTCTAGCACAGCGCTTCAAAACAGGGAAATTTGTTGAAAAGAAAGTGAAGCTGCCATAACACAAGCTCAAGTATCATCATTTCCACAGACTATGTGAATAAATCCTTGAACCAGGTCGGCTAGCAAACCTTTGTAATCCAATCAGTCACCAATGTGCTACTTTGGTTATTAAACTTAAAAATCTAAAATTGTTTTTCATATAAAATACACTACAGCTTTGAGAGTGTGTGTGGGTGGAGTAGAGAGGGGGTAATCTATACTGAATTTACAGTTTACCTTCTCCATTATACCCCTGGTGATGGGTGTGTCAGGGGTGTAGAGGATTTCCCCCATCAGCATTGGTTTGAGGAAGGCCCAGGCGATGGCTCCTCCTGTGGTGTTGACCATGTCCAGGTACATGTTCATGCAGAAGGGACCTACAAATGGACAGAAAGCAGGAGATCCATTAGACACACAGTATTCTCAAGGATGCAATGTTACATTTGTCCTACGTTAAAATGTTTTTGAGTATAGAGGATAAGGCTGGTGTTATTTGATATGTTTGTTAAAAAATTTCATGAAAACCAAAACCAAAAATTCATTCTTCCTGAAGACTACAATTATACATTTATAACAGGGTATAAAAGGTCATTTCAATGAAACAGTTGGTCACAGCAGGAAGTAGTGCATATGTTGGGGACTATTTTCAGCTGAAGATGATTACACATTTGGTGTATGTCAGCAGGACGGTGTAGGTGGGATTGACTCAAAATAAACTACTACATGTTCATCATAATGAAGGAACACTGACTTTAATAGTTTTTGGGCAACAATTAAGAACGATGGGTCATTGCTAGGTTTACTGTTTTCATGAGATTTGTTGACTGTAAGAAAAACATTGAATATTGTCACCCTTGCCCTTTAAAGTTGCATTAGGAAATCCCAAATACATATGTGCTAAAATGGTGATTGCATTGATGATAAAATTCAGTTTGTAAGAGCCCAGAATCTGTTCATCTCTCAACATACTGGCATTTCGAGGTAGCTTGAACCTATCAATCATCTCCTCCCTCTGGTGGTTGTCGGGGAAGGAAGAGTTTAATTCTGATTTCCCGATGGGAAGTTTGGAGATTCCAAACAGAGCCAGGATACCGTTGCTGCACAGCGCTCGAGAGATGGTGACGAATGTAGCTCGGCTAGAGATGCTGGCCCTCTGTCCTCTTGCCATCTGCGTAAAAACAGATGTCAAATTTAATGTTGTGCATGCAGCCGAGTATAATCATAAGAACATTATTGATGTATTTGAAATCTTTATCTTTAGCTAGGCGTAAGTTTATTGGTCACACAAACATAGAAACACTCATGAATAAGCACTGCACAGTACTAAAGATTACATACTTGGCTGAATTCGTTGTTGGTCGCCAGGTTGAGGTCTTTCATGGAGAGCAGGTAGCTTTGCAGCTGTTGAATGGCAGGAAGCATCTTGTCCATCATGTTAGTTACAACGTTAGCCATCTCAAGCATGACTCCCACCAGGCTCTGCATGTCTTCAGAGAGCACCATCTGAAAGAAAGGGCCCATTATTCACACCGTCTCTTTGGTTTAATGTTTCTCAGTATGACTATTCTCTTTCTTCTGTAGTCTTTAAATATAAATTCAACAAGGGAAATTGACATATAAACATTTTATGTTTTACAAGACCCGATTTCTTAGTCCTGCTGATTTTTTTATAGCTAGATATGATGCATGTGGTGGAAGACAGCAACCTGCAAAATGCTTTTTCAAACTAAAAAATTCAGTTGAATGAAAGTGATTAAATAGTGAAGGCCATTTCCCAAAATTAATAATCCTCTCTTAAGAATATCTCAAGTCAATCTGTTAAGTCAACAAGACTAAACGAATCAAGTAGTATCAGCTGATGTTTCAGGCAGCCACAACTGTATTTTAGCCAACAACTTTAGAGGCCATTATATATAGTCAATCTTGGTGAAATAGTTTTCAGTTTTTATTTTAACAGTGAACATTTTAAAATAAAAATAAAAGTCAAGCAACCAAAGATGTCTTTTCAACACAGTAGTGCTGTCATTTAGATCTGCGACCATTTCAGTCTCAGTTATCCATGACCTGAAACTACAACCTTATTTTTTTATCGGTAACCAGTTGTTAGAAAGTAAAAAGCTCACAAATTAAAAAACATTCATCTTAATGTGCCAGTGATAAACACTGTAGCAAGATACAAGATACAAGATAGTTTCTCAAATCTTTTGTCCCCTCTCCACTTGTAGAAGTGTGTCAGTGGAATAGGTAAACGTGCATTGACTATTTTTTTTGTCCACTTGGGGGCAGCATAAACATGCTGTAAACACAACATTGACATATTATCACCCTATAGATGATAAGGTGAATCTGTTAGCAATAAGTTGCTTATTTACACATCCAGCAGACAAGGCACTTTAAATACAGCAAGATTCATGAATCAATCAGTAATTAAGTGTTTCAGATTTAGTTTCAGTGCTGCTTGCAAACTAGAGGTATGTATGCATGCCTAGAAGTGATTTTTTGATTAGAAACAAAAAGCAAATATGAGGACAACAAATAAAATTTAAAAAGCAGGATGAAAATAAATGAAACTACCTTTTATGGTCACACAGAGAAAATGTTGCACTTCAAATAGAAAAGGGGTCTATTAAAGAAACCTGTTTGTATGATTTTTTTAAGTAGTGGGCTATTGAGTGTATCTATTGTAGTTAACTAGATTGCTCTGCACCTTGTTAAGTCTCATGGATGGACAGTGTTTGTTTTGGTAGATCAATTGGAAAAAAACATCAGTTGTAAAATAAATTATTTAAAACGTGTTAGCTTTGTCTAGTGAACATTGTACTGTAGAAAAGCATTTCTCTCTGCCTTATATGTTCCTCAATGTCCTCAAACAAACACAATGTAGTATCAAAAGTGCTTTGTAACTGCCCAACAGAAATGAATTATTTCTGTCATTCCTTTCTTTTCTGTCCATTCAGCCATTACAGAGGAAAGTGCAATCACAATATTCACACATTTTCTGGTCTTTTTAGAAAAATACAGGGGGAAAAAAATCATGAACAGCTGATGAAAGTCAACCATGTTCTTTTTTTTTCTATTGACAAAAGACTCAATATGAATTCAGCCTTACTCTGTAGATGAGTTTTTCCACGTTCAGATGGTAAGACATCAGCAGTGAAAAGGTGTACCACTGCTGGACAGACATGGAGCAAAAGGTATTGAAGATGACCTCATCTGCCTGTGTCATGTTCCCAGCTGCTGTAGTGTCGCAGTGACGCAGGTTGATGAACCACGATAGGATCTGTTCCAAAAGCATTAAGAAAGTTATGGAAACGAACAGGTATAAAAACATGATCTAAACCATTTTATTTTATTCAGATCACTGATACCAGTATACTCCTTTGTTCACCTGAGGCTTCATAAGATAAATAGGCTTCCAAATCTTGAGCTAGTGCAGCATTTTGTACCCTGGTGAGTGTAATTTCTCTTCCGTTTAGTGAAAACAACATGTGGTATGTTAGGGACAGATCAGTCTTACTGCTTTAAATGCTTGGCAAGAATTGTGAGCAGTCAAACATGCATGCTGAGATTATAGAGAAAATTTGTGAAGATAAAACAGAGACAGGAAAAATATCACCTCAGTTTAACTGTTCTTGAAGCTGGCGATCACAGAAATGTGTTTGTTCCAATTCAAGGGACATTCATGAGTCACATACAGAAGCTACAAGCACATCTAATTTTGTTGCTTTAATCACCTGTATTGTGTGAAGACAATAAAGTGTTATAACCCCAGCTGACAAACTGTATTGAAGTGATTTTCTCTGCAATATAATAGGTGATGTACTAGCAAAGACTTTCAGAACAAAGAGTTTTATTCCACTAAATCACATCTGCTGTAGTTAAATGGAGGACCATGTATGGTGACCACTGTGTGATTTTGATTGGACTTGCAATTCTGTATCCATTGTAAAGACAACATCTTACTTTACTTTAGCCTAATTGATACTGTATTAAATAAGACAAGCTGGCTTTACAAAATACAGCTTTTGTGCTATTAGCTGAAGGTTACAGGGTTATCCTACAACGTAAATGAAATTTCATTTTAGTTGCACCATGTGACACTAGCCTTCGGCAAAGTATATAGGCCTAATGAAAAAACAATACAATTATACACATAATATGCTTGTCGATAAAGAGAACTGCAGAAATATGTTACAGCTTTGAGGATGTACAAATACTTGTTCTAAAAAGAGTACTGTAATGTGAGCATTACAATGTGTCTTCAAATTCTGTGAGGTAGTAACTAAAGAATAATAATTTTTCTAATCTGTTTTAAAACAACAGTCAGGTACCCATATAAACATTGAAATAGGTTTTATTTGCTGTAATCAGTCCTGCTGTTCATACTGACCATTAGTCAAATCAAGTCAATATCTGACTACTTTGGACAACTGAAGCTCCATATTAGCTTCAAATATACTTTTAAATACATTTTCACACAAAACAAGGACCAAGGATTTTGTCCCCCATCACTTACATTGTAAGTGCATTATTAAGGGATCTTCTAACGGTCAGTATGAACAGGAGGAATTATTAAAGCAAGATAATATGTGCCAATGTTCATTTGGGCACCAGACTATTGTTCTAGGAAATTGTGAACCTATCCTTGAACTGAGGATGTCCCTGACTCACCTGTAAGTTGTTGTTTGGTAGTGCCGTCTCCATCAGCAGTGCGAGAACAGTTGGATCAAAATCCATGTACTTTTGAACATCCAGAACGAAGGCTGTTTCATTCCTCAGCAACTCACCGACTGTCACCACTCCTGATAAATACAGTGATATACAGTCAGTGTAAAAATAGAACCAGTATATTCTACGGTGAATGCTATACCAAAACAGCCTGTAACATGTTGTATTAATTCAATGAATTCTTCAAGTAGGTGTAAATCAGTTCTTAATATAGTACTGTATGGCATGTTTTCTGCTATTGAATGGGTGCAATGGCTGCCTTAGGGTGTGTCCACATGTAGCTTTTTTTTCCAACACCTGTTTTGTCTTATGTTAAATAATCAAGCAGCAAGGAAAGTGGTGGCCTTAGATACAAATGAGCAACAAGTGAGCTGAAATGAGTAGTCTGTTGTTATGGAAACAGGGTTTGTGATCTGCTTTTAAAATATTACCCTTTTAAAACAAAAATGCCATGTCACCACAGCTTTAAATCAGGGGGTTGGACGGTTCAATACTGACTTTTGAATAATAAACTACATTCACTGGGTCATATAAGAAAACAACAAAATCAGTAAGAGGTACAATGTGTGTCGAGCAAATAACAAAAATTAAGGGAATATCTGTTAGGTCCACATTAAAATTGGTGTAGAAATGTATAATATGATATTGTGAAATACAGAAACTGTTGTGATATAGAGAAATGTCTCACCTGGAGAGGTGATGTTAATGTTGAAAGAGCTCAGGCTGCTGGTGTTAAAGCCCAAACCTTGACTAAACATAGAAGTCCTGTAATCCCATACACACACAGACACACACACATGCACACACAGAGAAACATAGACACAAAGAGATAAATTCACTTTAATCAAGGAATAGAAAAGTATTTTTGTAGCGGAAACTTCATTTCAATAAAATAAATTGCTGCTAGGCCTCCTGCAGGCTAAATGGGCTGAAACTCAGTTAAACCAACAGTAGAAGACGTATACTGGCCCCAGATGACAGCAAGAGATAACTGTCTGATTTTCTGGACTTCAATAGCCTCAAATCCTGTGAGGTGAGTTCTGCCCCAACCATGCTGTGATACTATTTAGCAAATTATACCAAAGGGATAAGTGAGATAAAGATATAGACAATGGTGAGAGCAGCTCTCTCTGAACCAAGTGGCACTCACTGCTATGAAAACCCTTAAAAGAAAAACATCTGAGAAAGATGAAAATGACACTGTACCAGTTTGTCTTGACATCGTAGGTGCTGGGGTCTCCGATGACGGTCTGGAAGATGACATCAGACAGAGCGGTCGTGTTCATCATCAGACTCTGCAACAGGACCTGGAGGCTGGGTAGAAAAGTGTGACACAGCTGACCCGGCTCTAGAGATAAGGCCGACAGCAGCACACGCACAGTCTCCGTTTTCTCCAAGGCGCACACCTACAACAATTCAGTCAATAAATCAGTCACACCATAATGAGTTTCTGGCAAAGTCTCTTGATCAAACACATGCAACAGAGATTGGTTGGTTGGTTATAAAATGCCACCCACTGTGACATGGGAATATTTTACTTTAGGGTTCATTTGAGGACTTAAAGGTTAAAAAACTCAATACAAATAGAAGAATTTGATCAGTCTTTTCTGAAAGGTTTTGTTGTGAATCTGTCTTTAAGACTTTAAGCCCTGGCAGCATTGTTTTGTAGAAGCTCTGCGGTACAACAAAAAAACATTTTAAATTTCAATTCAAAATTATTAGAATTGTTACATAATTCTAATTATAACCGCGCTTATTAAAACTTGTTAATCATTCAACGTTCTGAAGTACTATTTTTTCCCATTTTGATAAATAATAAATGTGTGACAATGGCAGAGTTGCTGCAGAGACCTGGGATGTCAGGTTGCCGAGTTGCTCTGTGACACTTGTCAGGTTAGTCTGGAAGAGGTTGGCGGCTGTCTCGATGGTCTGCTGTATGAGGATCAGGTTCTCTGTGAAAGGAGGAGAGGAGAGAGAGCGAAGGGAAAAAATGAGGGTAAAAAAGAGGTTATTAGAGTTAGACAGAAAGATGGGATGGGAAAGGAAAAAGAGGGCAATAAGGTCTGTAAGGTGACAGAATAACATGACATCCCACTGGGCTTCATTACGACTCGCACCATTACAGGGCAGCGTCGTCAGCCAGCGAGCAGCAAATGATGTGCTTAAAGTGAAGGCCTGTGTGGGACTGATGGGACCAGAAGGGTCAGCAGTACTAGATGCTGTCGTGCATTAAAATACATCTGACAAGTTCTAAGACACGCACCTCCTCAGGCAGCAAGATGTGATGACAGAATATGTAATTAGGCCAAAATTAGACAATGGGGATGTTTAATTTCAGGGTGCTCAACACCTAGAGGCCTTTGCGACAGCAAGAGTTCACTCTGTGTGTGTGTTTGTGTGTGTGAAGAATAGTGGGGTTGCAAAGAAGTGAAGCTGCTGCTGCTGCTTACAAAGTGAGTCTATGCACTAAAAACATTATCACAGAAGCACAGACGCCAATTAAAAGGAGGTCATAGATGTCCACTTGTGTGAGTGCGAGGGGAGACGTTTAGCGAGGGCAGACAGGATAAGTGATTGAATTCTACTTTGCTAATGAGATTTAAAAAGGTGCTGAGTGGCTTTCTGCTGGAGAAGGGCCATATGGCCCTGGGCTCTTTGGGAGCTCAAGCTAAGCTGGTGTGAAGTCTTATTCCTCATATCTCCAGAATGAATTATGCTTCACTATAATCATGTATACAATAACAACAGCATTAACAAAACGGTTTATAGTCTTCCCATGGTCTCGCAATAGTTATGAGGGTCAGAGAAAAAGGTGGCACTGTTCCAAGCTGTGTGATGGCATGGGCTGACTGACTGTGCTTATAAAATGCATACATACTGTCACAGCAGGTATATAAACACAAGCTGCAGCATCAGTGCGAGCACTACAGTGCAGCAACAATTAGACTAAGCATGAATGGGAGGAAATTCACTGAGGAGTCAGTGGGTAAAGTTAATTTGGAGAAACTGTGAGAATAAAGCATCAATTTGGGGATTCTCCATTTAAAGGCAAAATGAGAAGGATTTGTCAGTTGCCTTTAACTAATGAGTGCACATTTCTCATTATAAAGCTGTCCTGAGTCCAAGAAGCCTCTCATGGTCCAAATGGAGCCAGAGAGACAATAGATCTGAATCATAAAGTTACCTTGAGATTCACTGGCAAGCGCTCTGGTGATATTTTTAAGTACTGAGGAGAATGGAAAGCCATCGGGAAGCATACCAACAGCATCCCTCAAGAGATCCATTGGTGACCTGGGGAAGATTAAACAAGGATCCTTTATGAAATGCGGGCCATTAAGGCAAGATAATGGTGAAAAACAAATCAAAAAGGCAAGATTCAAAGCATTTAGACCTCAAAGTAGATCATGCCAGATTACACAACTAGAATTGGTAAAGCAATATGAGGTCCAGTGCAAATAACACTTACATCTGAAACGCGCCAGGGAGGGTGAGGAAGGAGAGCACCCCAAGAGTAGAATCAATGGTCTCTTCCCGAGAGGCATTCAAGCCCCATGGCATGCCTCTTGTAGCGCCCTTAATCACAATGCTCAGATCAGGATTGGCAAAGAACACATGGGCTGTCTCCAAAATTTCCTCTGGGCTAGGAGGGACAGAAATGGCTCTGAACATTGCTGGGTAGTCAATGTAGAACAGGTCTATGAAGTCATCCATGGGCTCTCTTGTGGGCATCAATGGAGCTTCACGTCTCTGTCGGACCTTCATCATATGGTTACTGCCTGTCATTCCGTGCGGATGCATACTCAGATGGTGGCCCATGGGGGCCAGAAGACCACTGGTGCTTACCAGCTGCCTCAGCATTGCAATTGTGTTTCCAGCTAGGTCTTCAAACAGCCCCATCTGTGGTGGCATGTCCACATTCATCTGGGTCAAGATGGACAAACAAAGCCTGACCATTTCGTATATTTTGGGCAGAGCCTGAGTCAGCAGATCCAGTCCAGATGCTTGAGTGGAGGCAAACCATGAAGACAAGTTGGCCACCTTCTGCACAATCAGTCTTGTGTCGTTGGATGCCAGAAAGTGCTCCAAGGCTTGGTAAACCACAGGTGTGTCCCCAAATATATTCATGTTGATCATCAGTTTAATAGCTTCTCTTATGATGTCATCAAGAGACGCCTCATTGAATCCAGTAAAATTTCCCCACATCATGGAGAAGATGTCAACCGAGGTGATGTTTGCAGAGGATAGGAAGATCATTGCTGCCTCTGTGAGGAGGTCCTGGGATGAGCTGCTGTTTTGAATGAGATGGTAGTTGTCCAGGATGTGGCTCAGTGCTTTCTCTCCAGCCTCAATGTACGGCTGAAGGAAGGGAGCTGCACTTAGCAGCTGACCTGTGAGCAATTTGATGGATGACAAACTGTATAGGAGAGAAAGCAGATGAATTTCAGGTTAAGTTCATTCTTCAGATGTAGTCTCATAAAAAAAAAGAAAACCGTAAGATGAATTGTGAGACCCAAAGCAATTCTATGGAAAATGGACTATGGAGAATTTTTTATAGCCCAAGAACATTTTTACTAACTTAATGCAATGCAAACCATGCTTTTTATTCATTTCCTCGATACAGTGATTCCAAAGAGATCTAATTTCTCAGTTTTGGCCAGGATAGTAATATTTCATCAGCATCTTGCTTTGTACTTATTCGCATAGTTTTCCCATTTCATCCTTGATAATAGACTGCAGCACATATCCACTGTGATCAATGAACTATAACTCATGTAGTCAGATCTGATTGATTCCCTCCGATATGCAGAATGTGATCCTTATCACCATGCCTGGCTCATTATTGCGCCTGGCGTATAAAGGGAAATCAATTTTAAGAGGATGTCTCGGCTAGCTGAATCATAGTTAAGCAGCTATCTGTGCTGGTTCTGCCTGTTTTTTTCAGGCAGACATGCACAAAATTAATCAAGTGATCATTCCAATTCATTGTGTAATTATGTATGAATAAAACTGGCCTGACTGGTGCATTGTGGATGATGTAGTAACAACAAATGGAGCAGTGAGTTCATGTAAAGGTGAGTCTGTGTCTGGAATTGTACAAAAAATGTTCTACAGTCAGATAAAATACTGTTTTAAATGATCAGACTGTCATGTTCAGTGTGTTTTGTCTTGTGGCTGCACTGCATTTTGATGTGATTGCATTGCACTATCCTCATATCCTGTGGCTGCACTGTGGTCTGGTCTGTGTGGTCTACTACGACTCCTGGTGATCATAAAACTGAGGACAAAAGCATGCTGCACTGGATTTCTCCTCATGCAACTGCAACAGTGATTTATTTTTCTTCACCAGTCATGACCACACATGTTAGGAATGACATAATTTGATTGTAGCTGTAAATGGTCACCTGTTTTGCAGTTGCATGTCTTGGAGCTGCATGTACCAGTGAAGCTCTGCCTCGGGGCTGAGAGGTTGGCCTGCCAATGCAGTGAACTGGCTGGAGAAAGCCATGATGAGCTGCTCTATCACACGTGTGCGGTTGATGTAGGCTTGGTAGAGAGATTGTACAGACTTGACAATCTTGGCAGCTGCGACACTCACAGTCATTGGTCCCCCATGCATGTGCTGTGCAGTCAACATACAGCAGAAATGGACTGTTAGCACTCTGGAAGCTTTCCCTGTGTGTCAACACTGCCACCCAGTGGTGAAACTGTTAATTGTACTCGAGCTTTTATGTAAAAAATGAACATATTTTTATAAATTATTTTGAAATTTTACTCTGGTCTGACGGACACAATTAGAGTGGATTACCTTCCAATCAATTTTGTTTGTTTGCAATTTCCTATCTAATTTGGCCAACTCTACTCACAGTCATGTTCATGTAGAGAATCTGGGATGTAGCATAAGCCTCCAGAAGAGGCTGCAGGTTGATGTTGCACCACATAGCCATGGTGGTGTGGTTTAAACCAGCTGCCTCTCTTACTGGCTCCCATAGTTTGAGGGCTTCGCTGCACTCCAATGTGCCATTAGCCTAAAGGACAGAGTGTCAACAAAAAGTCAAATGCATTGTCTTTCACATTGTTCACAGAGAACCAGTTTGGTTAGTAAAGACAGATAGGGAAATAGAACAAAGTGTCTGGGAAACAAAAGACAAAGGCACAAGGGAAATATCATATCTCTGTTCATGCAGTTTACAGACAGGAAAATGAAAAGGGCAGAAGTCTCACACAGGTATCATCACTTCTCATTAGACATGTCCATGGTACACACCCATACATACTGTACTGTATGCGCACACACAATGAGTCAACTATGCAGTTTATGCCATGTCAGAAATCTCTGAAAGGTTGCAACAAGATTATCCCTAAGGTATACACAAGCCAAAGAATAATGCTTTAATAGTGTTCTGCTCATACACTATACAGTATAGTTTCAGACCAACTGATGCTGATTTTGTATTCTATTATATATAATACATGAGTAAGATACAGTATGTACTGAGACAAGACATTAAAGTTAAACAAATACCATGGCAGTAATATTGAACATTAGATTGAAGTAAATTAAATGAGCATTAATAGTCAATTAAAAGAATAGTTCAATATTCTGGTAAATACACCCATTTGCTTTCTTGCCCAGCTATGAAAACATGGATGCCAGTCATGTTCACTCTTCATTTGTACAGATTAAAGAGATTTAATGTGTTATTTAGTGAGCTTTAGAGGTGCTGGTTGGCAGATTTTATTACCTTTGGAAAGAGGCAGGCTAGCTGTTTCCAGCTGGTTTGAAGCAATGTTTAGTTGGGGTGGACAAAAAATTAATAGCACCTTTTTCTATATTGTTTTATTTATTTATTCATTTACTTACTTACTTGTGTTTTCATGCCAACCTACACATCCTACACAACCTAAACTATCTGTGAAAAATCAAAAATTGGTAAATATAGGCTCTAGTTTTGGTATGCAATGTGACAAGCACTTTGTTTCTTTTTCTTTTTCTTTTATAATGTACTGTAAATATATTTACTATCAGGGTCACCAAGCAACAGTACCGACAGCACCAGCAAAGTAAAAAATCCCAGACAGCTAACCATGGACTGTGCAGCCAACTGATATAATATAAAAAGAAGTAATTCAAAGTGTTATGCAGTCAAGTCAAAACCACGTTACGTGTCTCCTGGTATGCCTGCTGCCTGTCAAAAGCCTTTTGAAGGGTGAATACACATGCAAATTTCTATGCATGGCAGGTGCAACAGACATATTTTACACCAACAAAGAACGACACACCCCATACAAGCCCTTACATCAGTCAAGAATTTGGTAACTATTGATAATTCAGATGTGACGCCAAGATAAGAGAAAGGTATTGTTGATTGCAATAATGCATGAAGATTTTTCAAATGCTAAACTAACTCTCTTCCCCAGCAATCTCTCTAAGACATATGCAAACACATGCACAAAAATCATACCAGCAAAATGATGAAGACAGTGATACAGTGTGTACAAATGTTATCCTGGGGAGAACTGTGGTAGTCTAACCTGCTGAACTGCATGCACCGTGCCTTCAATGGCGAGCTGCATTGTTTCCGAGACCGCAGACAAGTTAAAATGACTGCTGTTTACAGACTGTGCAATATCTCTCATCAGGTTCATCACAGGCATCTGAAGGTCTAGTATCAATGCTGAAAGAAAGAAAAAAGTAGAAAGTATGAGCAATATGAATGGCTTAAAAAATTATTACAAGTTTTGAAAAAAATTAATGATAATTACTGAAATACACCAGGTATACATAATAAAATTGGTTATATCTATGGAATGTTGCAAGAGACAGATGTGTTTCAAGTATCATGGTGTGAAAGGCACACTTAATTTAAGGCATAACTAAATCTGTAAGTCTTCAGGTGTTTGTGTTTGTTATTTTACATTTACTGAACATAGTAGACAATTTTTCTCAGTCAATGAGTCTTGTTGCTTCTTGCTTATTCTGTATGGGAGAGCAGTCTGTCCTTGTCTTTGTTAGACAAACATAGAGCAACAGCCTTGCTGTTGAGTAGTGTTCTCACCGTTCTCTGCTTGCATGTTGTTCACCATATTTCCTATGATTTTTTCAAATAGTGGGACAACAGATGTGGCATTGTCCCATAGCTCTGTTCCTTCAACGGTTGACAGTATGGACTGTAGCATCTTTTCAAGTCTGTGAGAAAACATAGAACATTTTTGTTGAAGGGCAATCACAGGAGCAACTAAACATCAGGCTTTATTATGAAATAAATAAACTTTACTGTCATCTCACACAGACATAAAAAGTATGCAGTTCAAGGTTACAGTGTTGTCTAACCATCCACTTTCCATTGCAGGTGGCAATTAAACTTACTTGTCCCAGGTGTCTTGGTCTGCCTGCCCAGTTACCACTTGTTCCAGAACAGGAGCAAGATGAGAGAAGCCCTCCAATGATGGAGCAGTTGTATGTGAGCCTGGACCCCCCATGACAAGAGGCCAAAGCATGCCCAGGAGTTTGCCCATCTGACCAGAAAAAGGGTGAAAAAGAGGAAAGGGTTCTATTTTTGATTCAATGCAAAGCTGTAACTACGGTGATATCATTTCATGTACACTCTGATCCATGAAATATGATAGGAACACTGCGTACAGGACGCACAACTTTGGTAAACAATGAGGTCCTTTTTGTGTTGTTTGTCTGTTAGTGATTATAAATGATATTGCATTTCAATACCCTCATGAGTGGTTTGTTTTCACGTGTAGTTTGCAACTGGGTGTTTCAACAGAACAACAGAGATGACAGAGATATGTTATCAGCATTATATTTTTCGTGGTCACCTGTTTAACCCGCAGGACTTCTGAAGGTTTTATTTTCCATAAAATGAAGCTACACTAAACTTAATTAAAAAGAGATACAACAAAACGAACAAAAGAAGAACATGTTATGCACACATGTGGCAGTGTTTTAAGCCTTACCTGGCCAATAATTACTGGCAAATTTTGTGTTGATGCGTTCCCAAAACTTGCCCAGAGACTCATGTTGCCTGAAATCACAAGAAATTTTGTTCATAAACTGAATTTCAATGTCAACCATACAAATACAGTCATCCTTGTAAAACGTATTCTTACAACAGAAACATTGTGTGACTTTGATCCACAGATCTTTAGGCTGTCTGGCATCAATGCTAGAATAATGAAGTGCACAGTGCAACCTCCACTCCATCAGAGTTCATCAAGATTCAACATGATGTCCACCTACAGTGACATTGAGAGGCTGACTTGCCTTGGCCAGACTCCAAGATGAAGTGAGTGATGTTAATGAGGACAGAAACATAGTCCTGGGCTGTGCTGTTTGGCGATAGGAGGCTTTGGACTGTCTTCATCTGATTCAGAATCCTTAAGAAACAAAGCACATCAATATTTCACATTTGTGTCTCATCAAAAGGTCATCATATCTCATCACATTTTATCAAAGGATTGCAGAGGGTGCAGCTGCATGCTCTTCATCTTTCTGTTTGGTTTAAGTTATCCATCTGGACCCGTGGTTCCTAATTATGGTCGCTGGAATGCAGAGACCTGCTGGTTTTTGGTTAAATATAAAACTGGAGCCAGGAGATGGTTTGCTTAGTGGAAGTAGGGAAAAAGATAGCATGGCTCAGTCCAAAAGCAAACAAATCTGCCCACCAGCACCTCTAAAGCTAATTAACATGTTATATCCCATTTTTTCAATCCATACAAAAAACCAAAGAGTAAAAACAAGTTTAGTTTAGTTTTAATTTTACTGGGACTTATGTGCTGTACTATTTCATGGTTAGAGACTAATCAAACTTCCCAAATGTCAAGCTATTTTTTATTTTTAAACTTTAATTAGCAGGACAGTCCAACTAAAGGCTTGGTATTTAACCAAACTTCTGTCATGCCAATGAAAGTATATTGTCTAAACTGTTCTATTTCTCTCTATATATGCATTTATAATTACACATTGAATTCTTTATTTCACTCTTACGAAGGTGGTGCAAGAAACTATCACAGTAGGCCAAACCCCTGATAGATTTTTATTCTGGAGGACTACTTTCAACATCATTAATCATTTCAAGTCAAGTCAGTCTTGCATAATATTGCTAAAATATTTTTACCATTTGCTGATTATAAGATTATAGCAGTTTTATTATTTGGTCCAATGAAAAAGTGTCACTCACATCTGATTCCAGTTGTCTGGTCCACTGGCCATGGAGATGGTCTCAAAATAGGTGGTCACGATTTTAATTCCAGAAAGCAGGTATTCAGCGAACATCTCTGGTACTGTCTGTTGAATGACGATCTCAGCTCTCTTGAGGATGTGGAGGGAGATGTTAACTGATGAGGCAAAACTCAAGTCTGGTTGGAGTATCAGCTTTAAGGAATCCTGCACAATTTCCTGGATGTTTTGCTGTACAGAAAGTGGCAAGGGGCCTGTGGCTGCGGTCAGGACCTGCATACCACTTTGGAGTGCTTGGGAGATAGCAGCTAAGAAGTGGGCACTTTGTAGGCCACCTGGTTGCTCCGCCACCATTAAGGCTTGGCTCAGGGACTGGGTGATGTTGCCAATCATGGAGAGGTAGGCCAGCTGATCATCACTGAGAATATTAGCCATCGTCTGCAGCAGGAGGTGGAGGTCTTTCACAGGGGTGGAGACGTTCATGGAGGAGTTTCCCCATTGGAGCATACTAGTGAGGACCAAGGTGACATTGGGTTGTTTCATCCACTCCTGTATGATGTTGAGGTATAGCTGAATTTGGAGCTCAGTGGCATGCAAGAGGGTTGTGTTGAACAACGGCCCTGTACCGTAGATTTGGGTACTATCATTCTGAACTTGAAGGTTGACCTTTATCAATTCAAGTAGATGCCGGAGAATCTCAACTGTAGTTTGGCCAATTTCACCCAGCCCTGCACCATCTATTGGGTACTGGAGGTTGTTCATCAGGTTACCAATCTGGCCACTGACAAACAAATTAAAATCTGCTTGAGCCAGCTGTACTGTCACTTGCATCTGTGTGAGGTGGAAAAAGGGCTTGAGGAGCTCTGAGAAGGAGCTTTTTCTGGTGACATTCTCCAGCCTTTTTAAGTACCATTCCACAATCTCCAAGTATACCTTATTAATATACATGGAGTTTGCTGTTGAGGTGGCATTGAAGATGCGAATCAAGGGTTCAGGGTTGGCGGCTACTTTTAACAGGTTTTCCATCACTGTGATTTCATTCATGATCTCTGGTGTGCTCAGATTGTTCAGCTGGAGGTTCATCTTGATATTGGCTAGGGTGATGTTCAGGGCATGTATGACAGCCATGCTTGCATTGGAGCTGAAGTCAACTTGGACGATATCACTGATAGCACTTTGGGCGATTAATGGGATTAGGGAGAGGATGTCTGTCTCATTATGGAGAGCAGGGATGTGTATCAGGAAACTGCTGACCCCATTTATCAGTCCCATAACACACTGGGTTGTCACTGTTTGGTTATGCTGTGGTTCAAAACACTTCTGAGCATTGACTATCTCCATTATATTCACCATTAGGTCACTTAAGTTGGCAGCTCCAGCTAGGGCAGCAATGTGATTCAGCTCTTCAAGGGTAAGGTTTGACTGTCTCAGAGCATTCTGGACTTGAGACACAGTAATATTCGGTGAAGCCATGACCAATTTGATGAAATGAAGGGTCTGTTTGAATGTTTCCACATTGGAAGCATCCTTTGGAGACAGGAGGAGTGAGAAGAACATTGATGCAATTTGCTCACGTTTCTGCCCCCCCAGAAAAGAGTTGGGTGTAGCTAATTTGATGGTGACACTACCGTTGGCCGAGAGCATCATGTCTAATACCTGATCCATGAACGTGAAGATTTCTGAGATCCCAGACAAGCAGTCCTGACCTGTTGCACATGAGGTCATCTGATCCAGCAGAGTTTTGAAATCCTGGAGAAAGAGAGTAGCTTCCTGCTGGACTTCAGGTGGAAGGAATGCTACAAATTTCTCTATGACAAGGTTCAGGGCAGCATCCGGCCCAGCCTGAGTGAGGTTCTCCAGGCTCTCAGGGGTGAGGAGGTTGAGAAAGTCTTTGGACAGTAGGTGCAGGTCTGTGACTTCAGCTGTGCTCAGTTGCCCACCTGGTAACAAGACATGTTCGATTTTTCGCAGTCTATACAGAGACACCACAAATTCTTGAAGCTGGCGTATGTACCCAAGGATGATGTTAGTTGGGTCACCATTTGGAGAATCAATTACTGTCTTCAGTAGCTCCATGGCACGGAGAATGGCCTCTACACTGCCTGCTGAGGTTTGGTTGGTGAAAGGCTGGATGGCTTCTCTGAGACGGGCCACATCATCAGGATGGAAGTAGTCAGAATACGTGAGCAGAGTGTGCCCCATGATGTGGGGGAGAGACATGGTGAGGTTACCCTCCAAGGAGAGGAACAGCATTATTAACCGCTCCAATTCAGGCATTGTTGGGTCTGTCTCATTGAAGGTAAAAATGTGCTGGTTAAACCTGCCAAGCTTCGAGGCAATATCAACAACTTTGGAGACGTTTATGGGGCCATCATTGAAGAACAGAGGCAGCAGTGGCGTCAGACCTGTAGACTGTAACAGGCTCTCAATGAGGGGAAGCATGACCTCAGAGTTAGAGATGTTTCTGTCAGAAAAGGTGGAGATCGTCTGGACAAAGTCACCCAGGTTTGTCATCAGGTTAATCATGTATGTGGAGAGCGCATCGCCACCTTGGATTTCTTGTTCCAAATATGATGCTGCCAAATGTTCATAAGTGTCACCATACACATACCGCAACAGATTCACAGTTCCTTTGAGAGAGCTACAGAGAAGAGAAGAGTGGGTGAGACTGTGTCAGAATTCTATATATACGTCACTCGAAATGTGTTTTAAAAAGCAGTCTTCACATTTAATAACATATCTTTCATTAAGACTCAGACTGCCACTTACTTCACCAGTACATCTTGGGTTGGTGACATCAGTGCCTCAGTCAATGCTTGAACAAACTGGTTCCAGTTCAAACCAGTATTGCACTGAATGTTTGAGGTGTTGATGTTAAGAGAACCTAAAGGAAAAGCAAAGATATTGCACATAATTGAATTGGTTATATTTACCTAGTTATATAAATATAACTATTATACATACACACACACACACACACACACACACACACATAGTTTATCCAAAACAAAGTTATATATATATATATATTTACTGCACCTATTCACCCTGCACATATTTCACAGTCAATTTAAGTTTGTGGGTAAAAATTAATAATCTTGCAGTGTCCTGCACAGATAACAGCGTTAAGGAAAAGGAAGGCAGTGTACAGTGAGGCTGAGGTGGAGTGGGTAAACAGTTTCAGGTTCCTTAGGAATCAGAATTATGTCGTGGACATGGCTGTGCAGTGGGTCATTAAAACAGCTCAGAACATTACTGAGTACATTACCTTGAAATCTGACATGTGAGCTTCATAGCAGACCAATGACTTCCCTTATTAATTAATTTATACATGACCGTATGAAGAAAAGCAAAAAAAGAAGAATGGAAAAAGGAAAATAAAAAAGGGAAATGAATGATACAACTGTCAAACTACCATTTCTTTTTGTTGGTTATTGTATATTTTAAATATATTAATATATCATTTATACTTTCAATGGATTTAAGTTGCTGTATACAAAGGGAGACACGAACAGAGAAAATACATGAGACTCACAGTTTGCTGGCTGAGTTGTGACACCCGGTCTGTAGTTCAAAACCCAGTAAACCATGTGGAAATAGTTCTTCACCTCGGGCCACAATTGACTGCTCTCAATCTTTTCTCCAAAATCCACTATGAACGAGAAAAGACTAAAAGCAAAGCAAAGCAAAGCAAAAGCACAACACTGTTGAGAAAGTGATGACACGTGACACCATGAAATGAGACACTGTGTACATCATCTAAAACACATCATAGTGGAAAATTGATCCTCCTTATCTGCTTATATTTTTGAAATTCAATGAAATGGGCCATTTGCAGAGCTTTGTCCAACTTAAATCTATTTTCTTCACTGAATAAAAAAATAATGTCAGTCGACTTGGGCCTATGTTACAGGCATTTTAAATGTTATTCTGCTCTCTAGTTTAAAAAAATTGGCTGTTAGGAAAGTAAATGAAAACATTACTTCGGAGTAAGACTAAAGTCACTTTAAGACCGTTCATGAAATTTCAACACATTACAGGATATAACTACCTGTAATTAATAAAATGTTCAAAGCAAATGTACATGGCACAGTAGCTCTATTGAATGAAACCCTGTACATATATAATCATCACACTATAAAAACCTTTGTTGAAGAGTCCCAGTGACATTAAGAGTGCTGTTGCCTGTTGCCATCCAGTTCATCCAGTATTCTTCACCCAGCTCTGTGGCCAGTCTGTTCATGAACACTCCAAACTTCAGAGTGTTGTTATACAACTTGTGCCACTCAGAGAGAATCATGGGAAGTGTTACATTATAGTCTCCTTGGCCTGTCAGAGTGCTGTAAAACTCTTGTGCCTGTGGAGACATAATATGAAATAGGATTTTAAAAACACATCTGATTTTAAAGAAGTTTATTGAATCCCCAAGCTTTAAATCAAGAAAGCACATTAACATTAGAGAGAACAAGATTTGGTAAAATAACCATAGATATACCAAGTTAATTGTTTAGGTTTATTTTAATTATTAAATTTTATTGGGTTTTTTTCACAAGAAAACTCAACAGGACACCTTCAAATATTTATAAGTAAAAAAAAGACTTCTGATGAAGTTTAGTAATTTTTACCATCTGAACCAAAGGTAGCCACTTCATTAGTAGAGACTGCTGTACGGTAGAGCTGTTCTGGCAGATCACTGATCTCCACATCTCAATCTCTATGCTCTTGGTTGATAACAGCCACTCAAAGGGAGCCAGGACATCTTCACATGTTGAAGACCCGTTTGCCAGAATCTAGTGAAACAGAAGCAAAAAGAGTCACCTGATGAGGCAACTAGACAGATTTTAAAACAAACCCTAGTTTAACCCACTTATATAAGGTACTCATTTGGAACTGAAATTAAATGTAAATGTACCAGAAAATCAATTTAATAATCAATGACACTGTAAATCTGAGTACATATACAACTACAATAAGTACAGGAGATGAAAACAGAAATCTCAAAGTCACGGCCATATGGTTGTCATTGCCCTGCCGACGTCAAAAGAGAAATAGGAGCCCAAGATCGTAGGAGTAAGGAAATGAATGAATGAAAAAAAGTTGCTGTCCTGCTTTGTAGAGACAGTGTCCATCACTTAATGTCCATCTGAAGAGCAATTTCTTTTTTTTTTTACTGATAGATCTGCAATAGGTTAATATTGGCCAATATAAATCATCAGGGCTCTTGTGCCTAGGTGTGTAAATTTTCTAGGATGACACAGGGGAATTTACAAATTTACAAAGTTGCAAACTTTGAAAGTGGTTGAACACCTATGATGATTAAGTGTTCAAGTAAGATCCTTTCTTTGCTGTTGCCAACCTAAGGCACTCAGTTGATGTTTCTGGCCTTGAAGTAGCCAGTTTAGCCTCAAGGTTTAGTGTTCTCCTTGATGCAATAACAAATTATTTCTCCAGTACTTCATGTACCATAATAATCAACCAATTTTTAAACCTGTCTGATTGCTTGTGGTTCAGGAACTCTACTGACTCCACCCATTTAAGCACTTATACTGGCCCCTCAGCTCTTTTCATAAAAACTGATTAGAATGATGCTTGAAACTATGAAAAGAAGATGAAGATCAGAAATAACACAATTTTCCTTTAAGAGATTCATACCCAAAGACTTATGGTCAATTGATATACTGTTTGCATACCTTCATAATCACTTGCATTCCACTGTCCAGGACATGACCGATCCAAACATTTGCCTCAGATTGGTTTGTCAGCAACGTAAGGTAAGTCATTTGGAGTTGACTGGTATCTTTCAGGAAATCATCCATCATGTCTGCAAACCAGAGACAGTGTAGACAACAAACATATAACAGAGACAAAGCCAGGTCAGAGGATTGTATTCATATTTAGGGTTTAAACTGAATTGCATTTTAGGTGAAAAAACAAAAGTACATCTTCTGCACAGTTTTAGAAAGAAATCCACTTTCAGACACCCAACCACTTTATTTCAGTTTCTTTCATGCAAGACTTCCCAGGAGGTTATTTGGAATGTGTAACAATTTTCTTTTTGTCTGTGTATGTATTCATTTCCCTCATGTAAACTCCTCTAGTCCTACTTTGGGTTAAAAATCCTTATCTTTCATCAGTCCCCTGAGAAAGGGTGTGAACTTGTTTCATTCACCTCTAGGTTATATGGTACACCTGTCCCCACAGAGAGAACAATAGTGACTGTGGCAGCATGTAACAGAAAAAAGTATGTCATTCTTCTTACACTACACATAAGATCCTGTGAATGAGTTAACATTAAATTGAATCTCTCTGCTTTTGTTCTGTCATTGTAAGGGCTGATACCAAAAGTTGATGTATCATGTACGTCTTATTTCAACTATTTCTATTAAAGTTTTCTGTCAGTATCAATTTTATCTTGACAGGAAATAAATTTTCTGTGCTTGGGAGTAGACATCAGTAGGAAAAAGAAACACCACCAGCAGCAGCTGTTTTTAACAGCTATTAAAATGAAAGATGTAATATGTTGAAACTATTAGTGCAAGGACAGGAGAGCCTCACTGTGAGGAGGCAGTTATGTGGTCTTACCTTCGACAGTATCAAGGGTCAGTGTCGCTGTCTGCATGGACTCAAAGCCGGATCTGAGGATGCTCTGGACAACCATGTCCACCTCAGGGACATTTTTTATAATTTCCATCACCACATGACCAACCCCCAAGAACCTGCCAAAGCATGAAGGCAGATTCAATATTAAGTCTAAATAAAACTGCTCATATTACAGTGGACACTAGACTTCAGTGAGAACTAATTTGTGTAATTGTGTAATTTGTGTTCTCCGATATTTTAGCCTGATGTATGCAAAACATATGTAAAAATAAGTTTGGTTAACATCAGATAAAAATGTAAGAATTCTAAAATGTTGTGTATATGTATGTTTATAGAATACATCTCCTAAATGTTTTTCCAGAAATTTTAAAGCTGATTTTCTTTTTTTTTTACCTTCTTGTTGTACTAGAATGTTGTAATGAAATGTGTTTTTGGCCAACTTTGGCTAATAACAAAAATATCGGCCTGTCCACTAGTAGTAATTTCCTAAAAACTCCACTTGCATAAACATTCAGGAAGCCCATTCACTTGTTCCAACTGAAGTTGCCTTTTAGTAGCCTCTAATGCATTTGTTTTACAGCTGGTTGACAAAGTATGTAGAGAACATACAGTGCTGTACTTACAGCTCCTCGTCGATGTTTTGTGGTTGAGTATCTACGCTACGCCGGCTCCTTGACATGTTGAAACCTCCCTGTCCTCCTGGGGATAAACCTCCCACCAGACTGTGGAGTAGCCCAGTGGCAAAGGCCACATCATGTGGAGCAACATCTGTACTCCATGCCAGGAGAGCCTGAGAGTATCAATTATATAAAGAAGGAAAGAAAGGAGAAATAAAAGGCAGTTAGATTTGCATAATTGGTTTATTTTGTAATAATAATATACCTGGTAATTTACTGAATGTGTAGCTTCTATGAGCAACATGACTACTGGCCGTATGCCAGTTTTAGATTACTAAGTGACACCCATCTGACTGTTTGAGTGAGTACACAAAGTAATGACAGAATAAGCTAACAACTCATGAAATGGAATTATCTCATCAAAACACGTCCACCATAGTGGCAGCACTAATTGGATATCCTTGAGGTTTCTGCTCCCCAGGTGCGACCTGGGAGTTGCAGTTGCTTGTTGCTATGGCCAACAGCTTTTCTTGTGGCCGCAGGCTAATTATTTGGTATACTCTGAATCTAATTACTTGTGAAGGTGGCACTTCAGAATGCAAATTAGGAGGAAAGAGAGAAGAATACAGACAAGCAGCATGAGAGGGCAAGATTGAGAAAGTGAACAAAGACAACAGGAAAAAATGCCGCCCACACACATCAAGCAGCTGACTCATGCCTGATTTTCTGTGAGATGCTCGGTTAATGATGATAATATCATTCATGTTTCACATTTAAACCTACCTGCTTGGCCACCTTGTCAGGACTGATCCAGCCCAGAAGCATCTCTACAGTGCCTGTAGCGCATGCTGCTGTTAGCCACAAAGGGTTGCTGCTGTTGTCACACAAGTAAGAAAGCACCATGTCTCTGTCCAAAGTTAGGCCGATAGCCTGAGGAAGAGAAAACAATGATCAAACTTGAATTAAGTGGTGGCTCATTTGCAGAATAATTATGATCACAAACAGTAAAACAGTAGTAGAATGTTGCTTAAAAGGAACAGTTTGACATTTTGGGACATGCACTTATTTGCTTTCCTGCTGTTAGTTACTTGAGAAAACATCATCTCATATATTTCCATTAATTATGAAACTACAGCAGATGTTTGGCTTAAGGACTGGAAACAATGGAAAACAGCTAGCCTGGCTCTGTTCAAAGGTAAAACAAATTCACTTACTAGTTCCTCTAAAGGTCACTAATTGACATGTTATATCTTGTCTGTACAAAAACAAACTCTAATAATTACATGGTACTGGTTTTACCAGCTGTTGTGTGCTTGACTGTTTCTTGATTGGACATAGTGACTTCCTGAAGTCTCGTTGTCATCATGAGGTTGCCTGACAGCCAACAGAGACTACAGGAAGTCACAGTCAAATGAGATATAACGTGTTAATTAGTGAACCAAACATTCATTGGTCTCAACTTCTCAACTTGTGAGAATCTGCAAATTAATCAATAATGGAATCAAACATAGTTGCAGCCTTCACAGAGTTGTTGTTCATTTAATTTGTAAGTTCAAATTCACATTCCCAAATTCAAATCTGGTTTCTTAACTCAAGAGACTTCTATGCAAGAGGTCAGAGTGGGTGGGACCAGTTTGGCAACCCTGCAAAAAAGCTGTTGTGTTTTTATTTTAAATTTGAAATATGCAAATTTGAAAAATATATATGAAAAGGTATATCATTCAGATCTGATTTTATTTCATTCTCCACATAGTAAAGAAATGTATGCCCCGACATGTTTATTTTGTATATAAAGACTCCCGGCAGCCCGTACCTTATCCAATGGTATCTGGACATCTTGTAAGACCTGTTTCACAATTTCACTTAGTGAGTCATTGTGCAACGTGACAACGTCTCCGAGGGAAATGGAAACATCTAAACAGAATCAAATCACATGTTAGCAGAGAACTTGATTGATGGCATTACTGAGGTGTTATCAAAGGTGAACTGTATCTGCACTGTAAACTACTGTGCCGATTTTTAAATAAATTATACCACAAATTTGTATTATAGTAATCAGTGGTTTATTTACCTACATATTTATAATCATATACTTAATATACCTTCATGCCATTTTAATCAAACACACACTCAAAACTGCAAAGAGGTGACACGTGATGGTGCATAGTTACCTTTGCCAGGCCAGTTTTGAACATAGTGGATCACGTTGATGCCTCCAGCAAGTAGTGGATATACCATGGAGACCGAGGTGTTGACTTCAGGGAAAGTACTCTGGATGACATGCATAGCACTAGAGAGACCACGAGACAAAAATATTTAATGCTCATAATAACAGAAAATGCAGCAAACCTCTGACAGAACTAATAATTAGACAAACTCACACTTTCCCTGCTGCTAAATCCTGAAGTCTGAGATAAAGAGGGTTTCAAACAGGGCTAGGGCAAAGTGTTTGAAAGCAAATACAGTAGTTCTAAACTGAGGTCATTTTATGCCTCAGTTCAGTTTTTTAAAACGGCATCCCATCCATACCAAAACAGTCAGTGACTTTTGTGTTTCCCCTTATAAACATCAGTCTCACAGCTCTTTAAAGCAGGGTGAATCACCTCACCTCCATGGAAACTAATCATTAGAAAAACACAGGATTCTGCCTTTAAATTAATATTTAATGTCAGAAATTGTGTACAAAAATAAAATTTCAGACCAAAGGAGCCGCACTCACAGTCAACAATGTGCCCTTGCCTTTATTAAATATTCAATATATTATATATTTGATTCTAAAATGCCTGTCATGTCTCTTTTGTGTGCACTAAATAAACACCTTCATACAGCAGCCCTTCATCCACTTCAGATTGTTCCACCATTAAACATGCATTACCCCTGTATGTTGGTGAGAAGGGCCTCTGTGTTGTCCAGTGCTTGGTCAAGAGAGCTTGGGGAGAAGAGCTGGGGAATGGCTAGAAGGCTCTCCCACAATGAGGTCTGATTTTGAAGCTCATCAAACACCAACACCGCCATCCCAGCCACCGTCATCAGCTCGTCTGGTTTTGTAACCATTAGCTGCGTCAGTATCTGAAAACCAGAAAGGCAACTTCGGTCAGTCAAAAAACAACTCTCACAAAGAAGTGAATTTCGATTATCATCATCACATTGTCCTATCAACAACAAGCTGACAAATGCAGGCACAAACCCACATACTGTATGTGTGCACACAAACAAACACAAACACATGCACACATTGTAAGGGCAGCGGCAAAGGTTAGGTTTCAAAGGCAATGTACAAGATAGCGATCAATGACAATAACTAAGAACATTCCTCCTTTGACATCTACTGGTTGCTGGCATTTCTTTCAGCCACGTATTTTTAAAGGAATGCTGTCCATCATGGTTTTGGTAGTCCACTGGTCGAGATCCCACTGGGCTTAATAGCAGGTGTGATCGTCATCAAATTATGGGAAAGTCAACCAATGGGCTGGTCAAGTGATTGTTTTCAGTGAAGATCTCTTTTGTATTTTGTCGGTTTGTGATTTTTAAAAGGCCAGAGGCATGAGCAAGAAAAATGTATTCATTCTAATATCACATTAATGACTACTCAATGTTCAATAAGGCTGTTCAGTGATCAACAGAAGATTATAGTTTTACAGAGCTGCCATTTGTTTTATTTCTGTGTGACTGTGTGAGCATTAAAGGGAGTGTTGCTGAAATATAGCGTAATGTTCACTGGGATGAAAAACACACACACCTGGTTTAACGTCAGGAGAGAGACTTCAAACACAGTGTCGTTGGACTTGCAGAAAGTGACCACAGCATAGGTGAAGGGGTTGGGTGAGGTTGTGTTAATCATTGGCAGAGTCATGGTGCAGATCACCCTCTTCAACATGTTCACTGACTCCAGCATAGCGCTCACAGCCTCCTGCAAAGGATATGATTCATACTTGTTCAAGTTATTGCAGTTAAGCATCCATTAAGTGAAGCTATTCGTTTATAAGGTTGTTGATGATTGATTTTCTGAGTACAATTGGTGATTGTACTTCATATTCCAAATATTTTACTATTCCAATATCACGTCTGTGAATGAAATATTACAATAACTATTTATTTATACACTTGCTCAAAGAAACACTTTTGTAAACCAAGTAATCATCATTCACACAATACATCATAGCATTATGAAAAATACAATTCTCTGACCTGTTATGCTGACTAAACAATTTTTGATAAATTATTATTTTACCTCAGAAATACTTTTACAATGTGATCAAACCTACTGAGTTTGCATTCAGCTTGACATTCTTATGACAATATTAGGTCAGTATATTCCTAGTTAATAATATACTGAAGGCTTGAGACTTTGATTTGAGTTAAGAGACTTAAGTGTGGACTTGAAACTTCACATGGACCAGACTTGAACTGGAGACCTAAAAGCAAAAGCTTGGCCAATTCCGACCCAATTAAATCATCATGGAAAGAGTATATGTTTCACAATATTGGTTTTAAATACATCTTTCTTTTGTTTTTGTCCCTTTGGAGCAATTTCAGAGTGGGTGTTGTCTTTTTTTATAATTCTTTTATGAGTGGCTTGAATACTCTTGCAGCTATTAAAATGAAGTAAAACATAGCCATTTCTCGCTTCAATAGTGGTTACTGCAACTATAACACTTTCTCCATTATAATTAAATGTAATGTGCTACAGTCTAAATGCAATACAGTGTTGCTTGCAAAAGAAAATAAACAGACATTTATATTCTAAGTAAACCTCTTAGGCCTATAAACCTGTTGGCCTTGACCTCACAGCCAATACATAAGAGACCAAACAAGGTTTCAATACTGCGACAACAGATATGGGAAACAGATATGGTAAACAGGCTCTTCTTTATTCTCAGCATTTTTGTTCATTGTAAGTTAGTAATACCCACCTGATCATTCAGAAGAGTAGTATTGATGTTGTTCATGAAAGACACATTGTTAGGGTTTCCTTGGTTAGGTAGACCTTTAACATAGGAACACATTGTTGAAAAATTATCAAACCGTGGCAGTTACAGGAACCTACTATCATAGCCACCATACAATGCAAAAATGAGAAGTGCAGTAAGTAAACAATGTCCAAATTATCTAATAATTATGGTTCTTACAGTAATAGTTCAATTTTTTTGGAAATTTGTTTATTTTCTTTCTTGCAGAGAGTTAGATGAATTATTACCACCATCATTTACTTTTATGACCACTATCTTTTAAATATGAAGCTACAGCCAGGAGACTAAGGCATGAAGACTGGAAGCACAAATTCAAATTAAATTTCTAGTTTGAACATATATAAAAGGTCTAGTCTATTTATTTTTACTACTGTATGGAGCTTCTTGGCATGAAAATAGAATAAAGTGCCCCCCAAAGTGTATACTTGAACCCAGAAGTGTGAAACTGTACTGTAAAACATGAAAATATGACTTGGATGTTGTACTTAGACAGATTGATCTGTGAAGGGAGATAAAAAAAAAAAAAAAAAAAACATACCCAAGACGTTGTTCAAGGCCTCAATCACTAATGCAGGATCGTTTCTGGAGTCATTGGGGAATGCAAAGTTGAACATTTCTCCCCCCTGAAGCAGGTTTGCCAATGGTGAGTCCAGGGGGGTCGACCTGCCATAGAGAGTTAAAGTTTCAAATGAGACAATGTGCAATTGTGTTGCAGCTGTGACTTAATTCACTTTAAACAAAATATGTAGTCTTAAAGGATTTTCCCATGGACTTTCATCTATATTTCTGAAACGTCTTCCAGGGCATTCTAAGCTAAGTGACATTAACTGAATTGGATAGCAACATTTGAACACCTTGGCAATTTAGATATAACAACTATTATTTTTGTTAGCATTTGCATCCATATATTGTCATTTGAGTGCTAACAAAATAATAATAATTGGTTTATCTTGGTTAAATGGTGACCTTAGATTAAGGACAAAAAACTCCATGACTTGATTCAGAAAAAAAATATGAAAAAAATGTTCCAGAGAGAAAAGTCATTGTGACAGCTAGCTAAAACAAAAGGAGGTGGGACAAAAACTTGACTGAGAATAGCTATGACAGGGCTTAAGGGTTAAAGGTACGACAAACAGGTTTTCCTATCAGTCACTGTATGCTGTGTAAGGAATTTAAACGTCCGTGACAGCACAACAACTTATGAAACAAAACTATTGAAAGACAAAAATCTTCCACTAACTGAATGACTACAACAAAGTAGACAAGTTACCATGACTAAGGTGCCTGTTATATAACTGCAAGTGTTGACAGAGACAGAGAAAAACAGCAAAAAAAGAAGTCAGTCATCTACTGTTTCATGACAGAAAAACAGACAAAAATAGAGCAGGTTAAAAAAAGATTAAGACATTTTTGACTCAAAAAGATAAAACTGGGGTGTGTCATGATCCGGAGTTAAAAGAGTACTCCACCGGTTCTGTATTGCATCCCTATTGACCCTGGGCAACAAAGAATTGCTCAGACCCTGTAATTTTGTCTTTTAACTTCCTGTTAAAAAACAGAAGTGGTTCTGGTATAGATTGGGAACTAAAAGACAAAAATAAGGATGTGTCACACTGTGTACATACATACATCATACAGTGTGAATGATAGATAGAGCTGAAAGAACATGACAGTCTTTCTAAAGCTTCATCAAACTTCTATTTTCATAACAGCACTACTTAGAATATTTTTCCCACAATGCGTGTTACATAATATAGCAACATGATATCATAACTAGCAAGACAATATATCAGTATTATATTGATATTGTGATATGAGACTAAATATCATCTTAAACCATCATCAATCCAAACACAGAAAAAATCTCTTAAACTAGTTATATTATTACAGTCCAGTTTTCCTTGGCATGGGCTTTTTTGATATTATTCAACAAAACTGGTATGTTTTAATTTATGTTGAAAAATCTGCTCCCTGACCAACAAAATAAAAACCATCCTGTTTAGTGATCGTTTGTGAGGAATGGTAATGAATCAATAACCTGCATCATCATACTCATAAGTTAACATTAGAGCTCTTGAAAGTTTTCACCATAGAAACAACAAGTGAGAAATGTATAGGAGGCTGTGTGAACTGATTAGGGCTGCAACCTTTTTCTTTTTTTTTTAAAATTTACTATAGCCAGCAATAGCAGCTGGAAGTGAAGAGATAAAACCAGAAATGGCTCAAAAGAAAAAAGGCCAATAACTTTGTCCAACTCACAATGGTTTTAAAAGGTATCAGATTAATCAAAGGTATCAATTTTTTTCACACATTCTTCTTCCTTGTCAAAACCTGGTGCTGACATTACCCACCTCACTTCTTTCTAACTCCAACACCTAGATTTTTTCATTTTCATTGTCTTCACCCTCAAACGATGTTGCCTTAAGTGTTTAATCAGACTTCTTGCTGTTCAAATTTAGCTACAAAAAGCTCAATTTAGACATCTTTTTACACATGTAAAGAGCCTTTTATGTCTACAAAATCAGTGAAGTTCCCCTTAAGGAGACCTGCTTCCCTCCACGGAGTGATATCTGCTGTTGGTATATTTCCATGAACACACTGACTATTCATATCATGTGATGCTGCTATACCAAGTGTTCCTCAAGGGTCTTCTGCACACCTTTTCAATCACATGACACTGTGCCAATGGAGACATACTGTATGTTTAAGATGTATATGTTTTCATGTAGCAGTAGACACAGTGGATGCAGTGATAACGATTGAAATTATAACTTAAATATGAATTTGGCATTTCTGCAGTATAGATCAGGTAATATGTAGACTGTACAGATGAATAGGGATACCTTGCAACCCTTGAGGATCTGTGTGTAGACTTTGATGCAGCTGGGTTCACCAGATGTGACTTGTTATGACAGTGGCTGTCTGTGTTGCACATGAGGGTCTGCAAGAAAGGGAAGAACCCTGCACTGGGTAGGTTTCGAGGGCCCACATAACCTAGAGGAGACAAGACAAAGTTGTTACTGTAGTGAGAATATTTTAACACACAAAATGTTTCAGAATGACACAATCAGAAAATGATTTGAAATGAAACAAGAGCCTGATCACGGCACAGTCAAGCCACCATGACTGAATTGATGCATGGCAAAGTACCTCTCTGGCAAAGTACCTCTCTGGCATTCATTCCTGCTAATATTCTCTCAGAAAGCAGTGTTTAAAAGAGAATAATAGCCTGGGAAAAGGCATTTGACTAAGCTTAGTCATGGCATTCGTGTAAGTCTTTATGAACTGTAGAGCACATAAACTAACTTTGAACAAATGAATTACATCAAACCTCAAGGTTAACACCTACACACACACACACACACACAGACGGCCACTTCAATAGAAGTGATATTGCAAAACACCAATCCATGAGTGTGAAATAAAAAGAATGAAAAGGCAAGTATTTAAACAGACGTCCAGCAAGAGAATGACTTTGTGTCCATAGACTTAAAATGGAACAGTAAGAGGCAAAAAAACCAGTAATGCCATCAGCTTTTCATTATTTGATTAGAATGAAAATGTTGCATTTCAAACACTTGACAGCGTTACTATTGTCTAACAGTAGCAAAAAAGCATATCATTTGGCATCTGAATACATTTTTACATTGTTTTCAATCATCTAATGGACAATAGTTGATGGATATTTCTATAATGCTCTTAAGAAAGTGTCACTACTGTAAATGTGGTCCATATTTCAATTAAAGCTTTTTATAAACAGACTGGTCATCCCTTCATCTACTAGTTTTAAGCTATACTACCTGATTCAAGGCTACAACTGGTTATGTAGTCTGATGATACAGTAAAGACAGCTTTGTTGCCTGTCTTGGGTGCGGTTCAGTATGGTACCTGTTTCCAGAATGTGTAAAACAAACAACCCACCAAATAGCACTCAACAGGGGAGGAGAAGTCTATTGTTCAGATTCATTACACAGTGTCTATAATAGGGCAAGCTGGGGTGATTATATTACATATGAATCCCTGTATCCACTGAATCTGATCTAACAAGAAAAAAGAAAAGCTCAAACAAAAGTGTGAGGGTAAATTGTATGCAGTTAATACCAGGATGACAAATTTTACTGATGCTGTATATGATAGTAAAACTATGTACTTTATAGCACACATTTACAGGTGTATAAAAGAATAAGGTCGTCTAAAAAAGATGTTGATGCTGTGATCAACTGTAGTGTCTGTCCCTTCTTCTTCAGCTAACTACACACCTGCATTTTATCTAACACAAAGTTAGAAATGAGCAAGTAAGTAACTAGTAGTAAGTAACAAGTAAGTAACTTCCTCAGATTTTTTTACTCCAGAAAATAAGAATGAGCTTTCAAGAGAGTTGAGTTGATAAGTAAAAGAGAACAAACATCATGTCATCAGTTCGGGGATAAGCTTACATCTCAAGGACTGTTGAGGACATTTGAAGTTAATTCTCCACCTGTTTGCTCTGATTGTGAAATTGGAATGTTTCCTTGTGTGTCACAGCTATCATTCAAGATGACAAACAAAAACCTGCTCTCCTTGTCAAGTCAATATTGTGTCAATGCAAACTTTAATCAACTTTAGCTTTAGTTCCTCAATTCAGATTTTGATTTACTTATGAAACTTGTGATAATATCAGAATCATTTAATGACCTGTTTTGTATATTTTCAGACAGATGACTAGATGTCGTGCTTATCTTTGCCTTAATAAAGGGTCTAAGTTTAACTTTGCCCAGGCAGCATTCAGACTACACCAGATATGTTAGACAGGGCTGTTACAGCCTATTCTGTTATGTTGCTTTTTACACTGTATTGCATCATCCTGTTTGATTGTATAATATGAAGACTTGTCTTTGTCAAGACATGAACAAAACATAGACCTACATGAAAACACTTCTTTTCTCTGTGTTTCACACTTACATGTGTCTTTTATCACTGCAGGGAACTGGTTGCGGGTCACAGCGATGATGATGAAGATGATCAGAGGCCAGATGATCATCGTCAGTGACCATGCCTATAAGATGGGATATCATAATACACAGAAAACGACAATCAGTGCACAGTAATCATTTATTTATGAGGAGATCATTTCCAGAGATCATTTCCAAAATGGCACTGTGATTTATTTCTAACAATCTGTATAAGTTAAAGGTATAGTCAGCTGATGGAAAATAGGCATCTGTGTGCTTTTATGTCACTCACTGGCTGTCTGATGATACCCAGCCCATTCTTCCAGAGAAGAAGTCGCAGCTGCCGGAAGAAGGCCATCAGTAGAAGAGGCTAAAGTGAAGGAAAATTCTGTCAGTCCATCAACAAATAATTGAGACCACATCGATAAACAGGTGGAATTTGTTTCCAATACAGTAGTCCTACATTATATCACAGTATGGTTCTATAATTTAATGTACACATATAGTTGAGAGTGAAAGTTCACAACTTTTAAGCCATAGTGTGTGAGAAGTCTTTAGAGTGGTCAGAGGAATGGACATTTGAAACTGGGCAACTGAGCTGAGGAAGATTTTGTGATGTGATCAAAAGCTCCAGAACAGTACATGGTGAGATTATTTGTGAACTGTATGGGACTTAAACTGACAACTGACAGTTCCACTGCTTTCATTTCTTATTCTTTAACCAAGAGTTCATCTGCTTTCAATGATAACACTCCGACTAACATCTTACATCCAACCAATGAGTAGACTTTAACACTTTGTGACCCCTTCAAATCTCCCTTTTGGACAACAACGAAAAGAACTTCTTCTCACAACTTCCACCTCAATTTATCACTGACACTTTGGACTGACATTTCATCTCCTGTCGGCAATTGAACTTGAGCTGAATCCCCGGCTCCTTTCAAAACTTTCACTAAAACTGGATATGTCAAATTATTTTATCAGCTCCCAAGAGTGCCCCTGCAGCAAACTCTGGGACCCCTTAACCGCAAATATCAAACCATACACTAAAAAAATAGGAGTAACATTTGATTCTTGCCCCTTACATGTTAAAAAAAAAGCTTGTGCAATCATGCCTTTTCCAATTAAGAAATATCTCTAAGATAAGACATATTGTGTCATTTGAATGTACTTAGTAATCTAATCCATATTTTTCATTACTCCTGCCTCACAGAGCTGTAGCTCCTCAGCAGGTGATCAAAATGCTGCTTACTAAAGCAGACACATATGAAGCACATTGCTCCAGTGTTGGCCTCTCTCATGGCTGCCAGTGGAATTTAAAATTAAATATAAAATTTATCAGGCTTTACATGGTGAAGCCCCTGAGTTCATCTTCAATCACTGTGTCCTTACGGAAACCTACAGACTCTCAGGTCTTTTGGATGTTCCCAGGGCAAGGTATGCTGTCCTTGTCCCTAAACTTTAGAATATTTAACCTTTCACAATTTCACACTGGTTTTCTTAATTTTTACATTTTTTGTTATGTAATCTGAAAAAACAACATTATTATTATTTTAGAAAAGTTACAGCTAACTTGCATATTGTTTTTTCTTTAATTCTTTAACCCTTCACCCTTTACCACAGGTTATGTAGTAATGTGTCCTTGAACTTACCTGGCTGCGTTGGTCCTCTGAAATGATTTAACTGTTTGTTATCTGAATGTAGCGGGCAGGTGTCTAAGTAAGGACATGGCGCTGCAGGTGGCACCTAGCAGGATGCCCTTTCCATCGGTTGATTATGGGAGAAAACACCGATCAAATTTACGCACAAAAAAAAGAAAAAAGAAAAAAAAAAAGAAAAGAAAAAAGAAATATCCTCGTTAAATGATGAAGCGGTTGCTGTGAAAATGGTGATTTTAACAACTGCTTACGCCTTTCTTCTCCTTGCCGTTTTGCTGGTGTGTGTGAGTGACTCCAGCTCTGTATGAGAAGATAAATCTGTAAGAAGGGCGTGTACTGAGACTGCAACCTGTCCGCCCAAAACAAAGGAGCAGCACATGACTTCTGGGAACAGTTCACCTCTTCAGACAGACCGCGAGCCGCTTAAAGTTATTTATATTGAAAATCAAATCAAATGGTTTTAAGATAATCATTCTAATCGACTTTTAGCAATGACACATCTTATATATTAAAGCTGTTATAAAATTATTAATTCTTCATTTTTGGTTGTTTTTGTAGATAACGCTCATAAGTCAACCCACTCAGTCACATGGTCAGATCTCAGCTTAATTAATCATAACTCGATCCTCCTGACACCAAACTGTAATGTGAAACATGTAATTGTCTTTATTTTATTATGTTATGTTATACTGTAGTGTGTCTGATATATTCTATGATCAGTTTATGTTATGTCTTTTCATTGTCTTCAACTATACTCATAATAACCTACAAATATTATAGGTGATGGTCTTGAGGTTATAACCCCGACATAGTTTTGATATGCAGACTCATAATTAGTCTCTGTACTATACCAAACGTTAAATGTATTTTTCATCTATAAATAATTAGTCATTAATAAATGGGTGTATAATCCTTAATGAAGCTTTCAGAGAGTAGAGAGAGTGTATTCTTAAGGTCACTGTTTGTTTACCTATAACAGTAGAATATAACCAACATAATAATGATTTTATGAATGTTTCCGAATGTGAAGAATGCAACAACACTTTTTGTATGTTTTTTTTTTTTTTAAATGTTTGAAAGTTAAAAAGTCAAGTCTAACCCCCTTTATGTACAACAATATACAAAAAAGTTGAGATATTACCATTTTGGGATCACTTTAGAAACAGTCATAAAATTTCAGTCTAAAAGAAAGGTGTGAAAGGTGAAAGGTGATTTTATAGTAATACATAACAACAATACAGTTTATAGTTCCTATTCCGAGCAACATCTACATAATTTGGAGTGATTAAGTGATGAATAAAGTGATTAATAGTGAGAAATATAATTGTCTAATTAAGCTGATATACAATAGACATTTAACATAATTTTTCTATAAGGTACAGCATGGATTTAGAGAGGACAGGGAAACACTGAGCATCACATTACACAGGCTTGTGAGGTGTTGCTGTGGAGGTGTGGGTCTCTGCTGGGAAAAGTCACACTGATATCATGTGGAGAATCTACAGGGAAACGTGAAACCACCACCATGAACTCTCCAGACACTGCAAATCACATGATTAATGTATGTTGAGAAAGAAAAGACAAAGCAAATCCAAATTATTCTTGGGAACATAATGTAACAAACAAAAGCATTTGATTTAAAGAAGACTGTAAAAAAAACATTTCAATGCACACATACTATCTTTGCCACACCTGAGATTAGTGCACATCTCAACGGCTAAACAAGTATGTGAAGGCAAGAGACCAAGATTTCAGGAAGTGTATGCATAGAGACAATGTTGAATGATGTGGAAGTTATTTCTATTTACAGCATGAGCATGTACCAGACAAGACAATCCAGTCTGTAATGTTCTTTTCGACAGTAACATCTGCCATGTAAAACATTATAGGCCTGTGAAGATTCTTTTCATTCCCAGTCACTTAAAGGGCAAAACAAAAGGCAAAACAATGGACGGCGTGAAGGCTTAGGGTTGGGTCAAAGAAGTGTATAGGTGACATCTGACACTGCTGCATTGTTAATCTAGAAACAGCAATAAGAATGCCCTTATCAGGGTAGTCATACCGGTTTTCCATCTTGATAGCATGCCAGAAGAAATCATGGCTAATGGTAAGCAGGAGTCTGGGTAAACCATTGGTGCCCGAGGCACAATTCCTCTGATTTAATTCACTTAATTAGGTTGGAGAACTTGATCTAGAGTCAAGGGTAGATATTTTCTTCAGGAATTTAAAAAAGGTTCCAGGCACAAATTCAATAAACCTGACTAGGATATATAAAAAAACAAACATTTTCACACATCCATTTCTATTGTATTAAAACTTGGTTTTATTCAACACCAAAATCATACACCTGCTGTACAAACCAAGTCACGAGACAATGCCCATACCAAACACTTCTTAATCCAAATGTGTGGATCCTCTGGAGGGAAAGGGAAAAAGGTTGTATTGTAAGATAACAGCTTGACGGCTGGCTAGTGCTGACAAACCACAGTGACTCCTTTGTGTTATCTTTTATCATCAAGTATAATACTACCATAATGTGCTCTGTCTGTGGCTAAAAAAGACAAGGTAGAAAGAATACTCAATTACTAAAATTCTCCAAGATGTTGTTACTGACAATGTTTAATAGCTGGCTACGAGTCATATTTCCTTCTTTTCCAGCATCGGTGACATTGTAATATAATTCCATATAACAAATGTTAATACTGGCGTAGATATAAAATAAGGGTGGAAAGTTATTCTACACTAACACTGAAATAACAGTGGAAGTAGATGGGAAATGAACCTCTTTTTAACAAAGTTAGGAATCATTAGATTCTGTTTGATCTTTAATCCTAATAAAAATACATTATTTATATGCTGTATTTACGGTCGCCAATATTTCTTATATGTAATTTAAAAAAAAAAACTCCTGATCAATCATATTTTGTAAAAAATAAATAAAAAAAATACAGCATTTAAACAACAGAAACTCTGAATAGTGCTGAAACTAATCACTGAAATCTTAAAAAAGGTTAGAATTTTCCCATAAAGCCGCACAACACTGTCTGTTGTAGTCATGTAAAAACACTTTCTTTTTTTTTTTTTCTTTTTTTTTTACCAGTGTTGCTGGCATTAACAATAAATAACAGAAATTATGTAAAATGTCGCACTGTCATGAGAACTAACACTAAACATAAACAGATGTAAGTGTTAAACATTACAGCAATACATGTTTGGCAGCACAGTCTTGGCCTTTTGAGCATAAAGTTCAGTCACAGTGGTCACTACAGACCTGATTGCACAACTCAATAACCATAAAAAATAAAACAAAACAAAACAAAACAAATTAGCAAACAGTTAAAATATGTTGTAAATTTCATACAAATAAATGTCACTTTTAATACTTTTGTTTTTGGCACTTCTGTGTGTCAGGAAAGTCAGGTTACATCAGTAAGCTATTTTCCAGTGCGTAGGCTGTTCACATTCCTTCTCATTGTCCCCACAGAAACGATTGTATGTAGTTTTGGGGTTAAAACCCAGGATCTCCCTCTCTTCATGGATCCGGAAAGAGAAGGTGGACACTGATGTTCCTATGAAGAATCTGAAAATAAATAAATAAATAGATTGATTGATTGATAAATAAATAAAAGGACAGCAACAGTACTGTATACCTTGCTACATTAGCAGAGCACAGCATGTGTCATCCTGACTAGTTTTTCAAGTTTAAATATTTTCCATGGGTAGGTTCAGCTAACATATTTGAGTTATCCAACATAACATTTTGTGTTTCAAAGTCACGTTAGGTAACTGGCAATAAAACACGGATTACAAATGTTGAACTGTCAAATATACACAGCTTTCCTTATCATACAGTGCTTTCAGAAAGTATTTCATATTTAGACACACTTTTAATTTACTTTTTTTTTCTTAAATCAGTCAACAGATCAGATCAGATTTGTTTCTCAAATCAGATCTTTTAAGAAGGACTGTCCGCACTGTTATTTGCAATTGATCAGATCAGATTTGTGTGACCAGAGATCACCAACCTGTCTGCATGGGTTGCTGTGGGAATGGCGTAGGCGTCAGTTACACTTGTAACGTGGCTTTCCAATGTGAGAGCATGAGAAGTTGAACTCTTATAATACATGCACAGCTTTAACCGAAATGCTAATGTCAGAATGCTAACATGCTCACTATGCTAATGCTAACATGCTGATATTTAGCAGGTAAAATGTTTACCATGTTCACCATCTTAGTTTAGTATGTCAACATGCCAATGTTTGCTCATTAGCACTAAACACAAATCACAGCTGGGGTTAATGGGAGTGACAAAAATTTAGCTAGTTATTTGATCATAAACAAAGTATTGGAAAAATTAAAGTTTCCACCTGATGAATTTGAAATATTTGGAAAGGTCAGTGGATCATAACAGCTATTATGATTTATCTTGTGGGGAACAAAAATGTCTGTACCACTTTAATTTAATCCATGAAAATTGTGTATTTTTCACTCAAACCAAAAGTGTTAATGGTGTGACAAAAAAAGTCAGGAGATCACAAGTCATTGAAATACATCATCTGAGAACCACAATGTCTGTAATAGATATTTCACTGGATTAGTGAAAACTTTATACAGCTGGTGGTGCCAGAGGAAATGTCAGCAGATGATCAGCATACACGTCTGTACTGAATTTCATGGCAACCCATTCAATATTTGTTGAGATATTTCAGTTACTTTCAGAAACTCTTGCAAACTTTTTAAAAGGTTAAATCAACACTTAATCACATGTGCCAGAAAACATGTAAAAACATGTTAAATCTGTGCCTCTTTATTGTCTATTGACAACTTGTTACACTAATCATTATATAATGAATACATGTAAACTAATTTACCTTGCATGGGCACAGATCCACTGGTCAATGATGGCAACACCTCCATCTTTAAGGAGCTCCAGGTCCTCTGTGGATGGTTCAAACCGCACCATCTCTGGCAGCAACCTGTTCAGCTCCTCCAGATCTATAAGATTACATAGATTACACACGCTTATAGAAACATTTATAGTGACTATTATTATACTGATATACTACTAATAGTTACAATCATTATTATTATGATACAAGGCCTTATTTTCATTATCATCATTATAATACATTCAGAATAAGCTAAATACTTAACAGAAGAATAAGCAAGAAACTGAGGCACCTATGTCAATATTTTGGTTTTAACATTTGTACATTGAATGTGTTGGTATGTTAGTACCTTCTTCATCTGAATCTGTTGCAACAAACACTTTGTCAAGTTTGTGCTTCTTCATCAGGCTGCGTATTTTTTTGACTGCCCCCTTAAGGCTCGGTACATCCTCTCTGTGACCCCAGATAAAGTCCTTTCTGCGTAAGTGGACCCCAAGATAAGGACCACCTTTAGCTGAGCCAAGCTTGGCCTGAGGAGAAAAATGGAAAAACAGCAGAACAGAATAGCAGGAATGATGTATTCAAAACTTAAAGCTTGGTAATCAAAAGGCTGAAATTAATGGTTGTTTTCAAGATTCATCAATTGCAACACCGATGCATGAAACTTCAAAATTAAATTAAATATAGAGACTAAAACAGTGCATATATTTATATGAAAAAGTTTATGTCAATTTACGACACAATAACAATAACTCATAATATTACAGAATGATTGAGAGGAGGTTTGTGAATATTTGCTGCTTAGATGTTCAATTTTACAGTTAGCATTAGCTTTCATAATAACAGAAATGGCTACTTTATTTAATTAGTGGACAGATACTAGATTTGGTATGGCTCACTAAAGAACAGGTGTCATTTATGAAAAATATTTTTATCATATGTTCTAAACAACAGAGAAATTTGGTATTGAGAATGATTTGATTAACTGAGGTGATTCGTTCAAACATCCCACAAATTCACAAATAAAAGCCAGAGACCTTTTAAAGATGCAAAAACTATTCCAGCAAACTGGAGATAAAGTTAAACTGGAGTTAAACTCCAGTTAACTGAAACAGTAAATGGTAACAGTCCCAATGTTGGTTAATAATGTCAAATTCCTCAGCCTTAATTCCATCAGTACAATCACAGTCACAGCACAACCAGTTACACAGACTCACCTTCATGCGAGTCCAGTCCTCACTGTATATGGTGTGGTCTCTGTCGTCTGTAGAGTTCAGGTACTTTGCTCTGAAGTTATCTCCTATGAGTCGCAGGTGTTTGGCAAAAACCATACTGCGGCGTGTCTATGTTAAACACAGACAATCACAGAGATTCTCACATCATTTGACAGTTAAGATACTATACCGTACAGCCTTGGTTTAAAAATGCTCCCCAACAATTTAATACCATATTGTATGTTATTTTCAGTGATCCGTCACTGAAAATAACAATGCTGCAGGGAAACACTCCACAGATAACAACCAACATCAACTAACGCTGAGTTCAGATCAACTAAAAAATATACAAGAAAAAATGTGTCACCTAACACACCAACATTACTATTATGATATTAGCCCATTACTTACATCCCAGTAATCCTTCCCAGAGTAGTGATCATGGAGGAGTGTCTCTGCTCGGTCAAGCATAACTGATCTGTAAAATAGCAGCATTCAAACACGTTAATCTCTGTAAGTGCCACCAAGATCTGAGAGAACAAACTATGATTATCACTTAAGTAGCAGATCGTCTTTCAGCAGGTTTTGTGCTTAATACTTTGGCTGTTTCACCTAGACATTGATACTTTTGAACACATGTCATCTGTCTATCTTTAGCCTTGCACATATCCTGTATATTTGAGTTGATTACCAGATACTGAAAGAGAAAAGATATATACAGAAAGTGATTGGATATTTGTAAAACAATTCAAAAGCCAGTAGGTGTTACAATGTATTGGCCATTTATTTTATAATTATTATAGAAAAACACGGATTTAATTTTCAACGCAATTGCTCATGTGTGTTGCTTTTTGAGTGTGTAGTTTTTATTGTTTACTCACCTACTTTCAATGCTGTTTTATGTGTAAATTAGATATTGTGTCAAATCCAATATTATTTACAAAAAGGATACAGTGTGATAATTATGATGAAACACAAGACAAATTTAATCAGGTGTCAGGACAATGTAAGTACATTTGACATCAACATGTTGCTTTGAAGACTCACGTTACTGTGATGTTTTTCTGAAGAACTGGGGCCATGATGGAGGCGTGGCCTTGGGCTGATATGCATGTTACATTTCGTGCTCTTGTCTCCTCGTAGCCCCAAAACCAGCCCCTTGAAAACAGACACAAACAAGATAGATGAGACAGTTGATGATGAATGGAGAGGAGACAGATGTGTAAGCAGAAGGGACATCATAAATGCAGGATAACTGTGAAAATAATCCATCACTGTGTTTTGTTCTACAAAAATTAGAATTAATTTTCTTTGGCACTAAAAAAAAAAGATTTGAGAAATGCTGTGTGTAAAAAAAACAAAAGCATACCTATAGTAGCCCTGTTTATCTTTGGAGTACAACAACTTCTCAATGCACGGCCGCTCGTCAACTTTTTCCTCCCATTTCCCATCAGTCCATCCCTCAGCATAGTTCTGCAGCACCAGGACCTGATCAATGAAAGGTCCTCCATTCTCTAGAACCAAGGGAAGAACAAAACACATTGATTTTGTGTTTGGCTTCAACACACCTAATTTGTCACCCTTTACTTAAGGAAATTTCCATAACAGTGGGGAGTTATAACAGCTAATTAGAAAGTGGTGACTGTGCGATTTGAAGAAGAACCATATATTTATATATATATATATATACATATATATATATAATAAAGATAATGAGGTTTCAGTAGGTTTGCATGCCAGACAAGTGGAAATCTTTCAGAAATTGTAACCCTAGTCTGAGTCACCAAAATAAAAAAGCTTACCAGCAATGAATTCCTCATACTCAATCACAGGTACGTTGGCTTGCAAGCTGGTGAGGCTGAAGAACTCTCCCCAAGGAACGCGGATCTGGTGGATGTTGGGGCTCTGCCAATGATACAGGCGACCCCATGGGGGAAGCACAAGGACCCAGTCGTCCCCCTCCTTCCTCAAAGTTTTCACCAGGGAGGCCATACGGATATAGACATCTCTCCGCAGGTTGAAACCCTCCGGGGGGTTCACATCATACAAAAGGTATCTGAGGTGACAAGAGAGGATGTGAAGTTTGCGCAGCAGAAAAAGTGAGGGCTTCATTATACATTGAACCTACTATTTTCAAACCTTGAGCAGATTCAAAATGTCAGGTATCATCTGTACAATAAAAGCATATTACAGTTTCTTTCCAAATTATGTTTACCTTCAGCTAGTTATAATTTAAAATGTTTTAGAAAACTACTCCTTCTTTCTTGGCAAAGTGGTTTAAGTTAACTAGCTTTTAACTACACAAGCTGTTCACATGCTGTGCCGTCCTTTCTGTTGCCAACTGTCTAGCTAATAGTCATGCAGGATTCATCATAAAAACGATTCCACACACAAAATCGTGCCATGATACAGAGAGGTCAGAGAGGAGAATGACACATCAATTATACGCAGGTGAATGCTATGTTGTGGTTTTAAATGTTTTTGTTTGGTGAACTGGCCCCACTTGCTGCTGTTCTCGGTTTCGTTTCTACCATAAACCCAGCGCTTTCTTTATAGAAAGGAGCTTGCAGCTACAACATCATATTTTGCCATGGCATCATTATAAACTAAAATTAGAAACGCATGGTGCAATTTCTTGAGACTATAACAACTTCTTTCCAGAAGTTGTTGCCGTACTATATAACTGAACTGTACTGTTATTAAACTGGACTTTACATCTCACATATTTCATCAAACTGAACTGAACACTGTACATGGCATTCAACTTCCACCTCTTAAATAATTTAATTATTTATTGCACGTCACATTTGATTTTTGCACTTGTCACCTTCATTCATACATACATACATTCTTTGTCAGTAGTGCAGTTCATATTTCCTTTGTACAATCAATATTTCATTTCAAGTTTTATGTCCTTCCTTTTTTTTCTATTTTTATTCATCTATGTTGTGTTTGTGATTACAAACGTCAAGACACATTCTTTGTATGTTTGCATTATGCATATTTGGCTAATAAACAGATTCTGATGCCACTGGGAGCATCATCATACCCGTTTACTCTGGGAATGCTGAGGTCACAAATGGGGTAAATGATACTCCTGCAAGCTGCTAAATCAGATCCATAACCTGGGCAAACAACTGCCCATGACCAAGGATTACTACCAGTGAGAAACCCATACCACCACCACACCATACCACTCAAAGGTCAAAATTCAGTTCAATTCTGACATCACCATGTGACACATACAAACACAGCACCCTCTATTTATTTAACACGGTTTTGGTTCCAACATATGGAATACATACATAAGTTAGATACACCCTGAGAAATGAATATTTAACATTAGTGTCTAGATCAAAACGACGGACATCCCAAATATACGAAACCCAGATTCGCAGTTGGTTTATGTTTAGTCGCTGGCAACACTGCATTTCAACGTGAAGTTGCTCAATCAGGGCGGAAAAAATACATTTTATCACTATTAAGTGCTGCTTAGTGAGAAATCCACATGCCGAATTACACTACCACGCTATACTGCTTTCTAAATGTATTAAAAGTTTCGTCTGCAAAGGCTGTATGTTATTACATGCAAAGAAGCCATTAAATGAACCACTTTTTGAATGGAGTCAGGTACACTATAGACGTTAACGGTACCCCAGTAAGACTGACGCTTACTAACGCAAGTCTTACAAAAGAAATAGAAAGACCGACTTAAAATGGCCGGAGTGTAACTCGAAGCTGTACTGACTGCATCCATAAACGCCAACGTTACATTTGCACAAAACTGAGTGACTGTAACTTACTTAACGTTAGCCAAGAGTAGCTAGCTAACGGCAACAACATGCCAGTGAACTCACCGTAGGTCCCGAGCGGCAGCGATAGGTACACTAGCCGTGTGACTCGCACTGAACGCATTGTCAGTGTTTGCGCTTTTGAATGACGCGAAAGCGACTAAAATAGATAAGTAGAATGCGGTAAAATAATAGGTTGAAGAAATGAATATAACTGGTATATGCAGCTGTCTGTGCGCCATATTTCCTCAGAGCCACGCACTTCCCGGAAGGGTAAAAAGCGTCTGTACAGTTGCCGAGCAACCATCACATGCAGCCAGCAGGAATTGTGTGAAAAGGCTGTTTTTCTAAGGATACGTTTATGATATATAAATTATCAAATAGACTGAGGTTGGTTGAAGTCGAGCGTCTCTTCAATTCAAACAGAACACAGAGTCTCCGTGGAGAATTCTGAAGAAAGAAAGAAATTCACTGGTATATATTGACGGCCTTTGGAGGCTCCCTTGCTTGTTTACAGATTCCCACCAGACCTAGACAAAGCTGTACAGAGCTCACCCAGAACTCACGTCAAACACAGTACACTTTTAGGATCCTACACATCATATACATGGCGTGTCTTGCTGTTAAACCTGATACCCAATACCATGTAGGCCTATAGATTTTTCTATCAATTCATTAGCAGAAATTTGGAAAAAATAAAAGACAATAACATAGACATAATACTTCTAAAAATACACCTGTAACTGAAACATGAGATTGTAAAAACAACAACAACAAAACTGAGTATTTAAAGCCCCCTCCACTCAAAAATGTAGTTCTTCTTGTTCCTACAGTGAGGTGTTTGGGCTTCACTGCACAGAACGATGTATGTGCAGAGTTTGACACTGGAATGCTGTTTTCACATTCATCTGCTGAAAGTGGTAAGTTTCTCCCTGCTCATTGAAAATCCAGTTTTAAAGGGTGGGCCTACAAACATGATTTGTGACATCACAACTAGTGTGTGATGCCAATTGTCCAAACTGTGACAAGTGTGATGCGGAAACTTGAAACCTCCAGTGCATATACACCGAGAATGGACTTCACAGTGAAGTAGGAGACATCTTGTGTCCAGCAGTTAAGGCTGATTTATGGTAGGTGGCTTGTCACTTTTGATAAGTGCCACTCAACACCAATTTAGGAGTCCTGTGACGTTTTCAATTCATGCTTCAGGTTTCAGTCATATCCGTGGTAACCATACATTCTATCCCAACCTGGACTAATTAAACATGGACATTACAAGGTATCTTCAGTTACAGACCAAAATATCAATAAAAAAGTTAAGTTAACTACAATCTCCATGGTGATGTTAGTAACACTATCCAACGACAGTGTCCACAACATGAGAGTGTCAAAAGTGTCAAGCAACCTACCATAAATCAGCCTTTAGACTTCTCAAATTAAATATATTTGCATATTTATAGATTCTGGAAGTTTTCACAGGGGAGAAGAAGGCAATGTAATTTTAAAGATTTTAACAAGATAACTGGAGGTTTTTTGTGTGTGTAAAAACCATATCAGACACAAATTATTATTCAAAGTAGAGTATTTAATATACACCTTAAAACATGTCTGGAGGGGATCTTTAAGCAAACAGACTCAAGTGAAAATCTAATTAACAGCCAAGAGACTCAGTTAAATTTGTACGAAATACTGAAAATGAATGGATGAAAATTCAAACTTGAACTGAAAAAAGTTACAATTACAAATAATCTCAATAGGCTTTTTTCCTCTCCACAGATGACAGTTTCATATGTCACAGTAGGAAAAACACTGGCATGATTAATAAAAATGAATGATGGCTGGATGCCATTTATCTACTTCAGTTTCAGTTTCCTGGTATTGTGCATGTTGTCACTTGAAAGGATACTTGTTACCAGTAACACCTGTACAATGAAAAGTCTAAATGTCTTCTTCTGTGAAAAAGGCCTGTTCAGTTCCATTATAACAAATTGTTAATTCAGTACATTATTACAGTGTACGCTGTTTAAAAATCATGTCACAGCCGACTAAATTAAATTAGACCACATCACTGAGAATACATCACTGGATGTTGTCCTGGTCATACGTCACCCCCAGCTGTCTTCTGGCCTCATCTATAACTTCTGCTAACAGGCTGGAGTGAGCCCACGGCATCCCTGGACTCTCCTTCAATCCTATTAGGAAAGAAGCAATCAAAGAGATTAAAACAGAAGACAATGCATGATTTCATATCTGCAACAAAAAATTGCATGGCATTTCGGGGTGTGTCCTGTTATATAATGAGCGTGAGACTAAATGAAGGAGCTGATCATATCATATCTTTCACAACCCACGTGATGACATTGAAGGTACGTTTTTTTTTGGAACATGTTAACAATCTGAAATGCTTATCTTTTGCTCACGTTTATAAAGTTAAAAAAAAGGACAAACACACATGGTTCCAGCTTGTGAGGATTTGATTCCTCTTGTTCCACTTTATATCATTCTTTAATAAAATAAATATGTTTGGGGACTCTTGGTGACCGTCAGAAATTTAAAATTTTAATGAATTCACAGTTAGATGTAACAAAGCATTGAACAAGTTGATAAAAATACCTTTTTTTAAAGGATCAGACTGATTAAAGTGCTACAGCTTTTACTTTTTCAAGCATTGGAATATTTTGTACCTTTGAGCAGACAGTGACGGACCTCCTCAGCTTCATACCGTAGACCTGTGCTGTTGGTGAAGTTAAGCGGCATGCTGGCCTCAGGCAGGGGGAACTCTGTCTCCTTACCATTCACCTCCAAGGTTGTGGGGCACCACATATGGTTGGGTACCTTATTTGGAAATCATTGTCATGTAACTTGTCATATAAATTTTAACATTTCAAAACACTGAATAGATAAACTGGCAATCTTGGTTGCTGTTGCTATCTGGTGCAGGACACTCAAATAAAGAAATCAATTAATCATGTAAATAGCTAATATTTTGTATTACTTCATTTGCTGGTGTTGACTGAGACTGTATTTTCATTGAGGAGCATTTATTACAGACAAACAGACACAGCAACAAGCTCTTGCTTTCAAGTGCTTAGTAGCTGCACTGATAAATAAAGCTACTGTGCCTAGTTGTACACTTGTATTTGATGTGCATTTTCTTTGTAATAAAACTACACTCCAAATAATGATGTAATAAATCAACAGGACTAGATGACTGGGAGCATGGCGTGTCTCAAATAAGCAGTTGTTCCTTAGCTTCAGCTTTACTTGAGTTGAAGTTGTACTTATTCTATGGTGTATTTCCTGTTACCTTAATGGCACCTTTGGTCCCAATGATAACAGCATCACAGGTCGACATCATAGTGATGGAACAAGTGCAAATGGCAAGTCTATTTCCTGAAAACTTCAGGACCAAAACTGCAGTTCCATCAACACCTGTGCAGAAAATGGGAAGAAAGGTTTATCATAAAAATAAAACTCTTCATCAACTAAAATGATCATTGACAGAATCAAGAGCAAGATTTGCCTGTGTCTATGCAATGTCCTGTAGCTTGGATGGACTCAGGCCTTTCACCATTAAAGACCATGAAGACAAATTGCAGACAGTAGATGCCGAGGTCCAGCAGTGCCCCTCCACCGAGCTCCCTCTCAGCCAGGCGGGGAATATGGGTGAGAGGAGCCCCCAGATCAGCCCTCACCATCTGAACATCACCCACCTCACCCTGGCCCAGCAGCCTCCTCACTTCCAGGGATATAGGAAAAAAGCGTGTCCAGATTGCCTGGATGGAAAACACGGGATAGATTGGTGAACGTGAATGGTGACTGATAAGTATGAGATGGCTGTATTTCTGCTGTAAGCTACCTCCATGAGAAAGACACTGTTGTCTCGGGATGCAGTGATGAGTTCTTGGACCTCCCTTGAATTCATGGCCAAGGGCTTCTCAATGAGGACATTCTTCTTGGACTTCACAAAAAGCTTGCCAGTACTCAGGTGGTAAGGATGGATCGTACCAATGTACACCACATCTAAATTGAATAAGAGACTAATGTTCAGTGTTTAGAAACATTATTTACTGCATTTTTAATACATTTAATACACATTCTTGGATCTGGCTGAGATTCTGTGACTTGCCTAAAGACACTTCAGCTGAGGCCTTGTTAATATAATTTAGACCAAAAACATTATGCTACATGCTGAGAGAACCCACCAATATCTGGATCTTGTGCCAGCTCATCATAACTTCCATATGCTCGAGGGATGTTGTGCTTCTTGGCAAATTCTTGAGCATGCTGCAGATCTCTTGCTGCAACAGCCACTATCTGGGGATGAAAACTTTTTGATTTTTTTAACACTTTTGGAAATGCAGTAGTTATGTGCAGTGATTCTCATGCAAATTATGTCATCATTAATTGTCTTTCTGGTGTTTTCAGGACTAGAGATGACAATGCTCTGGCACAATACGAGTTGAACACAATGTAGGAAAACAGAGTAAGAGCTACCCAATGATGTTTGAACTATAATGAATATTTTGGCAAAAGTCCAAATACATAATATGTGAGAATATTACTAAATATTTATCAACATTTAAATGTAAATGACGGTGTACAGAAATCAGTCAACAAACACACAAGCAAACAATAAGCCTTGAAAGATAACTTCACTTATTCACTCATCTGTTCTGTCTGTACTATGATGCTAATAAAGGATATTGTGCACAACACAATTAGGGTGTCGCAACCAAACAATAGTTTACTGCGCTTATAGGGAACAGGAGCATCGACTACACGTTTACTCTTCCTTTTATACTGTAGGAAACTGCATTTATCGTTTGGGGTAGGTTTAGGACACAGGATTGCACAACTGCCACTTTATGCAACGTTTCGGTGGGTGTGTGCATCAGCTGAAAAACACCGTCAAAAGTTACCTCGTGGTCCTCGGGAGTCAGTGTCCGTAAAGCAACCGAGAAGTCATGACTAATCTTGCCTGCACTGCATATCCCCCAGCGTGTTGCCATTGCAAGCTAGCGTCGCTATGTTAGGTTAAGCTGTTGAGTAACCGGCGTTGTGTTAACAGACTGTTAAATTAAAAAAAAAAAAAATGGACGTAGCCACCGTGACGTCAACCATTGGTTCCTGTCCACGTTTTGAAACCTCGAGTTTGCTTTTTTTGCCGTCGCCATGTTGGATATTTGGAGCCAGACGAGACCACATTTGAACCATGTATAAAGAGTAAGAAGACAAAGTTTGTCTTTATACATCCATGATTTGGATGAAAGGGAGGAGCAGACATGCTAACTGCTAGCTCAGTGCATTTTCAGCATGGACATATTATAAGAGCTCTTATAATACATCCATGATTTACAGTCCATGGAAACTGTGATAATGATAATGCAATTTCCGCTGGTAAAAAAAAACAAAAAAACAGGCCATTTAAACAGAATGCAATGTTACTTACTGGAAAAACTGAACATAGACTCTTTGGAGCGACTTTTAGTTCAACTAAACCTAAACAAGACATTTTTAAGCGACCAAAATGTTCCAATTAACTTGCAAGAACTGAAAACCATGGATGTGCTGTGAAAACACATTGAAATAGCAATGGCTATGCCTAAACTTTGTGAATGTGGGGTCAGGGTTACCCCATGGATATGTCACCTAACCAACGTTGTAGCTGTGGTAGCGACTTGTCAACATGGATATATAATATCACAACATAGCCATCCCATGGATGTATAATAAGCCACCCCCACATTATGATGTCTTTGAGAAGACTTGAAACTAGCGAATGAGATCATAAACTCATTAGGAATCTGTTTACTGAGGTAATAAATCAAGTGAGAATTTTCTTATAGACTTCCATACAATCTGACTTCTTTTTGGAGCCAGTGGAGTTACCCCTGCTGGCCATTAGAGAGAATGCAGCTTTAAGTTACTTCCTCATTGGCTTCACTTTTCACACCCGGAGCTACCATGGATGTATTATAAGAACTCTTGTAATATATAGCATGGGAGCTACCCACTTGGTTGGAATATGGACTGAAGTGAAAAAATTAGCTGTTCTGAGATTTCAGTAAAGTTACACCCAGAAGTGATAGAATGTGTTGTCATAGTGCCTTAAAGTACCGACAAAGTCACAAGATCAACCATATTACTCGTTAGTTTATTTGAACAGGCTCTATTAACTGTACATAACCACCTATTATATGTATATAAAGTAATATGTAATTTAAAGACAGAGAGCCACTGAATCAGAGTCAAATTCCTTGTAGGTGTAATCATACTTGGCCAATAAAGAAGATACAGGTTTTATTTGTCTACAATATTTTTCCTAATCCTGCTCAGGGCAGCGTTTAGGGTTGTATGGGTCTGGATGTCATAAGTGTCAGCAGTAAAAGTGACTCCACCATGGCAGAGTTCTTCTGTTAGAAAGATAGACTGTTTGTAATCATAGGTAGTAATAGTAATATACAAAGCCTGTATACATTTTATATTTGTACATAACTTTATATTGTCTATGCCCATAATTAAATTTTAGCATGCTTGGTGTTTTATAGTAAGACAGAACATAGAGCAAAGATCAAAGACAGGCTTGTTTGTATGAATGGTGTGTCTGTGTGAGAGAGACAGACTGCACATTTCTTCATGTCTTAACAGCCCATCAGTTCCTTCTCAGTCAGTTCTGTAATAAAAGTGGCTTCCCAAGCTGGTTATGACTGGACTCTAGTGGCTGTGCTATAAAACTACAGATATTGAACATCCCCGCAGAGTTTGGTAAAGCAGTGACACAGCAAAAACTGTATTTTAGTAAATCTTAAAAAAGAATAGAAATTAGCTAATAATGGCTCAAGTTACATTTCATGCCTCATAGAAACAGGATTTTTTTTTGAGTCCTGATGAGTGCTTTGAGTCAAAAAACAAACACAAGGCCATATCTTTCAGGGTAAGATTTATTGAGCAACAACAGAGTTCAGACTTTTTAAAACTAGGCCATTGCACAACATGTCTTCTTTTCTGATAAAACTGAAATTAATAAACAAATAGACATTGACATAAAAGCTGTCAAAAGTAAGAATATTGATGGCACAACAAAGAAATAATTTCAGATCTTTAGGCTGAAGGTAGATTTTTGGGTAAATAAAAACAACAAAAAATTTCTCACTTTTAAACCAACAAGCAAAATATGTTCCATTTGTTAAATATTTTCTATTTAATAAATAGAGTAATTTTGTCCCTGGAAATAAGTGGCCTGTCTAATATTCCTCTCCCTCCTCATCCTCTTCAAATGAGTCAATCCCCACCTCTTCATAATCCTTCTCCAGGGCAGCCATGTCTTCTCTGGCCTCTGAGAACTCTCCCTCCTCCATTCCTTCTCCAACATACCAGTGGACAAAGGCCCTCTTGGCATACATGAGGTCAAACTTGTGGTCCAGACGAGCCCAGGCCTCAGCGATGGCTGTGGTGTTGCTCAGCATGCACACAGCCCTCTGCACCTTGGCCAGGTCTCCTCCAGGAACCACTGTTGGAGGCTGGTAGTTGATGCCCACCTTGAAGCCTGTGGGGCACCAGTCCACAAACTGGATGGTGCGCTTGGTCTTGATTGCAGCAATGGCCACATTAACATCTTTGGGTACCACGTCACCACGATACAGCAGACAGCAGGCCATGTATTTACCATGACGAGGATCACACTTCACCATCTGATTAGCTGGCTCAAAGCAGGCATTTGTAATCTCTGCAACAGACAGTTGCTCATGGTAGGCTTTCTCAGCAGAGATGACTGGTGCATAGGTAGCCAGAGGGAAGTGGATACGAGGATAAGGCACCAAGTTGGTCTGGAACTCTGTCAGGTCAACATTCAGGGCTCCATCAAAGCGAAGTGAAGCTGTGATTGAAGACACAATCTGGCTGATGAGCCTGTTCAGGTTAGTGTAGGATGGGCGTTCAATATCAAGGTTTCTGCGGCAGATGTCATAGATGGCTTCATTGTCCACCATGAAGGCACAGTCAGAGTGCTCGAGGGTGGTGTGGGTAGTCAGGATGGAGTTGTAGGGCTCCACTACAGCTGTGGAAACCTGTGGGGCTGGGTAGATGGCAAATTCAAGCTTAGACTTTTTACCAAAGTCAACAGAGAGTCTCTCCATCAGAAGGGATGTGAAACCAGAGCCAGTGCCTCCACCAAAGGAGTGGAAGACCAGGAAGCCTTGGAGACCAGTGCATTGATCAGCCTACGATAGAGTGAAAACAGAGAAAGACTCATGAAGTGATATGATCAAAAAGGGAAAAAGGAATCAATATTTTGCAATTGTTGCATAATGTTGATTGCAATCCACTATTCTTCAGCCCCATTAGAGGGCAAAGCCAGTCTCTAAGGGAATGAAAACACAATAATAACCCCTATGGTGCCTTACCAGTTTGCGGATCCTGTCAAGGACAGAGTCAATGATCTCCTTGCCAATAGTGTAGTGTCCACGGGCGTAGTTGTTGGCTGCATCTTCCTTTCCTGAGATCAGCTGCTCAGGGTGGAAGAGCTGGCGGTATGTTCCTGTGCGCACTTCATCTGGAAAATTACAAGATAAAAACAAAAGTTGAGAAAACCAACTCATCTATTTTAAGAAGTGCTATTAATGGAAAAGACCATTTATATATTAGAATCATCTCAGGTTCATTATGAAACCTTGTAGAATGATGGATGAATGATTAGAAAAAATTCCCTTGTTTTTCACATAAAATCTCTATTTCGCAATGACAATACATGATATATAACTCCTGATACCTAAAAACACAACAAGCTTCATTCCATAACCCTCCTGTTAGTACTGACCAATAACTGTGGGTTCCAGGTCAACAAAGATTGCTCTGGGGACATACTTCCCAGCCCCAGTCTCACTGAAGAAGGTGGTGAAGGAGTCGTCGTGGCCTCCTACAGGTTTGTGGCTAGGCATCTGGCCGTCCGGCTGGATGCCGTGCTCCAGACAGTAGAGCTCCCAGCAGGTGTTCCCCATCTGGACACCAGCCTGGCCTACGTGGACAGAGATGCATTCACGCTTCAAGAGAGGAGGGGGAGATAAGGCAGAATGAGGAGGAAAGAAGAGGAGCAGGGTAAAGGGTGGAAGGGTGGTAAAAGATAGAGGGGGATATGCAGAGGAGACAAGAAAAAGTGGAAAAGCAGATAGATTGATTATTATTAGCAACTTTGCATTGCTCTCTTCCAGTGAGTTAAGACAAATTTACATTAAGGATGATGCTGTTTGTTATGAATGTTAAAATTCAAACAACTTTATGATCAGATTTTATACATAAAAGCTACACAGTTGAAGGAATCCACAAGAATAATTCAGAATGTCTGCCACTAGGTGGAAGCAAAGAGATATATAGAGGAAAGAATGTTGAAGGTGAAATAACAAGCAAAACAGATTTGCTGCAGCTGTCACTGGATCTCATGTGACTGTGTGTTTAAGCAAGGCTCATGAACTAAAATGGAGGTGGAGTTCAGAGAATTTCACATTTATACTATGAGGACAAACAGAATGGAGCCACTAGTGGCATGACCAAATCACAGTACTTAAACACTGCACACTATGCTGTGTTTATACCTGAAGCCAAAAATATCTTGAAAAAACAGCCATCTAGATGAGTTTCAGGATTTGATTAAACTTTACATTTATCACTGCATTTGCATTCTCTTTACAGTATTTGTCTAAACCTACACTAAACAACTATTTGGCTCTACAAAGCAGACTGTGTAAGTAAGAAGATAACATGTAAAGTTTGGAAAGACTTTATATGGCCTTTATGTTCTCCTGATGTCAAACAAGACAACATGCTTAAGTCAGACAATCTATAAACGTGATGTTTGTGTCATACTTAAATCTAAACTGAATTTGAAAATACAGTCTAAATACAGTAAACGTCAATCCATTTTTCTTGTACTCACATACTGCACACCACAAAAGACCGATTTGATTTACTGAACTTAGTGAGTACTGCCTGGGACTCAATATAGGGTTGGGTTATATATTGTTAAATGCTGTGAGGTGATACAAATAGATTTACCACACCTTTCATATTGTGGTAGCAATCCCTTTTAACAACTGATAGTATTGGACTGTGTGAACAATGTTACAAAACGAGAATGATTTTTTTCCCCCATCATGTGATGGTGAATCTTGATTTTGTCTTATTTGCTGGATTAGCCAAACCAGTCATCTCTGCATGATTAATATATCTTTGCAACATTTGAAAATATATGACTAGCAAAGATCAATAGCAACATTGATTATCAAAATCAATTTCTGGTTGATCCACACAGTGATTATCCAACTAAACTGTTTACATCATTAATAATGTGAAACAGAATTAACACTTAGAATCTAGACTAACATATTTATGTTTGGATCATGGATTTAAAATAGTAAGCATATAACTTAATTCCACTCCAAATGACGTTATAATGCTATATATCCACCTTGCTTTGTGATAGGCTGCTATTTTCATCGTTACTCCAACTTTCCTCTTCTCAATGATCAGATTGACGAGTGAATGTGCTGGTGGGTGAGGGATGGGGCTGTGGTGGGTGTATAGGGGAGGGGTTTAGAAAGGATGCCTAATTATTTTAAAGTTTGTTAAATCTCACTAAATCCGTGCTGAACAAGAATTTTGATGTATCCAATACTTTATTACCTGCAGTTCCTAGAGCCATAGTAAGGGCAGACAAACTTCTCTTTAATGACCACAGCTAATGTGACCCTCTTTCCACTGGCCTGGGTTTCTAGGTTAGCAGAGCTCTGTGCAGTAGTTATTTTAGGTTCCTCATGCTAACCTGACACCTAGCTGTAAAGTGACTGACTGTTTCAGTCAACACTGACTGGCAGTCCCCAAAATAGTGGTCACTGCCAGGTTGAGAACTCTCAGCAGAAATGCATTTCCTAGATCCTGTCACAGTGTGAGAGAGAAAGTGAATAAGACAGAGAGAGAGAAAAAAAGTAATCATTTGTTAAAAGCTTTTTCAGGTCAGCAGACAAGGGAGCAGAGATCCCTTAATACCCCAATATTCACAGTACATTATGTAACAGAAAAAAATATTCATAATGTACCATAAAAACAAGATAATTAGGGCAGATAATGATTCAACTGAAACATATCAAGACCATAACTACCATGCATCAAGGAGAAATATTAAGTGTCATTATTTGTGTTTATTCCCTTTGTTTAAATATTGTTTCAATCTTTATTGCATTATTTAATTGGAATTTTTCGGTTTGTTTTTTTGCCATCCAATGAGATTCACTTATTCTGTCCGGTCTAGGCCAGACTGGCATAAGATTTAGTATGAATATTAATGGGCCCTTGAGGATGATTCATGATTTTAGAGAGCCTGATCATTTGTGTCGCAACACCAACAGACTAAAACCTGCCACTCACACTTTAATAATAATAATAATAATAATAATAATAATAATAATAATAATAACTATTATTATCTACCATCTGGATTATCATGATTTTTATATAATTTTTAATCTAACTAACACTGCTCCACCTTAGTTGGGTTTTTAACTTTGTAAACAAAATGCCCAGAATGCCATACAACTGAATGGGGGTAATCATAGATCAAGATGAACACTTCTGATTTTGATTGATAATCATGGTAAAACTTCACTACTTGACGATTGCATCAGACATCTTTCTGTCCTCCCTTCAGGTCTCTTGTCGTTTCCAAATATAACAAGCTGTCAACCTAGCTAACAAGCTACTTGCTAAAGATGGAAAAACCACAACAGAAAGTTCAATTTTACAAAAAGAAACACAGCTACATCTGGCGATGCAAGACAAGAATGACCCTCCAATCTCCACCTGCTCACAATAGAAGAAATCGATTGAGTATCATAACACTTGCTGAGTACATTTCTGCCTCACAAGGTAAGGTTGAATTTGTTGCTCCCATGATGCTTTCTGATGTGTTATGCTGAAGTTAAACTTGTCATGCTGTTCATGGTACAAGCATTCGTTAAGCCTCTTATGAAAATATCTTTCACAGGGAGTAGAAGATCCTTGGTCTATTTAGATTTTTTAAAACCCTTTCCCTGTATTTAGTGTAGCTCTTTAGTACAGTTATACAAATTAGATATAATTAAGAAACACGTTAAACATTACCAATACAGGAACTAAATTTTATGGGTCAGTACTATTTGATCAGGGTGGGAGTACTGCAGCTGTGTATTCAGCACACAATGAGATCCATTGGTTTTTATAAGCATTACTGACAATGGTAGCAAGCTGTGTTTATACTACACAATGCAAACAGAAGGCAAGGTTGTGTGTGTGTGTGTGTGTGTGTGTGTGTGTGTGTTAGTGAAATTCCTGATGCCAACACATAAGACTAATCGTGGCATATATCTAACAGTTATTCAATTCAACTTCACCAATATTAATGTAATTCACAGGGAATACAAGTTTATCCCCGTTTCCAATTTTACAATGAAAAACCAGTGTCTTTGCTTTCCACTGTATGGAAGCAACTTTCAAAGTGTTGTTGGAGTTGAAGTGTTCGACCGATAGTGCCTCATAGTCTGCATTCACATCATTTGACATATAGGCTAGTATGTTGCTGTTACAACTGTGCCATGGCTGCTTGAATTTGGAGGGGAAAGAACATATTTCCTGTCCTGCAGAAACAGGCTACTTGTTTTGTCTCAATCTGATCTGACATGCTTTATGAGACACACCTAAATTCCAAACTGACACATACTATGTGGCTATACCACACACCTACACACCTAGTAGTCAGAAAAATAAGGCATTTCAACTTAAATCCTGAGACAATCAAGCAGTGTTCTACAATACAATATCAAAAAATATATGGTTTAATCATTTATGTTAGACTTGCTGTTTGTTATCCTTTTCTCCTGATGTGCTGAAAATATAGATTAATCATCACCACCTGCTCATTCAGGACAGCAGCCAAATGCAGCTCAGCTTTTCTGCCAGTCATTGAGTGAAAGAGCTATTTCTGACCCAAGGGGTCCTGCTACAGGAGGACACAGAGGGAGCAGCTGAAAGTTGCTGCATCTCACCGAGTATCATGACACATTTTTCCAAGCACATTTAAATACTGGAGGTTAAATGACATGTAAAACTGAAGCTGAAGATATTACTCAGTTGTGGGAAGACAAACAAAAATATAGAACTTTGGTGTGGAGATTTCTCTGAAAGAAAGGCTAAAAATATGCTTACCATTGTGCCTTTTAAGTAGATTTTCCTTTGAAAGAAAAAAAATAAGAGGCAGTTGGCTATTTTATGTCGTGCCTCTCACAGCGGCCGTCAATGTGGTCCGGGTGAGTAAGAAATGCCAGGTGGGCGAGGACCTGTCACGCTATATTCTACTGCAAACCACTCCCACCTGTCTCTGACGAGAACGCGCACTGTGAGCGCGCAGGTCACTTTATATTACAAGATCCTGTTAGAATAGACTCTGATCTTACTGCAGGAAGTGGAGCAGTCTTTCTTTCAGAGACATTTTGTTTATTGGTCAGTTTACCCTGACAAAAATGTACTTTATCGCGCCAATTTTACCAGTAACGCAATATATTAGATCCAAAGTACATGAGAATAAAAATAGATATGCACATAGAAAACGTCTGCAGAGGCTTCAATAACAAGAAAAAATGTATGGCGAGGGGAAGAGAATTTGATAGTTTTGGGGCAAGCTACTGAGAGAGGCCTGTCCTTTATAGCACGTTAATCCTGAACCTGGGAATCCTGGATGAATGAAATATAGCCTATGGGGATAGACAGGTGCAGTTTAGCCAGTTCTAAAGTAGACTACTACCAAGTACTAAACCAGTAGGCCTACATGTTCAGTACACACAGGCAGTGTTGTGTTGCAGTGTTTAATGAGTATTTTTGCCTGATCAGAAACATTTCCAGACACATCTTTCTATCTTTCTCTTTACCTCATTATTTCCATTTTACTTTCTACTCCACTACAGATCAGAGGGAAATGTTGTATTTTTTACTCCACTATATTTATTTGACACCCATAGAAGAACATTTACAAACTGAGATCTTGCAGGGAAAACACTAACTTATAGAACAGCACCATCTCAAAAAAAAGTACGCTAATATACATTAATACATCATACTCATCTAAGACTATAGAATAACATTCACAAGGGACATTATTCTGCATTGAGCACCTTTACTGATGATTTACTGTTTACTCATGGATGTATGGGTATGAGTTGATTTTGGTTGAGGGGTCGTCGTAGTCTCGCATTGCCAGATGTAGTTGCGTTTCTTTTTTCTGCAATTCAACTTTCTGTAGAGGTTTTCCATCTTTAGCAACTGGCTCGTTACATAGGTTGACCACTTGTTAGGATTTGAAAACGACAAGAGACCTGGAGAGAAAGTAGAAGAAAGATGTGTAATGGCTGTATGAGAGCTGGACATGGATGTTTTATAAGAGCTCTTATATCCATAGAGCTGGATGGGGCTCCGCCGCTCAGCCTTGCAGACAGTTTTTCCCAGTGGTCACTCGCGGCATTGCAGCGAAAAATCCTCCTGCGGCCCAAAAAGGCTTTCCCCCCTTGACCACCATTGTGAAAGAGACGGTAAAACTGTTGACAAGACACTTCCAACTGCAACTAAGGTCAATAATGACTCTTTCTATTATGAATTATCGATTCATGGAGCATTTATCTTTGTATAACTGTCCTTGAACCGAGAAACGCGATATAAAAGTCTGTGACGTCACCACAATGTAAAGTCTATGGGCCGAGGGGGAACTCGCGGGCGGGGTTAGCAGGAGGAAAACTACTGCGCATATTCAGAGGGCCCCATACCGCAAGTATGCGGTACGGTTATGGGTCACGCCTATGCAGTCGGTTTCTTGTTGGGCGGGACTTTACATCCTGCAAGGCAACCCAGAACACCACATGGAGGCCTACAAGCTGCCACCGCATATGCTGGCAGTGTAACCTTTTGAAAGCTAGAGGTCGTAGTTGCTACATCATGAGTCACTGAGTGAAAAACATAGTGTGACAAACTGTCATGTGACATCTTACAAGAAGTCTATTTTCTCACCACCACAGTAGGTCTTGCAAAGTATTTTTGTATTTATGTCACCCTGCTACTGGCCTGCTCTCTTTGTAAACTGGGACTGTTAGCCTCTAATTTGTAATGCAATATACTACTTATCTGCATTGCTTAATAAAGTGCAGATGTTTTGGTGAGTTTTTACCATATATATAAAAAGCATAGGCTAAATATTATGCAAATTATCTCTTCATCTCCTTTTTTCTCTTTCTCTCTTTCTTGCTAGCACTATTATGACCCATTAAAGACTTAATTGTGGGGCATTAGGGACATGAATTCTCAAACAATTGAAGTGGGTCATAGCTTTATAACTCAGGAAACACCTAGAATGAGGCAGATAAGGGAAGACAACAGCAGGGTGTATACTTTCCCCAGTGATATCTATCAATGTATAAGCTCACAGAACATGAACCAGACCTAAAGATTTGGTAAAAAGTGTTCACATTTGCTATGTTTTGTGTAGAACAGTATAAAAGTAAATCAACTCCATCTAAAACACACTGTAAGTATATTAAGCACCAACATGGCACCGAAATGTTTTCAATTAACATTGCACTGCTTACAAATACCATTTTCTCCATATGATAGGAACATAAAATGTCCTATTTGTTACTGATGAGTCTTGCAGCCTCAGGAGAGACATTAACATGATTAATGGTGCAGTTGATGATGTGGCCTCCTGGCTCAAAGTTACCCAGGTTTATTTCTAAGATAATGAGAGAGGTTTCAAAATTAGTCTAATTTGTAAATATGATTTGATTTGACATCCACCTTTTTTGGTGAAAAGAACGTGCTTTTAAAAATGAGGATAGCATGGAGTTCCTCATTGTTTTATCAGAAAATAGATTATATTAAGCCATGAGCCATTCCCACATGTTTTGAACTCTAGTATTAAAGCAGATACCTACTAGTCATGAGAGTGGTTTGTTTTCAGTGGTAGAACGCCTTTGGCCTTTGAACCATGGCACTGTATCAACAGTTTACCTTTGCCTGCCAACGGAAACAGGCAGCTACTCTGCTATCCAACTTAAACTCATGTGAAGACGATTATAAAACTGTTTTGATATGAACAACTTTCTGGAATATGAATAGAATGAGAATGGCATTCAGGTAGACATTAGTAACCATGGGTTTAGGCTTTATCTGGCTTATTTATGGACTATTTTCATATTTAATTTTTATGTTTGATGTAATGAAACCACACTTGCAGGCAGTTGCTGTTTACAACCATTTAGACACTGCTCGAGGCGATTCACATGTATTCAGTTTCTCTGCTTTCCCAAGGGGTTGAAGAACCAACAAGGAATGAGGAGCAGGTCTCATATATATTGTATTGCTTTAAAAAGACTGACAGTTAATTTCAAACTGAGAGTGTGGGAAAGTGTCATGCATGGTACATTTCCTAAATTACACATACATTTTAGTTTTGTTGAAGGTGCCATGGTGGTTCAGAACAGCTGTTGAGTGTTTAGGGATGCCAAATGTCCATAAATATACATTTATCTCAGTCTTATCTGATAGTTTTTAGCATGTATTTTGTGTGAGGACAAAAATGAGTCCACTTACAGAAAGTAATCTTATTATGAAAGGGGAACCAAATGTGTTCAAATTCATATATTTGATCATCAAATACATCTTAATGGAAAATCTCATGACAATGACATAAATAAGTCAGTAGTGAAATACATATAAGTTACCTTCCCCTGATCCAAGATTCTGCTCCCGCTTTTTGAAATATGAGGTGCACACACACCGACCTCACAAACTCACACAATGAATAGGGTGGTGACCTTTTTCTGCATTGTGTGTATGTCTGTTGAGCGGATGAGCTTATCATGGTCTCATCAGTAGGTTCTCTGATTACAGCTCAGATCAAATCACTGTTCACCTTAAGCTGCAGGTATATAAGAGCAGAGTGATACAGCTGCCTTTAGCACCACATCTTCTTACCGATACCTGAACATTGGAGAAGAGAGATTAGCAATGGTAAGATATGGTTTACTTGAGTGAAACTTGGGTATGTACAACTGTATATATATATATACTGTATATATATACTGTATATATAACTGATATACTACATTTGGTCAAAATTAGGTTGATTTTATTATATTATTCAGATTTTTAATTAAGGGGTAGGGTTATGTTTATCAGGTTTAGGTTTGTTTAGGTTTATTTACATCAATGACAGAATATGATAACTGGATTTAAGAAAATTTTGTAGCGGTAATGTAGAAAGTAACCAGGTGCAAATTGAATTGTATTGCTCACTCCCTGCAGCGTGAATGTATCTCTATTCATGTGGGCCAAGCTGGAGCTCAGATTGGCAATGCATGCTGGGAGCTGTACTGCTTGGAACATAGTATCCAGCCAGATGGACAGATGCCCTCTGACAAGACTATTAAAGGTGGAGATGACTCCTTCAACACCTTCTTCAGTGAGACAGGGGCAGGAAAGCATGTTCCAAGAGCCATCTTTGTTGACCTGGAACCCACTGTTATTGGTCAGTGCCAATTAAACACTTGATGAAACATTAGACTGATTGGATATTTTCTAAAATGTAATGTATTTTATTGCTAGCAAAGCTATTTGTGTCTTCAGAGAATATGCTTTGGGATGGATGTTGAATTTTACATCAATTTAATCAATGTTGACATTTATTCTGATATTCTGATATTCTGGAACCTTGTTGAAGTGTAACCATTACCACAATATCACATTCAAATCTCAGCAATAAATGCTAAAGTATTTCAAATTCTGAGAATGGCATTATTATCATGCCACATTCCAATCTTTACATTATACAAAATATAAACATTTATGCAGATGATAGTCATATTTTTTTATTTCCAGAACAAAGATCTATTGTGTCATTGTGAAAGCAGTGCAATACAAGTCAGTCTAAAGAGACCTCATTCAGTAAATCCAAAATTGTTATTTTGTTGTCCAGATGAGGTGCGTTCAGGAACCTACCGGCAGCTTTTCCACCCTGAGCAGCTGATTACAGGAAAGGAAGATGCTGCCAACAACTATGCTCGTGGACACTACACCATCGGCAAGGAGATCATTGATCTGGTTCTGGACAGGATTCGTAAACTGGTGAAACTATCAGAGAGCACTTAGTTTATGTTTGTAGTATGTTAAATTTGTTTTTTTGCTTGAATGAATAATTAATTGAACATTACTGAACTATTAAATTTTCAGGCTGATCAGTGCACTGGCCTGCAGGGATTCCTCATCTTCCACTCCTTTGGTGGAGGCACTGGCTCTGGTTTCACCTCCCTGCTGATGGAGAGACTCTCTGTTGATTATGGGAAGAAATCCAAGCTTGAATTTGCCATCTACCCAGCTCCGCAGGTTTCCACAGCTGTAGTGGAGCCCTACAACTCCATCTTGACCACCCACACCACCCTGGAGCACTCCGACTGTGCCTTCATGGTGGACAACGAAGCCATCTATGACATCTGCCGCAGAAATCTTGATATCGAAAGGCCAACCTACACCAACTTGAACAGGCTCATCGGCCAGATTGTGTCTTCAATCACAGCTTCACTTCACTTTGATGGAGCCCTGAATGTTGACCTGACAGAGTTCCAGACCAACTTGGTGCCTTATCCTCGTATCCACTTCCCTCTGGCTACCTATGCTCCAGTCATCTCTGCTGAGAAAGCCTACCATGAGCAACTGTCTGTTGCTGACATCACCAACACCTGCTTTGAGCCAGCTAATCAGATGGTGAAGTGTGACCCACGTCATGGTAAATACATGGCCTGCTGTCTGCTGTATCGTGGTGATGTGGTGCCCAAAGATGTCAACTCTGCTATTGCAGCCATCAAGACCAAGCGCACCATTCAGTTTGTGGACTGGTGCCCCACAGGCTTCAAGGTGGGCATCAACTACCAGCCTCCAACAGAGGTTCCTGGAGGAGACCTGGCCAAGGTACAGAGGGCTGTGTGCATGCTGAGCAACACCACAGCCATCGCTGAGGCCTGGGCTCGTCTGGACCACAAATTTGACCTCATGTATGCCAAGAGGGCCTTTGTCCACTGGTATGTTGGGGAGGGAATGGAGGAAGGAGAGTTTGCAGAAGCCAGGGAAGATATGGCTGCTCTTGAAAAGGATTATGAAGAGGTGGGTACTGACAGCATGGGGGAGGAGGATGAAGGAGAGGAATACTGACCTGAATTTAAATCACAGATTCCTGATTAGGAGGTGTTTTTTTAGCAGTAGATAAAAACATATCAAATATATGATCAAACCAACAAACTATGAGTGAGTCTAGAAAATATCAACATTTCAATAATCCCTATATTTATTATCAAAACATACAGAATGTATTTACTTTGTACCACTGCTCTGCAGTCATGCCTCATAATAAGTTGCACATATACTGTAGGTGAATTTAAAACATATGCTGCACACTGTGGCATTCATTCACAATACAGACTTAACCCATAATCTTAGTTTAAGATTATGGGCTCAGTTATAACATGTTGTACTTATTACTTATAATACTGTGTTAAAACATTGTATTTGCACACAAAGTAAAAAAAACAAAGAAATAACAACAACAAAACTTCTTGTGAAACATATATTGTTTGGGACCTTAAGAGATATTTTCTTTGTGCAGTATCAGACTCACAAACTTAGGCCAATCCCTCTCTTTGTGCACCTCCCCCCACTATCCTCTCACATGTGGAATGTAAGTTATGAAAGGGCTCCTATGTCAGTTTCTATATGCCATTCAGCTGTGACTGTGTGAGAGCAGAAGAGCGAGAAAATAACTGACTAACTCACTGACTAGTGTTTGTGTAGTTCATACTCAGACATTGGCTTGCAGCAACAATAGAATCCCAGTTATGTATGAATCACAGCTCTGTGATCATAAGAGAGCTGTTGAAAAGCTGTACAAGAGTAAAGCAGAAAACTGGCTTCGACATTTGTTGGCAGTTTTGTTTGTTTTAAATCTTCTTCATTTCAGTGGTTGTCAATATGATATTTCTCTGTGTATTCCAAGTTCATTCTACTGTAACACTGCATTATACCATGTTATTAGATGTAATTTGTGTCATTTTAAAAGGATATGCTCCCAGTTTTTCTGTCTCAAAACAATAGTCAGGTCCCCATATGATCCTTGAAGCAGATTTTGCTTTCTCTACTCATTTTTCATCTCAATAACAGCCATTAAAATATCACTTCCAAAGGCACTCTCAATGTAAGTGATGGAGGACAAAAGGCATGGTCCTCATTCTGTGCAAATATATATTCAAGTATTTATCTAAAGCTAATATTAGTCTTCAACTGCCCAAATTAGTCAAATCAAGAGGATATCTTAGTCAATGCCTTTTTATGTAATTTCCCTATTTTTTTGTTATCCTTCCACTGCACTGCAGCTCAATAGGGTAACATTGTTTGGGGTAACTCAGGATCTGTAACTTTGGAAGATATCTACTTAGTTTAACTAATTTAGCTGCCTGAAGCCTTATATAAGCCTCAGGTAAATTTGATTAAATTTTGCACAAAACAAGGACTGAATTTTGTCCCCCATAACTTACATTGAAAGAGAGCTTTAATGGTCAGTATGAACAGCAGGAATGATTAGAACCACCAAAACAACTTTCAATGTTCATATTGGGGCTTGACTTGTTTTAAGACAGACTTGAAAAGTGTGAACCTATCCTTTAACACATTTTTAAGGGCAGCATTTTCTTTATCTTTAAAGCATGTATTTTACATTTGATGATCAAAAATAAAGAACTTTTACTCTGCACATCTTTTTCCCCCAGAGCCATCATGTGGGGGTGCAGTTGTTAAATTTATGTTTATCTGCTTGGGGTTGGACATTTTGCATGCATACAGAACTACTCATTTATGATTTGCATATTGTGTAGTCTATCTCTAGGATTGGTTCACAGGAGTTTGAGCATCACCATGGTACACTGATAAGAAAGTAGAAGGGACAACTGATGTTTCAGTTTAAGCCATTTATTGCCACAATACACACATGTAGAGCAACAGGAGATGAATCTTGTGATGGTTATGGTTTTCTGTAAATGATAAACAGAAAAATGCAAGAATTATAATATGCAGCTAACCAATATTTGACATCACATGATTAGGTACCCAACAAAACAGTGAATATTAGTACTCAAGGGGTGAATAGTAGGCCTGCTACTGATAAAATCAGTACAACATCATGGTGAAACATTACATTTAATTATTACGCAGTGAAAGAAACTCTAAATATTCTAAATGAGATTATAAGGATTCTAGATGTTGCATCTCCTTAATTAAAAACTGCAGAGAATTAATCATGTGCATTGCACACTTACACACAATACTATAAATTTTTAGGCTCAAGGCAAACAGGCAATGTGACAATGGGAGCCTTTACCAAAATATACTGGTTGGGTATTTGATCACATTCAATCTACATAACCAATAAACTACAACAACATTTGAAGAAAGTAATAAACTCACTTTAGTAATATACAACCGTAGGTGTGTCTCTGAAACACAGGTACAGAAGGCATTCACATGTGGTTAGTGTTGCTGCCAGCAAGAAGAAAAGAAATGGGCGGGGTATGTAGAGCAGACCATGATTAGGAGTGAGTGAGCTCAGGTGAGAGTGGGTTGTTATCAGGCTTCTGCAGAGTTTAATGGTGAGCTGATCATTTGAATCAGGTTTGTTGGAGCAGGGAAACATATAAAACATGCAAGGCAAGGGGTTCCCAGGACTAGGAATGAGAAACACTGAATTAAACTAACTCAGGAACACTGAAACATGCAATGCTGCAAAAAGTCTTTCTCTGTCTCTTTCTCTGACACACACACATACAAATAATAATTAGAAAATAGAGAAAAATTAGTCAAGAGTGTTATTATTTGCATAGGCATTTAAGCTCAAACTGAAAGACAAAGCAGATAAATGTAAGGGTGGATGATAAGACGGACAGCATTAGGGACTTCCCTCTTTTTTTTTTTTTTAAACTGCTGTTTCCTCCCGCCAATGAGCTATGCAGCTGCTTGCTGAGGCTTCCTGCCTGCCCCCCTCCACATCCTTGTCTATATAAACCCTGACTCTCCCTCTCCTCCGCACTTCTGCCTTGTGTCTGAATCCTCAACGTCAGTCGAAGGACAAGCAGACAAAATGGTGAGTAACTGCTCGGCTGATGACGTAGCCTTAAAATTTCCTCTCTCTTTCTCTCAGCCTCCCTTTGTCTCCATTTCTTAGCATTAGATGGATTACACAGCTAAGCCTTTTTAATGCCTATAAGACCTCTTCTCTGGAGTTAAATTCAACTGATACAAAAGCAGCTTTATTGTGTTAGGTGACAGTAGTTGTGAGCTGAATTTCTATTAGGAAACTTTTTAGGGCATGTCTGTTGAGAGTTCAGGGAGAGGAATGTACTGGGATAGTTTCATATGACTGCAGTATTCCTCTCCAAGTCGTTTCTGTACTCTTGGACAATCTAGGTCAGATGACAGACAGTTTATAAGTTAGATTGCTTTGTCATGTTCATACTTGTTTAATATATACAGCTTAGCAAAAAAGCAAACATATCTAACTAAAGGGAAAAATAAGTCATCAGAATCCTAATAATGTATTTGTTAAGGAATTACAGTGATCTGGACTAAGAGGGAGTGATCAGGGTAATCGTGGCAGTGGGGGATGGATAGAAAGAACAGAGAAAAGAGGAGTGGTCTGGGCTAGGCAGTATGAGTTAGTTGGCAGCCATTTTGCAGCTGTTAGGAGTTTTTTGGGAGAGATGTGGAGGGAGAGAGGGAGACAGCCCTGACTGTTACACAGCACTATGCAGCTGGACAGGATGGGGGAGGAGAGAGACGCAGAAGGGGAGGAGATGAGGAAAGGGAGGAGATACAGGATGGAGAAGTGGGGGAAGGTTTTCCATCTTGTTGAGGCATGGCCTTCCTGTCTGCCCCATACTGCATTAGTTTGTATGTCCCATAAAACTGGTCCTTATAGGCAACAGGGGAGACTTTAAAAGCTGCATTTTAGCTGCATTTCCTGTCCAGATATTCTGGATTCTACTGCAGTAAATCCATAGTTCAGCCTATGCTTTAGTCAAGAGAGTCTTAAAGCTGCATTAACTCTGATTCACTTATATGCACTGTGTAGCACTGAGCAGTTCAAATAAACTGTTCTGGCATACTTAGCAGTTTCCTTTCTGAATTCAGTGCAGACACTACACCAAAGGTTGTTTACATGAAGTTCAGAGAAAGAACAGAGGTCCCTCAGTAACCATTTATGATTAAATACTTTGCATTTGGATAGTAAATGTGTCTAATTACAGGACTCACATTTGCGTACTGTATTAGCAGCAACCTTTTGACTTCATCAATCTCTCTCCACTCTAATTCAGCGTGAGTGTATTTCTATGCACGTCGGCCAAGCCGGAGCCCAGATGGGCAATGCATGCTGGGAGCTGTACTGCCTGGAGCATGGTATCCAGCCAGATGGACAGATGCCCTCTGACAAGACAATTGGAGGAGGAGATGACTCCTTCAACACCTTCTTCAGTGAGACAGGGGCAGGAAAGCACGTTCCAAGAGCCATCTTTGTTGACCTGGAACCCACTGTCATCGGTCAGTAGTTTGTAAATAAACGGTGTCCAAAACACACATCTTGGACATTGTGAATATCATTTTATATCATTAGCACAGAAGTAATGGATTGGTGGGGTTTTTTTTGTTTTTTTTTTTTTCCTGCACACTATTTACCATTAATAATTTCCATATCATGTTTGATTTTTGACTTGTGCAAACAAATACAACTAAAACCTCAAACTCATGAATCGAGCTGGCACTTAACACAACACCTAATTGGTAAAATTAATACTCTCTGACATTGTTTCTTACTCTTGTTTTCAACTGTTTTACAGATGAGGTGCGTACAGGAACCTACCGGCAGCTGTTCCACCCTGAGCAGCTGATTACAGGAAAGGAAGATGCTGCCAACAACTACGCCCGTGGACACTACACCATCGGCAAGGAGATCATTGATCTGGTTCTGGACAGGACTCGTAAACTGGTGAGTTTTGTTACATTAGTTAGCTGGACGACGAGATGATTTCATACTTTTCTTTTTTCTTTTTTTTTTTAAAAAGAGATTTTGCTGGTTGGAGTTGGATTTTAAGTAATCAAGGTAAATTTCTGTTTCAGGCTGATCAGTGCACTGGCCTGCAGGGATTCCTCATCTTCCACTCCTTTGGTGGAGGCACTGGCTCTGGTTTCACCTCCCTGCTGATGGAGAGACTCTCTGTTGATTATGGGAAGAAATCCAAGCTTGAATTTGCTGTCTACCCAGCCCCCCAGGTTTCCACAGCTGTAGTGGAGCCCTACAACTCCATCCTGACCACCCACACCACCCTGGAGCACTCCGACTGTGCCTTCATGGTGGACAATGAAGCCATCTATGACATCTGCCGCAGAAACCTTGATATCGAAAGGCCAACCTACACCAACCTGAACAGGCTCATCGGCCAGATTGTGTCTTCAATCACAGCTTCACTTCGCTTTGATGGAGCCCTGAATGTTGACCTGACAGAGTTCCAGACCAACTTGGTGCCCTACCCTCGTATCCACTTCCCTCTGGCTACCTATGCTCCAGTCATCTCTGCTGAGAAAGCCTACCATGAGCAACTGTCTGTTGCTGACATCACCAATGCCTGCTTTGAGCCAGCTAATCAGATGGTGAAGTGTGACCCACGTCATGGTAAATACATGGCCTGCTGTCTGCTGTATCGTGGTGATGTGGTGCCCAAAGATGTCAACTCTGCTATTGCAGCCATCAAGACCAAACGCACAATCCAGTTTGTGGACTGGTGCCCCACAGGCTTCAAGGTGGGCATCAACTACCAGCCTCCAACAGTGGTTCCTGGAGGAGACCTGGCCAAGGTGCAGAGGGCTGTGTGCATGCTGAGCAACACCACAGCCATCGCTGAGGCCTGGGCTCGTCTGGACCACAAGTTTGACCTCATGTATGCCAAGAGGGCCTTTGTCCACTGGTATGTTGGAGAAGGAATGGAGGAGGGAGAGTTCTCAGAGGCCAGAGAAGACATGGCTGCCCTGGAGAAGGATTATGAAGAAGTTGGCACTGACAGCATGGGAGAGGAAGATGAAGAAGGAGAGGAATATTGATGAGTCAACCATCATCCAGGCTTTGCCATCACACATTCCAAGAGTTATCATGAACGTAACACATTCCCAGCATTCTGATAACCTGTGGTGGTGATGTCAGTATTAATAAAAGTTTTCATCACAACATTTTAAGTGAACCTGTGGTTCTTTAACTCTTCCAGCATACTGTAGCATGGCTATTAAGCAAGTATATTGTGATTTTTCTACAACACTGAAACATCTTTCTAGCGTAAAAGACTAATTGGTCATCTGAGGTGATCCTAGTCTATTGAGCTTTGCATTTAACTTTGTATAAACCACTTTCGGAGAGAAACTGGTAACGAATCATTATCACTGTGGTGTGATTTACAAGGATAAGAAAATACTTGGACAAAATATAAATAGTATAAATCAGTACCGTACAAACCTGTAATACTACATTTTGTTTTGCTCTTCATGGAGGGGGATTTTTCTATGGTAACAATGTTTTGCAGGAATTCAGGTCTTTGTTTGCGTGCAGCTCATTCATTTATGAAGAAAACTCCTGTTCCTCTGCCTCTGCCAATTTCCTGATTATGTTCGTGCCATGTCGCAGACTGTAGACATAAAAATGCAGTGGGTTGGGCTGGACCTCCTGCAGTCGTTTCCCTCGGCCACTAGATGGGAGCAACAGACACCGAGTTAAGTTGTAAGAGTTGCTCAGTCATAACCATTGACCAGCATTTGTCATACCGCACGATGAAGATGGCCCGAATATCACACGGTAAGCTCATCATATAACCCTGACTACTAACTCCAATGATGACGAGTTAATCGAACTTTATGATTTTCAGTTAGGTTCACTTCTCTGGTCTACTAGGAACTTTCTCAAATAATCTTCGGACTCTTAGGCTTTATGACACGCTGAAGTGGAATCATAAAAGTAAATCATTGCTGGTGTAAGAAGCATGCAGGTCATTTACTAAAGCAAAAATACTAAATTTCAAGTAATAATCTTGTATTTAAAATCGAATTTGAAGTACATAAGTGCTAGTAATATGTACTTTAAGAAAGCCTATGCAATGACCCCTGTCTGAATTATGTATTATAAATATAAATGAGTAAGGAGCCCTCTCACGTCTTAGCCTTTAAGGGTGGAGCCAATAGTTGAGTACCTCGATGTAAAACAATAAGTCATAGCCAACTGAATTTGAAAGAAGGCCACGTTTTCTGTAGTAAAGTAAAGCAATAGCAGAACACAGTGGAGTAAAAAGTGCAGCATCCCCCTTTGATATGTAGCAGAACAGAATAGCCTATGAAAGAGGCTATTTACGAATATAAGTGTTTCCACGGTTTTATGCAACCTTAATGCGGTTGGTAGGCTTATCTGAATAGTATAGGCTACAATTGTAATAATTTGGTTTATATATCTACCTGAATAGTTGTCCATAGACATCCGTGACTACTAATAAATTATCGGTGTAATGGTTAAGCCCCATTATCAGAGAGCAACAGGCAGACGCCGATGCAGGGCGGGTCTACTGACGTCTCTTAAAGCTGGCATGTTCTAGACGCTCTATTTTTTCTTTCAGCTGATGGTGACGTAGCTGTGTGCGGCTTTAGACCAGCAGCACACCGCCAGGACAAACAGGGCCGTTAGTTTTCCCCGTGGGGAGCGTAGAGTAGACTGCATAGGCATAACGGTACTCTGCAGTGAAACTGTGTTGTTAACGCGTGTCTGTGTCGGGGCGGTGGAGCGGAGGAGGCTGTCCGCAGGGCTGTCGCGAATAGACCGGGAGCGCATTCCAGAGGTACCGCTGTTATTGTTGCAAAAGAACCGGTGGACAGACGGCTAAACTGCTCACTAATCAGACGAGAGGCTCAGGTAGGTCCAGCATAGGCCATTCAAGTTGTGACTCTCCTACAGGCAAGAGCCCATGTTTTAGCTGCTGCGGTTTGTTATTATAGATGTCCAACTTTACCATATTAGGAAATACTTGTCACCAAAACTCAAAATAATGTTAATTTATTATTATTATTTTTTTTACCCTTGGAAAGTTCTTGAATACAGACAGCACCAGCGTGTGCCTACAAGCTACATCTGCCAGTGTGTGTAAGTTTGTGTAGGCCTACTGTCATGTCAGCAGCAGTTGTGTCAGATGGCGCTAGAAATAACATTGTAATAATACAACTGTGAGCGCATTGCTGTTCCCGGGGGTGGGGGGCAGGGGGCATATAAAGTTAAGTTTAGTTATTTCACCTCAGTTTGGAAATCCCCCTCCCAGCCCCCAAACTCTTACAGTCCACTAATGAGATTGGCATGCTGACTGTCGCTATAATGGAGCTACTTTTAATTTCAAGGGCAAAATTACTCACCAGAGATGATTCCACTTCTAATTATTTTTGTTGAAAATCCATATAGACATTAAGAGTATGATTAAACATCACTTAGAAATGCATTACAAAAAATCTATTCAGTGATTTAATAAAATCAATTGATCTTTTCAGCTCTATTTATAGAAAAAAAGTGTGTAAGGTAACTAAGTGTGTGTAAGGAATATCATGCTGATCATTACATAAACTCATCAAATTAAGTTTAAGGAACATTGTTATCTTATTATCTGAGAATTGTTATGAGCCTCTCCATGCTCAGATGAGTCACTTGTCTTTTCATAGATAAAAGTAAAAGTGTTAGCTATAATGGTTCCTTTCCTCCACACTGAAGTTATGGCCATAGTTTTGCCACTCAAATTAAGGTATTAATTCAAGTTTAAATAAACATGGCAGGTAACATTACATGATGTTGTACTGATCGTATATATGTATATATAGATATGAATCATTTTGATAATGCTTAAAAACTCCTTTACTTTTGAAAGAATGGAGCTTTAACATCTGACTCCTCTTAATATCAAACAGATGATGACTGAACTCAATTTGTTGAGTTTAATGAAATCAAGATTACCTAACTTCTTCTTCCCCCCTTTATTTCTCCTCATTTCTGTTGTTTCTCCTTTGTTCCTCCTTTGACTTCTCTGCTTTCTCTCCTCATTCCCTTCCATGCACTTATACTCCCACATCAAAACAAACTACAATCTGAACAGTGGTAATTCACTTAATTTTTCCTGGTCTATTATATTTTCAAGTCGAAATAACCCAAATTGTCTTACTTGTCAGGGGAAATGTCCACTAGAAATGTAAAAATATTTTGTTGGAACTTTACAACAGGCAAAAATGGAACAAAAATAGATAATGTCAAATATGCAGTACATCAATTAAAGATGAGTCTGTGCACCCACCACACACGTGCTTTCAATTTTTATAGCTGATTAGCTCTCAGCTCAGGTTAAAGTTGGGTGTAACTATGCTGGGAATAGACCCTTTTCACTGCAGACATTTTGACTTGTCATAGCAGGAAAAGCACATGTGTAAATAATAGCATTAAAGATGGCTCCATTCCATTAATTGTAGCAGTTAGCCATGTCAGTGAGTGAGCACACACAATACCACAACCCTGAAACCAAAACAGACAAATAGAATGCAGCCATCATTATGATGTATTAAACAACATGTACTAATAAGAGTTTTTATCGGAAGACATTTTAACATATCACAGTAGGAAAAACACAGGTGTATGTAAGAATAAAATGAATATTAGCTGGATTTCACTCAGTTGCTTCAGTTTCATGGTCCTGGTATTGTGCATGTCAGTTCATTGTCACACTGTCATGGCTTACTGGGACCCTTGAACAGAAATGAATGGCACTAAATGGAAAGTGAAAGAGATGTCAGTCAAGTTTAGTCTGTACACACTCTGAGGAAAGCATCTGCATTGGTGAACCATGAGTTTGCAAAGCTTTCAATTCTAAAAAAAGAAAAGGATTCGTCCCACATTCTGTATTTGTCAACACTTAAGTATTCAAAAATGATGGACAACTGCATTTATATTACATCTTGCCTTCTTTAGCTGTTCATTACACAGCCTCTGCTGTATCTGATCAAATTGTTGACCACTTGTCTGCAAATTAACTAAATAATAGGATAGAGCTGTTTCGTTCCCTTTTTTGGATTCCGGGGAATATCATAGATGCCAAGGTTTCCTATACTTTTTATAATTAGGGACATCAGTTTGACAAATGTGGTGTGTGTGTGTGCCCAGTCAGAGTTAGGCCTAAGTATATGCATTACTCAAAATAAAACTCTGTTGCATTTTTCTTTTAGGTGTGGTATCGTGAGGGGTGACAGCAGGAGACATGGTGGATTACTATAACATCCTGGGAGTGTCCAAAACAGCCTCTCAGGATGATATCAAGAAGGCGTGAGTATCCCGAGCTCCAGATAAATGTCAAGGCTCTTAACACAAAGTCATAAACTATAAAGCAATATTCCAGTTAAGTAGAAAATACAGTTTTTGAAAATAGATTTGTAGTAGGTGGACTTCTTACTGTAAACTGCAAAATCATTTGAGCAGTTCCTCATTTTTGTGTCTGGATTTGATGAACTATTCACCACATTCGATTTCAAAAAACATTCTTCTCAGTGAGAACATGTACTGTGCAAGTATTTCCACAAAATGACAACACAGCAAAATACACTGCCTTAATATACAGTGTGACTAAAGAAGTTTGAGAACTACTCTGTTAAATACAGAAATCCCAATAATATAGAGTGCTTTTTCTTCCATGGCTCTGCATAGTGCACTGTTTATACATCAAAAGAACCGCAGTATGTTAAGTATAAGTGCATGTCTTTTTATGTGATTGGTTGTGTGTGTCTCTGTGTTTTTGTTGTGTCTTTAGGTACAGGAAACTGGCCCTAAAATGGCATCCAGACAAAAATCCAGACAACAAGGAAGAAGCAGAAAAAAAGTTCAAAGAACTGGCTGAGGCCTATGAAGTCCTGTCTGACAGTAAGACAGTGTGCATGTTGATATACCTATGTACAGTATATCCTTGTGTGTGTGTGTGTCTGAGAGATGACTCATCATTGTCGACTAGGGGTTGTCATGTGACTGGGGTCATGAACTGTATTGATGCTGTGAGTCATGAATCTGAATCTTTGTGATGATGTCACAGCTTTGCAGAGAGGAACTTCACAGAACCCTTATATCAATTTATACATACTAGTTTTTGGTGCGTGTATAAGAAGTAGAGACATAATGTTGCTTATGGATTTTTGATGCCATTGTTGAATTGTACTTTGATTCTCTTCTACAGAGAGTAAACGTGATGAGTACGACAGATTTGGAAATGACAGAATGAGACACAGAGGTAAATAAAAAAGAGTTTCCTGCAGTGCTCTTGAAATGCTGCGTCCATAACGGTTTGGAAAATTGTCCAGGATGTATGAATGGTGGTGACCTCTAATGGCTACATTTTATTTTCTTCCCCTTCTCTCTGTTTTTTAACTCTTTATTCTTTCTTTGGCTATGATTATTCTTTTCACCCATATTGGACTTATTTTCCCTCTCCCCTTTTCATTTCCCTTTCTGTTTTACCCTCTTTGCTTCCTCTCCTCTCTTCATTACCTGGCACACATTTCTCCTCTGTCCCTCTTCTCTGCACCCTCTCACTCACACTCACTCTGAATGTTTTACTCCCATCACATGTTTTCCTCATTGTTTAATCTGACCCTTCTGATCCCAACTCCTTCATTTTTCCAGGTTCCAGCTCCGGCCAAGACTTTTCTTCAGATTTCCCTGGTTTCACCTTCACATTCCGCAACCCAGATGAGGTGTTCAGAGAGTTTTTCGGCGGCCAGGATCCCTTTTCTAGCTTCTTTGGTAAGTCTTATTTGGTGTATACATTAGGTTGGTTTATTACTCTATAGGACATAAATGAATATTATGATCCAAATAAATGGTCTTACATTCAGTCATTTACAATAAATTAGACCTTTTTCTGTCCACTGACCAGAGAAATAAATAAAAAAATTTTTTTTTAGTAAAATACATCTTACCTAACCGTAACAGGCAGGAAGGATTTAGTCTTAAAGTATTTATCTCTCTCTCTCATTCAGATGACTTCTCATCATTTGGAAGCTCATCTGCTCGTCTCGGCCCCAGTCGCTTCTTCTCTTTCCCTTCAGCAGGAGGTAAACGGTTTCATACTGTATTAAGAATGTTGCATGTAGAATACAATATCCTATAGCTGTGTAATTGGATATCATAGAATATCATATTGTAGGCACAAGGGTTAAATTTGGTGGCCCAAGAAAAACTTCTTCATATTTGCTTCTGTTCCATTTTTGGAATTGTAGAAAGGAAAAAGGGAACAGTGTTGAAATATTTGTCTGACTATTCACTACATCTGAACCTTATTTTTGTTGTAGAGAGAAAGTGGTGTTATTTTTGCGAAGCAATGATACATCAAAATGACACTCTTCTTCTTATCTCCTCTTCTCTCTGATCATCTGTCCTTCTCCAGCTGACTTTACCTCCTTTTCTTCCCTGGGTGGTCTGCATCATGGGATGGACAGCATGGGAGGAGGGATGGGCAACTTCAAATCAGTTTCTACCTCCACTCGCATTGTAAATGGCAAACGCACCACCACTAAGAAGTATGTAATGTCTTTCCCAACCTGAGATATAAAGTATTGAATGCAGAAAAGTTAATACATTCACAGGAAAGTATCTGAAACCTGACCCTTTTATACAGTTTTATTTTCCAGCACTCATTCAAAATTATCTTGATGTGACAAACCTCACTCCTACTAACAAACACTGGTTTGCAGCTCCGCATGGTACTGCAGTCACTGATTTGGAAAGGGTGTGATTTATTTTGCATGCAAATATTATATAATTGCAAACCTGAAACTTAAGCAATGTGGTAAACACATTTTTTGTCATTATGTTTTGAATTTTATTTCAGTGCAACTGGGTATTTGAGTATTTTTTCTTTTTTAAAGGTCATGTTTTGCTGCCTATAAATTCTGTTTTTATTGACTACAATGGGTATAGAACTATTATTGTAGTCTTCACAATGTCAGTACTACTCTGACATTTGTAGTGCTGTTATTATTGTAAAGGTTCTGTGAAAAAGGGCCCACTCCCTATGTGGATATAAAGGGTAACAAAATGGTTACAGGTAACAAAAACAAAAAAAATCTTATTTTCAGGTGATTATACACTAATTAAACATACTTATGAATAATATATTCCATTTTTGCCAAGTCTGTTCCACTAAATGCTACTAAATTCTCCACACTGCACCTTTAAGTTCTTATATGCAGTGACTTTTTGAAAGTGACTCACAGACACAAAGACAAAAAAATGATGGAGGCATTTAATACTACCATTTATCTGTGTATTTGTCTTGCTTACAGGATAAAGGAGAACGGGCAGGAAAGAACAGAGATTGAGGAGGACGGGGTGTTAAAGAGAGTCCTAATTAATGGTAAGATCACATACTGTACACTGAATAGTGTGACTGAAAAGTTTCACCACAAATTATTTTGTATTGTTTGTGATTTTGTCACAAAATTTCAACCTTGCTCAATACCTACGCAAAAGAAGCTTTGAGTCAAACTGCAAAATCCAACAAATTCACCTAAACTGGTTGACAAAACTAATACTGAATGTAAATATGGAGCAAGAGAGCTAACAGGAACCACATTTGTTTATGAACAGCTTTCAAGTCAAGCCTAGGATTTTTTAACCAGCGTATTAGAATAGCAGAGGTTTTAGATATCATTGTTAGAGTTAAAATTGTATGGTGACAAGCCTATAGTATGTCAAACACTCTTCTGCATGTGTGTGCAGATGTGAGTTCATGTTGCTTTTGCACATACACAAGTGTTGTGTTGTTTTCAGGTGTGGAGGATGAAATGGCGCTTGCGCTGGAGCTGAGCCGACGAGAGGGACTGCCCCAACCATCACCTCAGAAGCCACAAAGCCCAAACAAATCATCTGTTGAGTCCGACAGATCCCGTCCCAACCCTTATTCTGCAGGCACATATCGATCATTTAGCTCCGCTCCCTTCTACAACTACGGAGGGGTTAGTGGAAGCAGTGAGGATGATGAGGAAGATGAAGATCTGCAGATGGCTTTGGCATGCAGCTTGTCAGAAATGGAAGCCCAGCAGAGAGCAGCTGTTACCGACTTCATATCAGGTGCTGGGGGCGGGGTCAGAGTCAAGATTAATAAAACTACTACCCATAAAGGAGTCAAGGTTTCTAAGACAAAAAATATAAATGCAAATGGTAGCAAAAGTGTTGTTGAAGAGAAGAAAGATGAGAAAGAGGAGGAAAAGGAGAAAGTGAAAGAGTGGCAGTTTAAAATGGGCTCAGGGCCTGGAAACAGTTGGGGAAAGGAGGGAGAGGGAAACAGGGAGCCATGCTTGTCTCCTGAGTCACCCACAACTGCCAATACTACGCCACTAAGCCAGAGCAGTGAAGCAGAATCTGAACCTGCCATAAAAAGTAGTGGAGGAAGTGGGAAGAAGAAAAAGAAGTGCAGGTGCATTGTGTGCTAATGCAGCTTGTGTGCGGGGGTTTATATGGGTTGCCTTATTCTTTATACTTACCTCAGTGATCTGCCTACAGCAAGGCTCTAATGTAATGTGATTGCCAGACTCTTAATTTGAGGCAGTGCCTCAACTGATCACAAGGCTTTTATGTAGATTTAACACCTCTAAAATGGACAGTGAGTCAGCTTGAAGTTTTGTGGTTTCTTGCTGCTTTTCTTTGTCAATAGCCAACCCAGACATTTCTACATATCTACACACATCTGCCAATACAGCCAAACATTAACATTGTTTTGTTTTTGTGCATGCAAAGAAATACAGAGGACTGTTTCTGAATGTATATGAATTTGCCAAATATTTACGTAGACAGAAAGGAGTGGGATTAAGAGGGATTTAGATGTGGCCGAAGTGATTTTAATCCCAATAAGGGGAGAGTGATTTCCTGCTCTCAAATGTGTGTGTGTCTGTGTGTGTGCGTGTGTGTGTGTATGTGTGTGTGTGTGTGTGTGTGTGTGTGTGTGTGTGTGTGCTCATGCATGCATGGTTTTCTGTATGTGTCTTTGTGTGTTTGGGTCAGTTGGGACCGTGCCAGAGAATTTTCTCATTCAGTCTCTCTGGCAAAAGGAATGTATCAGAACTGTGTCACACTCATCCCGGCCTCAAACAATAGATCTAAAGTAGACCACAGAACTTTCTCTAGTAAACTCAAACTAGTTTGATTTGAAAAAATAGTGTTTACTCATCAAATGATAGTGATTTCTCGAATATGTGTTTGGGAACACTGTACTTTGCAAATGCAAATACAGTACTTTGTTAATACATACAGGCTTACGTGACAGAATTGTAGCCTGGCTTTTACACTGTTGAAAAGTTGGAACAGTCAGGCTGCTATTGAGACTAAATTTATTCATTTGAATGTCTTTATGAGAAAAAATGCTTGATCCAAACTACTGTATTTTGATTAAAGGTAATCAGATTTAATATTAAGTATTTTGAGAAAGTACTTGAAGCTGGAATATATTTTGTACAAACCAATGTGCACAGCATTATAACTGAATGTAAACCCCAGTTGCGATATCATGATACAAATGTTTTATATTTTTATCCATTTGGTGCCTTTGCATGTCTTAACCACGTAACTACGTGTTTACATGCTAACATCACTGCAAAAGTGCCAAGTCGGAAGAAGAAAACATGAATTACTAAGCAAATGTGTTTTAGTCAATGATAGGAAGCTTTTTGGCCTGTTTCCTCCTTAAGAAGGAATTGACAAAATCTACATTTTGTGATAGTGAGTGTTGTCAAGTATTTACTCAGGTCTGAGGTGAGAGTGATTAACCGCATTGTGTGTGTGTGTGTAAAATGATTACCTTCATTACCCAAATAATGTTAGTTTAATTTCCTGTGGACTGGTTTGAAAAGTCAGGGTAGGGGAGATATTGCAGCTTCATTTGCCTTCTATCAGCATGTGTTGATAAAGTGCCCTTGATCAAAATATTAAAACCCCACCTGCTTCAATGAAGCTGCCTGTGTGTGCAAAGCAATGTAGACGGTTGTATTGCAGGGCAACTCAAAAATCCCTGCACTGATTCCCTCCAGGCTACTAGTTAGGATAAGTACTGCCAAAATGAAGGACATATCTGTAATAATAAAGTTGACTGTGTTTTGGTTTTAAATTGTAATGTTATGTTTTTACAGTTTACAGTCATTCAGTTATCCATGTCAGCTACTGCTGAGATGAGTTTTGTATTTTACTAAAATCGCAGCATTTTATTTGTTTGCCAGTATGTCCCCACCATTGCACTGGGGCATACTGGAAAAAAAAACAGAATTGCTGAGCATAAGAGCTGTATGTGTGTTATGTGGGCAGAGGAAGAAAGGTGAGATTTGGAGTATTTAATTTTAGGGTTACCATGGTACTAATGAATCCCAGACTTGCCTGGTTCTAGACCGCTGAGTCGCAGCCCTCATTTCCAATTTTTTCAGCAATGTGAATAATGAAGTGAGAACACAAAGACAATTCAGGCTAACTCTAGCTGTCAGCTACACATGCACACTTTTGTAGTGGAACACTAATCATTGTCTGAATGGCTGACTGTCTTAAATGTAATAAAAGTAACAGAAACGTTTGTTGGTGCCTAATCACAAAGGTATGAAAAATAATTACTACAAATAACATGTTAAAACATTTTTTTTTTACTACTGTTCAAAGACGTGCCTGTCTTAATAAGTGTCTGATTACAGGCAGTGTCAATTTTCCTGTCTTGCTCATTGAGCACAATTTGGTTGTCATATGTTTTTCATGAGTGCTTTATATAATTTATACTGTATGAATTTTGCTTTCACTTTTAAAAGATAACAATCATCCCTGGCAGAATTGCAGGCACAGCCGTGAGGACTTATTGACATTTCAAACAAATTGAAATTACTTAGATTTTGCTCTGTTTATTCAAGAGTTCTTATTTGCTGAGTGTGGATGGGGAACGAGACAGAGAGAGAAAGAAAGAGGCGGATGGTTCCACATATGCAGTAAATATATATCGACCTGTATTATTTGTACTACATTGAACTCCCCTGTGTTTTTGTTCTTTTTTATTACAGATTGTTAAAAAGGGAAATAACTAATAAAGATTGAGCCAAAAGAGGAGTTTGAATATTTGATTTTTTTTTTTTTAAATGTGGCAATAATTTTTTTGTTGCTTTTTGCATTTTACACCAATTTTCACGTTATTAAGTTCTTGTTAAACTACTACTAATAATAATAATAAGAGTAAAGTTAATGTATATAATTGAATTGATTTAATTTATAATTTAAAGTATTTGATTTGATTTCATTCATTCAAACCAGTGTGTCCCCATTTACATGCACAGGTCCTGTCAATACGGACCATTTATACTAAAACTGGCCGTGTGTGGCATTGTTTGTCAGTAATACAAGCATGCCTGTTCCTCATCTGTTCATCTCTCTGTTCATCTCTGCCTCTGCATCCTTTCCTCTTGCAAATAATATAATCTGCTAGACTTTTTGTGCGAGACTGTTTCATCTGTTTTCAATGCAAACTAACTAGTTTCAAGCATTGTACTGTATTGAGAACCATTTTCTTGATAAGGAATATAACACTATAGTCATTATTTCTAAATAACTTTGAAATTATCTTGACTTTCTTTTTTGCTTTCCTTTAAATTTTCCACTAAGAATCATGAAACCAGAAACTGCCATGCCAATTTCTAATTTAGGCAGACTGCTTGGCTAGGTTATTACTGTTTGCATGAATCACAAATTTAAAATAGTGACAGGATATTACTTCATCTCACAGGTTGTTATCTAACACTCTTCTGCTTAAAGTTTCATTTTGTTCATCAGCTGAGGACGTGCTGGTACCACCTTATAATGCCTGCCTTGCATTGTTATGTTATTTGCTGTTTGTTGGCTGATGTATCAAAGAAATAAAACATTTTCAAAATTTGTAATGTGACAACTTCACATGTAAGAGGCGTTTGGTCTCCACATGTGGTGCCACATTACGGACACTTAAGTTGGAATTTTTGTTTTTGTCTTACACCTCCTGCTTCCTGTTTCAGACTCAGACTTCGAGGCCTTCACAAGCTAACCTGATTGGCTCATGCTGCTCTGTGCCCTAGCCCTATCATGAGGTAAAGTGTGAACCAGTGTGAACCCGCAGCACCCAGAAAGTTGTTCAGTCATTCCCTCTCCTGCCCTCAAGCGCCATGTAGCTCAGATGACGCTCTAAGTCCTATGTTTTTTTTTTTAGAAATCACCTTGATACCTGTTTTAATTACTGAAGTGTAACATGTCCTTGTGCGTCTATTCTTACAGGTCAAAGGTCAATTCCCCACGATGCACTTGTCTCTCACTGCCCACCATGGCTTCTACCTGCTGAATGACACTTAAAAAAAAGGCTCAAATGTGTATTTTATATGTATGTGTGTGAATGAGTGTACATAACTCCTTCTGGAGAGAAAGACTGGAAACTTTTATTTTGAAACTCGAGAAAATAGCTCTAATCATCTCTGCATTAAAAAAAAAAAACCCATGATGTTACTGCTGAATTTTAACTAATTTTGTTTTGTGAAACCAGTTACATTATCAGAGAACACTGTGTGCAGGGTAGAAAATGACCATGCTGAGAGAATAATTATCCCTGCAAATGGAAACTGAAATGGAAAAACATTAAAATCTTATGAAACATGTATAAAGCAGGGAAAATAAAGCACTTCCTGCTGACTACTCTGTATCAGTCCGTGGCAGTCTATCTTGTGGAAAGGGAATTTCACAATCAGTAACAAAAGAAGATAAGATGCCAGCAGTTAATTTGAGGTAGAAAAAAATATAATTGACAATATTGTAATGCAATTGTTTTCAGCTGTTCCACTGCAGGAGGTGACTATCTGATAAAATTTCAAGCGATGCAGTGCTTGAATGACACATCGAGTTCACATCATTAGATAGAATCATGGGACAGAAGAACCTGTTTTAATGATCAATTTTAACATTCCTGCCCACTAAAAACCTTGGTTTTGAAAATGAGCACTCAAGGATTTTCTGCTCTTTGCTGCATCACATCACAAATTTATTCAAGTCAAAAATACATTTTTATAGATATTTTCTATCTGTCTGCTACATGAAATAAACACAATCATCAGGGTGAATTATTTACATTAATCACATGGTTGTACACCGAGTAAGACAATAAAAGAATCCAACAATAGAGAGGAGTTCAGAGATAGAAAGAAAAAAGGCAATGGGTACTCTATGGTCAATGTACTTCATCTGTTACAAACTGACCAGTGAATAAAGCAAACAATCATGTTGTCAAGGCAAAGACAAGCCTCACAAATAAAAACTTGCTCAAAATAAACACACACACTAGACAGCAGAATACAGTATCCAGGTGGAAATGCAACACCACACTCAGAGAGTTGAAATAAACAGAAATTTTTACTGTGTACTGTGTGAACACCTTGGAAATCTGATAAGCTTTTCAATGGATTTAATGTCATTTAATCATCATTCCAAGAAAATTGGCCAAACAAATGCTCGGTGTTGGTAGTAAACCATCTATTGATGTTGAGTGATTTGAGGTAATAATGTAATCGCGTCCACTAAAAGTGTTGATGACAATAGGCAAAGATGGAATCAGATGCCAGTACAATGTTTTAATATTATGTCATTACAATCATACAGAAGTATAATCTATTCTGTCTGACTGTGTGATCACTTAAAAGGCTCCCTATTCTGCACCACAAGCAAAAGTTAATGTGGAAATGTCATCTGAATTCCGAAGTTTTTACTCTTTGTAGTGCACATCTGATGGTCTCAATGTTGTCTAATTAGGTGAAAAATTCAGATTAGCATAATGAGTGCCATAATGTTGAGAAAAAAAATCAAGTCTTCATTTACATATTGGCAATCACTGAATTTTTTCATAAAATGAAGTTCCCCGGAAATTTTAAAAACCCAATGGTTAAGTACATGGTGAAATACTGCATGCTGAAAACGAGAGCAGTAACTGCTCCAAGTGTGGCAGAGCAAATTCTTATGTACAGTGATGGCCAGACGTACGTAACTGAGTGTGTCCTTAGGAAGGCGTATTTGTTTTGTGCCTGTGTATGTCCTCAGTGTGTCCTCGGGTACTGCAGCTCACTGTGGCAGGGCTTTCAAGATGGCATTCACCTCCTCAGCTACTGCTGTCAACGCAAATTCAAACTGGTCCTGAACAGATGGAGCAAGAGCAAGAGAGGTGGGAGGGAAAAAATAGAGAGAAGAAAGGTGGGAAAGAGAAGGATAGGTATAGGACAGAGAGAAACAGTTAGGTTATGATGGATTTTCACCATTGATAGCAGGAAAGTGTTTTCATACTGTGACGAGCAAACACATAAACACAAACACAGACTGATTATACCTTGGTGCAAACCAGGCCTGGTCTCTGGTCTCGGATGTGCTCCAGTGCAGCTGCAATGTCAATCTCCTTCACTCCTAACAACAGGAACAGTAACAACATCAATACAGTTTTAATACCATAAAACTTGCTAATGTACCCACAAGCTGTGTTGTGAAATAACCCCCATAAATATTATAATGTTTCACTATGTTAAGCAGTATTATTTAACAACAATATCACTAACAGCCCCCTCTGCTGTAACTTATCAGTGTACACATGGAAGCCCCTTTAAGCAACCTTTGACATAATTATACCCTCATCCCGAACTGTTGAACTTCCAAAATTTAGGCCATTGTAGACAGTATAGGTACAATGTATAAGCACTGAATTATACATTATGTATACAACTTTGTGTGTGTGTGCGTGTGAGTGAATGAACGACTCACCTTTGGCCATGCGGTTCAACACCATGTCAATGAGGATGTATGTGCCAGTTCGGCCAGTGCCATCACTGTGGTGGTGCCAGAGACAAAAAAGGAAAATGTCAAAGCATATATACTATTAAGATTAATAATATTATAAATTATGAAATAAAGTGTGTTTGTTTAACCCACTCTCCAATCAGAACATTATGTTTCATATGTTTCTGCAAATTCTATTGTTACTTTGTTTTTTACCCGCAGTGAACGATGATTGGGCAGGAACGACCTCTGTAGCATTTATTCACCTTCCTGAAAAGCAGGAACAAAGGAGAGCAGGAAAAGAAAGAAGAACAAAGAACAGAAAAAAGGCTTTACTATAAATTATTAATTATAAACTTTGCAACTGACCGTGTTCACAAATTTATTGAATATACAGAGGTAACGTATAATCAGTAATCAGGAGATTACTAAATGCATACAATGAGAGGCAATGAGAGGAAGGAACGTGACCAAGAAGGACGGATGGATAGACATAAATGACAGAGGTCACCAGTAAAATTAAGAATGGAGGAGGGAATGGTGAGACAGGAAAACATCTCATGAGAGTGTTGGGGAGGGAGGAGATGGATAACAGGAAAGGAAAGGTGGAGAGCAAGCCACAGATTCACTGTCCCTCTTGCAGTAGCCAGTCACACCTGCCAATGCTCATTTTTGTGACTATGCAACTGGAGCCAGAGTACTAGCTGCAAACCACAAAAATGACACTGGGAGATGTTAAAATACAAACCTATCAACCTGCACACTGGGAGAGAGGGAGAGAGAGAGAGAGCCGAGATGGTGGGTAGGGCATGAAATGTGCAGCATAGGTGCCATGTTTGATTAAACACAGTGCACAATGGCAGGGAAGATGGGAAACAGAGAAAAGAGATGGATGAAGGTCATGAGGAGGAGTCACCGTCATATTTCAGACACAGACTGTATCTCCATCCTGACAACCTGTTTTCTCTTTTCTGTGTTTACTTTAAGAAGTCATCTTAAATTGCCTAACCTGCAAATATTTGAATCTTGTGACACTTGCAATAAAGGGCACATGTGGAGGGGGGGGGGGCAGTCTGCAGGTGTGCTTTGTGTACTTTCATACCTGCGGAAGTCGAGCAGTGGCCGTGTCGAGGTGGGGATGCTGTCAGCCGGCCAGCTCAGCAGGTGAAACTGCGTCAAGGTTCTGGTCTCCTGCGTCTGGACATTTTTCAGGTAGAAGCTACGCACCAGGAAGTCCTTACACCAGATATGCTCTGACACCAGGTTCACCTGATAGAGATGGAGAGGGAGGTGGCAGAGAGAAAAGAGATGCCGAGAGAATAAAAAAAAATGTTACTTGACTGTCAAGGAGAGGTTTTTCGCCCACTGAATTTTGTAAGCATCCAAAAAATTTAATGATGCAAGCTTTTATCCTACAAAGTCTTTGTCAGCCAAAATATGCATGTGAACAAAAAGCAGGCTATATACAGAAATCTCCACCTACAACTCAATAAGAGCCATTATTCCAACAGAACACATTATTTTTGAAGAAAGGACTGTGACGGATACAGAACATACAGTACAATCTATTGATTTTACATGAGAGGACACAAATCTGTAAGTGGCCTTGTTTTGCCACCAGGGGGAGACATATCATCAAGAGGAGGGGAATTGACATTTTGTATGTTTGTATAAGAAGACCTTACAGTCAAATTCCTCATTTAAACCATGAGTTGACACAGTATTCAGCATATTTATCCAAAAATGTTTCAGCTTGGATGAGTTTTTTCTCCCCTAGGAGACTTTTTAACTCTCTCAGTGCTAATATACAGTAGTTTAAGTAGGTGAAAATGTTAACAGTTGGGCTTCCTCTCCAGAGTTGATGCTAATGCAGTGCATGCTAATGCAGACCACACAGGCAGTGAATTAAGTAAATGACAGGAGTCCTGCTGCAGATGCTCATACCATTTATATAATGGAATAGAAAACATTTGTGGCCCTAATTCACTCACAAATCTGACATTTTAAACTCAGTCTAAAAAGTCCTCTTTTCCACATATGTCTTCTGAACAAAGTGTAGATTAAAGGTTCTGAGCCACAACAGGAAGTTAACCTCATAGATGTGGTAGAGTGATGAACCCTCATCAGGCCAGTATCGCTCGCACTGTTTCTCTCCATCTTCCAGCAGAGCTGTCATCATCACTATCACTGTGCAGCCATTCTCCCACACCATCTGTTGGTTGGATAGCACAAACACACACATGGCTGTAGACACACACACACATAGACATCTGATTGTCACATTAAATAAATGTGTAACATCTGGCAGTAACAAGACAGATTTCCTGCAGATGGATTGAATGATCTATATGTTTTATTATTGATGACTAAACAGAGAGCACACTCAATAAAGTGGGAGGAAGACAGAAAGATAAAAAAGAGGCAAAAAAACAGTTCAGGAAAGATTGTACTGACCTGCCAGAAATCAGTAACAGTGTGAGGCAGAGGTCCCTGTGTGGCGATGTAAGCTGGTTGTCGAGGGTCGTGATCAAACTACAGGTTACAAAGAGAAAAGAGAACAGAGGTTTTTGATACAGAGGACACTACAAAAATATATCACTTTCAACAAGAAGTCCTGATAAATAGCAGCTTTCCTGATGGAACATTTAAAGAGAAAGAAAAACATATTCACATAAAATTATTATTAAAAAAATTGGATTTGTTGATTTTGCTTTGGGCCAACATTAAGTTCAGCAAAAGCCATGGTAAAAAAAATAACTGAGCAGTGAACTGGTCCTGGTGTATATGGATTGCCTTTGAAATTAAGAATTAGCATTTAATTAGTACTAAATTTTCATACTTTGTAAGAAATACAGGTTTTAACACTGCAGAGTGACTGTTACTGTGACTGTCACACACAAAATGACACGATGGCCTCAGTATTCACACTTCAGAGATTTTCTTTTTGTTGTAACATTGGGATAATTTCTTGCCAAAGTCATCTCCCACGATAGAAGATGAATGAAATAATCACTCACATCTATTATCATGCTGGGAATTCTTTTAAATCTTTAAAGTGGATTAATAGAGAAATCATGATGTAATGCACCCCAGTAATTATCATCAAATACTTAAAATACTATGGATCGGATTTATTTAAGTATTTCTTACAATGATGCTGGCGTTGATGTAATCTTGTTTATTGGGGTTTATGTCAGTTTTCAGCTTCACACGGGAGTGATCATCTGGAAGAGAAAATAAGTGTCAAGTCGGAAAAATGATTGAAATGCATGAAAATGGTGCAGTGCTGCGTATGTATGCATACTTGTGTATTAAACAGGGTGATTGATGATTGATAGATTGCATGACAACTTGACAACAGAAATGATTGATGAACTAACAGGGGAGGGCTTCAGCTTGTCTATTCTTGTCCATGTTGCCTGGAGCTTGAGCCACAGCTACTGAACTGGGGTCAGCCTGGTAGGAGCACAATGCCTCCCACTCCTTCTGAAGGCGGTCCTTATTACGCAGGTGATCCTCCATGTATGCCTGACACAGAGATGTTAAAAAAAAAAAGTAGGATGTTAATATCTGTTCACCGAGGACAAGGATGATTTTTTACTGTTTACCAACATTTTCTCTCTAGACTCACCAGTATCATGTGACCAGTAGAGATGTCCATATTAGACTGGGCGGGCTCTTCGCTCCACGACGGGGTGGAACTGTGGGTGGAGGATGGGCTATGCTGGGGACCGTCACTGAATTGGGATGAAACGCTGCTGACGCGGGAAGTGTCCGTTCCCCGTCGACCGCCAGCACCTGTGGCTATCGCAGACCCCGCCATGCTGCTGCTCACCCCGCCCACACAGTCCTGGCGGCACAAGGAGGATTTGGACGCCATGTGCTGCCGACATAGCTCCTGAGTGGAAAATATCAATATAGATTATTTGTATAATCAGTTATTGTATCATTATATACTAAATATACTGTAGATACACAAAACATCAACAACATAACAATGACAAATACATTAAAAATCTTGGTTTTTATGCGGCTGTAACCAGTAATTGTTTAGTATCTAGTCTAGTGATTTAATTACTGATTGTTTCAGCACAAATATGAGTATATTATGCTTACTGCATGTCATTAACATTCTAAGCATAATATTTATAAGCTGTGCACATTCATCTGCTTGCTCTAAGAGGCATAATCTACAGTATAAGCTCACATCTCAGGCTAAACAGACAAAAAAAAATCCTCTGGGAAGTTATATAAAAAGGCCTTTCTTCAATGCTGAAACTGGAGTATGTTGCCTTACCTGGTAGTCAAAGTGTGTTTCAGCTCCTGCCTCTGGCCCCAGGCCAAGCTTGCCATTGGCCACTTGGTGAGCATAGTGCCTGAGACAAGCCACTGCCATAGCCAATACTAACATTCCTCCCACGACTGCCATGGAAACAAGGATGATGACTGTCCCACTGGAGCCCTGGGAAACCCTGGTTACTTGAGGGAGACCCCGTGCATCTGTCCTCTGGGACAAACACAATTACAAAGAGTTGTAAGCATGATACGGGCAGGAGAAAAGGAACACAAAGAAAACAGATAATTATCTCATCAAAGTGCTGTCACCATTAGTCAACATGCACACCTACTCATCTGAGAGCAGTCAATCAACCCTAAGCTACACAGGGGAATCTGCCCTCATCACTGGAATTCAGGATTTTTTTTCTCCTTCTGAGCACAAATGGGAAGGTCACTCATTTCATTTTAAATATCATTAGGTTTTGCTGTAATTGCACATGACAGCAAAGTGTGCTTAGCAAGTGACTGAAGCAGAGTTGTAAAGACACAGAGGTCAAGGTACTTTAGTATACTACAGGAAACCATTTAAAAGACAGCAGATGCTCCGTGGAGATCAGTGAACCGTGGTACAGTACACGCCACACATCAATGCTGCAAGTTACAGTCTGCCCTCATGTGTCACTCCATCTCTTCATCCTCTTTTCGATCTTTCAGCAATACAGTTTTGTCATTTTAATGCTAAAGCAGGTGCACAGTCCTGTTTTTCACATGCACAGACACAGATCACACACACACACACACACACACACATACTGAATTACCAGATCCCTCTTCATTTAAAATGTCACTCAGTAGAAAAACTGCAACTGCACAAATAAAGTAAACAAACCATTTGCAGACCTTGAGAGAATAAATGTTTTATAAATGTCAACACTGAAGAGCCAACCATGAGCTCCAGATAACCTGGCTTTGACCTGACAATGCTGATCAACAGGAGCAACACAGGACCTGAACATAGAAAACAGGAAGTATCATCTACCAAAAATATTTTAGTTTTGTCTTAACTTTAATGAAATGGCAATTTCTGAAATGGAAGAACTCAAAAGAAATTGGTTTGTGGTATATCATATAAAAACATAGAAATTTACTAGAAACCACTGAATTGACTTTGTAAATAATTGGGGCACATTTTCTATGGTACCTTTGTATGGTGAAGTTATGATAGCTGTGCTTTTTTATAACTTTATTGTCAGCGCTGGTTACATGTTTATCCTTTTCTTGAATTAGAGTATTTACCCTCACATTGATTCATTTCTAGCACTTTTCTATTCCTATTTTTTTTTCTTGATATGAGTGTCTTATTTTTAATCAAATACTTACAACAGCATCTGGAAGGCACATCATTGTCCGCTTAGTCTTTTTTTAAATATACAAATCATTCACTCATTTCTGTTAAAATTAACTAAATTAATCTCAAAAAATGTCATTTTGAATTACTTAACCATGACTGATAAACCTCGCTAATGACAGAACTTCAATTCTGGGTGATTTTAAACATCCTGCCATCTCGGATATCATATCAGGACCATACACACACACACATTCCATTAATGTATTGCCAGGATAATTACAATATTATCTCTTCAGTCCTGAATTAAAGTGCTGTGTGTGTGTGTGTGTTGGCCTGACATTCATGCTAAATTGGCATTTCGTTATTGATCCTTTTTTCAAAAGATCGGAGATGGTGGTGATGATTCAGAGGTCTGGAATGAGGCATATTGTGTAGAAAGGGAATAGGTTAATGACACCTGTGACTGTTGCCATAGCACCTGGGATCTGGGAGCAGGCGGAGGTGGAAGGGGGGCTGGAGGAAATGAAGCACCATGGCAACAAGTGAAATGCTGCTTGTTATGAGTTGTCGCCTTGAAATTTGCTCTGGCCACTTGCCCTTCAGGTGGCACATCTCACAGGAGTTTACACACACACACACACACAAACACACACACAGACTATTACAGACGAAGTGTTGTAGTGGATGGAAAACATGCTCTATACAGTAAGTAAGAAAAATATACTGCTTCTGTCTGTGTTGCCTCGCATACAGCGCGGTGCCCTGACATCAAGGGTCTTGCACTTGTAATGTCACTGCTCTTACAAAAAGCAGAGCCCATTTCTTCCATGAATACTTTCTTTAATGATATTTGATGATGGAGCCAGTGGGGAAAAAATACGCATCGATTGGTTCTGATTGTCAAATAATAATTTTATATTGAATTTTTATATTAAGTCTACTAAAAACATACATTTATATTACTCCTTGAACATACCAAATATACTCAAACTTTACAAACACGCCAGCAGAACCAGTCTTCCCAGTGCACCACATGCTCATTTGCAGCGTCCTGGTTTTCTCTCAGCACTAACACAAATAACTGTGTATCTGAACCATTTCACCCGCAATTATTTCATCCTCATCCCTGGATTTATCAGTCCACTTTGTAACTACAAAAAAAAAAAAAAAAAAAAGCAATCCCACGAAGAATGATTGCTTTGACAACTGCTCCGTATGTTACTAGTAGAAGGGGTTACAGGGGAAATTTTCCACAGAGGCTATGCAAGAGTGTTTTTGGTGTGTGTATGGAGTACCTCTCCCACACCAGTCTGTACAATCTTCAGGCCTGTCTCTGACTCCAGGAAGTTCTTTTCAGATACTGTTAGAGGGGGGGACACAAAAAACATTTTATTGTTGGATGTGAGGAAAAAGTGTTTTGTGAAATGATATTTGAGAAAAGAAACTGTGAGTATAAGATGCCCAAGTTTCACTAACATACATGTGTGTATGAGTGGGTATGTGTGAACGTGTCTGTGTACGTGTTTTTCAAGTCTTACCAGCTTTAGCAGCCACCTCTGCAGCAGTCATGTTGTGTTCATTCTGGCGGATACGAAACGTCAATGCAGGGCCCACCACACTGCCAACACAAACACACACGCATACACACACACGTACATTGAAAAGCATTTCAAGTAATTTGAGTAAAATAGTCAAATTTACACGCACACACTCTCCATCTTTCTCTCACACACACAGGTACTGGTGGTGTTACCTGATGTTGATGAAGCTGCTGGTTGTCAGGTGTATTTTATCAGCCAGTAGCTCTAACAGCTTCACTCCATCATACAAACTCAGAAGACTGGGAAGGAAAAACATCATTATCACCAGTGACAGACTACATACTCAGAGTGATGTACATCTTTCCTGAGAATAAGAAATAGCTCAAAAGGAACAGTCTGTTTGTAACAAACAGAAGAAACGAAAGCTTAATTTGATCAAGTACTGACCTCTGGTTGGTGACAATGTACCCATACTCTTCCTTGGCTCCTGTTCCCTCCACTAGTGGTGGTTTCTGCTCCCTCAAGCCCTGTCCAGCTTCAGCAGGAGCAGCTTGAGGAGACTGGGAGGCAGAAGGGGGGCTGGTGCTCTTGGCTGGAGGTGTGGCTGCAACCGAGGCAGAGGAAGGGGCAGAAGGGGTATCAGGTGGACCGGGAACAGGGGCAGGCTTCTCTGGCTTACTGGACATACTGTCTGTTTTTAACAGCTGCATCTACAGGGGAATGATAGAAGACCTGTCAGTGTAGGAAGAGAATAGGTGAAAAGTGATGACAATGGATAGTGACGTACCTCCTTGAGGGTGACAAGGTCTTTCTGATTTGGGTCTATGTTGAGAGAGACAAAGATAAAGCATAGTTCAGTTTCATAATAATTGAACGCAAGTGTTAGGTATTAACATAACACTATTATATTTATTTATCGAAGATATTTTTATAATTTTATTCCAAAATTGCATCTCCCCCATCTTAAAACTGACACCTACTTTCTGATACAAAAGGACTGATAGCATTAAATCATAGTATACAGTAAAATGGTAATTTTAAAGGGTAGTAGGCTGCAGATTTTAACCTCTAATCCTTCATATATGCTGATAAAGATAATGTAGCTTTATCAATCCACTTTCATGTGTAAGTAAAAGGACAAGCAGGACTCAACTCAGCCCACTTAGCTGTCTGATTTTAGAGATGTTCTGTATGTTTTAACACAAGTATTTAGTGTTGTTTGACCTGATATTCAGAACAAAACACAGTTAATAGCTAGGAGATTGTACCTGTTTTTTCTTGGGCTTGCAGCAGCTTCAGGATGAGAGCTAACTTGTAGAGCTGCTCTTGACTGAGCTCTCTGGGGTCAACTCCGTGCTTCTGCAGGACTCCTGACATCCTCTGGAACAAGCCATCTGACAAAGGAAGGCAAAGTAAGCATTGACTTTGCACTATCCAATTAAGAAAATGTGTACATGTATTCAGTGGTGGAAAATAGCTAAGTACAATTCTGACATATTTGTTCTTCAGTTGGAAATTTTAATTCTCTGCTGCTAATCCAATAATATCATACATAGATTATAAAATAATACTGACAGAAGCCATTTTTCTGCATTATGACGACTCTTGCTTTCGATAATTCTTGCTGTACTTTTACTGGGATTCTCAATGCAGAACATTTACTTGTTGTGTAGAGTTTTTACAATGCGTCCTTGCTTATATATAACTTGTTAACACCTTCTATGACGCCCATGTCTACAACATTACAAACATATTTATAATGCATTATAACCTGCTTATAGCACTGTATAATTATAGTGAAAAGCAGCCATAAATATTCCTAATGCTTTATAACAGTCATCATTATCCATTATAAAGCATTTTATAATGACTTATAAGGTCAAGTATGACCAAGTAAATTGGAGTACACAATATCTGTTATGACCTGTTAAACATATAAATTAATTTTACAACGTTTTGTGTGTTGCATAGTGTCACAGAGCAGGCTCGTGCCGCCTAGACAGTAATGACCAAGGATGACTAACTGTACTGGCCCTTGGCCAACAGCTTAATTCTTCGGCTGACTGGTTAGTGTAGCCATCTGTGGTCTGGGAGACTGGAGTTCAAGACCTGGTGTGAGAACTCTCCTTTGCTTCACATATATTTAATGATGTTTTTCTCACTTTACTTAAAGCGTCCAATGACCACTTTTAATAACCAAATATATTAACTTATAATCACATTATAATGCATTATAAAATGATTATAATGTATTACAACTATCAGTATAATAATACACTATGATCCCTGCAAAAAATGTCAGTGCCTAGCAATTATTAAGTATTATAATACTTGAGCTTATAAGTCATTATAAATGCTTTATACCACGTTATGATTATTGTTATAAAGCATTACGAATATTTATAAGAGCTTGTCACTATAATTATACAGTGATATAACCAGATTATAATGCACTATAATTATGTTTACAATGCATGATAGACATGGGCGTCTAAAAGTGTTACCATTTCTTTCAGTTTTGTTTCTGTAACACATTTAAAGGTACCTCTCTGCTGTGCTGTGATAGTAAACTTGACAATGTGGTGATGTTTACTTGTCCTTTTTTCTTGGCCTGTATCACAAAGTATTTTTCTCTTGAAGACATTATGTACATGAAGTATAAATAAGTTATTTTTCCTCACCATTGTTTCCAGACAGGGTGCTGTAGTCTTGGGGAACCTTTTTATTCTGTGGTGTTTGTTGCCTGCCTGTAGTACCAAGTCTCTCCTCTAGAGTGTAGTCTTCCACGTAGTCCACTGGTATATCCAGTTCCAAGTCCTCGTAATAAGGCAGACCTGTTCATAGTGCAATAGGTAATGATGGTAGAGGGATATGTTAGGTTTAAACTTTTTAAAAGTAAAAGAGATACTGTAACTTACAGAAAGACAAAAAAATTGCATTTTATAAATGTTGTATTGTGTTATGTTGTTGTTATATCTCTACTTGACACTTCAAAATTCTTAGTTTAACATTTTATTGTTTTTTAAGTTTCTTTCTTTTGGTTTTATTTTAGCAATCAATTAATATTTTTACCTGCAGGAGCCATGGAAGCAGCCCCTCGGTGGCGATAAGACGGCTGTCCAGACGCCAGGTAGACAGACAAAGCTTCTTGCAGCAGCTGTCTGTCACGCTCTCGCTCTCTCTGATTGGCCTGAGACCGTGAAGAGGGACGGGCATAGCTGCCTACCGCTCCAATGAGGGATCTCTCTGCTTCATCTTGGTACCTATGCTGTGATTGTGAGAGATTACACAGTTTGTTGCTTGTTGTGCTTTTTATATTTCTTGTATTTCTCTCCCTTAGTCATACTCTAATTATCTTTTAATACAGGTCTCTGATTTATTTACCATTATTGCCATGATCTAGGATGATCAATGTGTTTAATTTGAGATTGTGATTGTGACTGTATTGAGATGTTATGAACTTTATTTAGTGTAAATGTTTGTCTGTTGTAATCTCACCTATGGGTTTTCTAAATGCCACAAACCTGAAGTTGCTTAAACCCTCCTGTACCAGATAAAGAGTCAACCATATTTTGCTCAAAAATGATGGATGTGTGTTTGTGTACCTGGTGGTATGTGTATGGGTCGATGGAGGCTGTTTGCATGCGTAGCGGGGACTGAGGAGGTTCGACAATCATGTAGTCCACATAGTTGCCAGCAGGAGGTGTGGATGCTGTTTTAGAAGTGTGGTGATGGGGGACATGCTGTTTGGACCTGGCAACCCAGAAAGAAAGAGAGAGAATTAGGAGGAGGAAAGGAGGGAAAGATAAATGAATACGTCCAGGGGGAAATTTGCTTTATGTAACATGGATATTTCTCTCAAAATATCGCTGTAGCTGGACAGTACTTACTGAGATGAATGAGAAGAGGGGGAAGAGGAGTTTGGCTTAGAGGGGAGGGTGGTGTGGGGAACTCTCTTCAGTTCCTTTGATAAAATATACTGGGTGATGTCATCCTGCCAGGAAAGACCTGCATGCACACACACAGCAATTAAAGACAGCCACGTCAGCTTAGAGAAAAAGTGCAAGATTAAGATATATGTGAGGAAGAGACTGTTTGTTATAGGGTTGTGTTCAAATACTCATATTATGAATGTATTTCTGCCTTTACTCATGTGTCCATGGATTTGTTCACGAATGAAGTTCACTATGACTATGTACAATCACTACAGTACCATACATATTTAATTAAAAAAAAAAAAAAAATTGTATTGAGTTTTTCATTTCAATTAGAATCAGAATACAAGGCAAAACCTTGAATGTAAAAAATAGATTTTGTGTTAAATTTTATTTTCAGTGCAGTTATTTAGAAGCAATGGGATATTCACTGCAACAGTTTTATCTTTGTAAGAGAATGTAGGTGATGAATATCATGTACTATCTCACCTTGCAGCATGAGCTGTTTGAGGACTTCCTGCATCCTCTTCAGAACAGGAACTGTCACCTGGTACTGGACCAGGTCCTGCTTAGAGCTACGACACTGTCCAAACAGCCCATCTAGAATAACACACACACACACATGATTAACATTTTTAAGCCTTTTTTTTTTACCACGACAAGTGACACAACAGGCTTTTGTGAATGATATTAACAATGGAAAATGGAAAATTTAAGTTTGAACTTTTTTTGATTTTTAGCTGAAGCTGTAAACACTTCATCATAAATGTTTCAGAGAAGGTGCCGTTGAGCTACAGTGCAGTGCAAAGCTCTTCATTCTGACAGTATGTGTAGCCCACACCATGCTAGCACACAGCAATGACTCATAGTTTTGAAGTACAGCCCACACACTTTATACTGCGTGTCCCAGTCCTCTTGACAACGTTCTACCACTGTCAGTGTGTGTTTTTGAAAGTTTGCAACACTTTCATTTGAAATAGTTGCCATTTCAAATGAAATATAGTTGCAGGCAACCCCATGGCAACAAGAACACTTGTAGCCTTTACTCAGTATTCTGTGAACTGTTCTCTTATCATGATTATAAACAACATTTAACATTTAATTCACTACACTTTTCATGCAGCATGTGCCTATTGTGTTACATTATGGAAAACAAGGGTCCATCGCCTCTAAATCATGAATAAATTATTCTAATTGCATAATAAGTTTGGACATAAGCCACGATAAAGGCTTTATATTCTCCTGCATCTCTACATTCACTTCTGAAAAACCCCTGTCCTACTCAGCATCCTGATTCAGCGTCAGATAGAGGAGATTCAGGGGAAGAGAAGTCTTCAGCCACACAGTATAGATTAAACAAGTCTCAACGAGTTTTCTATCTGACATCTCAGTGACTTAAGATCAAGATATTTTTAAACAAACAAAACAAAAAAAGATGGTTAGACTGCTATGCGATGGGAATAAAGATTATCTGGTGCACTGATGAGTCACCTAAATCTCACACGAACCAACCTGCCACAGTGAGATGATGAATTGCTATACCGAACAGATGAGAGAGGAACAATGTGTTTTAATACAGCTTACATTACAGCTTATGTTTTGCCATTTGAAATATATTGTAGAATAAATAGACAGTGATGGTTTTACTTGGGTAAGCAATAATATGAAGGTCTTAGGCTTGTGTTAGGCTTGTGTTGTTATGATATCACCAAGCTTTTCTTTGTAGTCCACTGCTTATTGAAAATCCTGATTAATACTGTACTCCAAATCTACATGACAAATAGTTGATGCTGATGCTATATATGACACAGGATATCACATCCTGTATTGCACTGGTAAAGAAATATAGTAGCTCTGATTTGTGTTGGTGAATTAACTGATGACACAGGCAGAAATGGAAGATGAATGGAGAAAAGACAGCTAACTGCACGGCTTGATTGGATTGGGGGACTATTTCTGGAGTTTGGAGTTATTTCTGCTGAAGTCATTTTTGAACAGGAAATATAGTATTAACGTTGGCTGGTGGAATCTAATTTAAATGTACAGAAATGTACCACATGGCTCAAAGTAAGTGATTAAAAAATGATCCAAATAAATGATTGAAAAAAACAAACAATTGTGATGATATGTAGCAGTGTCACATTCTGCAGTAGGTGTAGATCATGTTCATCATCAGAAAAAAGGTGTGTGAAGTCACAATCAAGTCACATCAACCAATCTATGGACATAAATAAATACTATAATACTAGTTTAATTGATAGTCTAATTGATTTCCACCACTGTCTTGGTAAAATCTTAGTGGACATTAGAAAAGGAGCTGGTATCTCTATAATTAACAGAAAGTAAAGGTGGAAATGAATCACTTTCCCAATTTAGATTCTTTTGTTTGATTCAGTTCAAAGATTCATAGTCACTGACTGTGTAGTTCTTCATTTTTTGTAATTCTTCACACCATCTAAAATAAAAAAGCAACACAAAAAGAAACAGAGATCATAAATGAAAACCATTTATTTACAATGCAGCATCCACATTATCTGTGAGATGGTCAAAAATCTGATGAATTGAGTAGAAAGCATTTCAGTAATTCAGTACTGAAATATTTCATAACATCTTTATTTTTTTCTTTAGAGTCTCTACTTTCTAGAATCTGCTCCCACAAACACAAAAAATATTATAGATAAAACATTATCATTATTATTCAATATATTTTTGTTTCTATCTTGACAATTTTATGGTGGTTTCTACTGTAAATTTGTATTGTTTGCTTTTCAGTTATTTCACTCATTTTCTTGTCTTTGACCAATTTGTGGAAGCTAAAGTGGATCCAAACAAAGAACAAAGAATCTTTGATACTTAAATTGACAAACTTGGTGAATAAAAAGTAAAAAATAAACTTAACACAGTAGCTGCTTATTCTTCATAAGGTGTTAGTCACTGTGAGACCTGTAGGTGTCTATTAAGACTGTGGTGGTCACGCTCCCTGTGGACTTTGCTCGAACAAGCTAAAACAGTTTTCTTTGGTATCTAAGCACAGATTTGCACTGTAGGTTCTTGTAAATGTTTTGCACCATATTGGCTTTATTACCAAACTTCCTAAATAATTTAGTAAATAATATATATTTAATATAATGCTTTTAAGGACTTGGTTCTGACCACATCATGAAAAAAGAATATTTCTGAAAAATGAATGAATTTGTCTGATTTGTCAGACTATTCATCTGGTACATGACTAGTAGGTTTATACAATCTTGATACATGCTACAGAAGCAGGGCATAATGATACTAACTCTCATCCACCAGACTCTAATTACATGGAAGACAGACAGACAGAGGACTCATGACAACCAATCAGATTAGAAACATTTAAGTGGTCATTACAAAAAAAAAAAAAATCCACCCTAGTACTAACATCAAATCCACAGATGTGCCTGAATCCAGCCTGGTGTCTGTTCTTGAGCTGCAAGTATGCCGAACCATTTTGTATTCTGTTCAATGTCTGTGCATGTGCGCAAGTGCAATTTCCACCGAGAAGTGCGTAAGTGTGTGTCAGTGACTCATCACTGTATTAGCACAACAACTGTGGGGGTGTCGACCTCACCGTGATGTCAGTGTTGCCATGGAGACAGTGGAGCAGGGAGGGGCTTAGATAAAGATGATGAAAGGGAGAGGGGCAGGTGACGGAGAGAGGAAAAAATCCTTGACTTTTGTTTGATTTTCTTATATGGCCTTTTTTTGTCAGCACACTTCTAGTCACATATAACAGCAGTGTATGTGTGCGCGTGTGTATGTATGTGTGTTTGTGTGTGTGTGTGTGCGTGTGTGTTCAGGTGTGAAGTTAATAATTGAATATGTTGTAGAGGTAAAGGAAGAATTATGAAATAAGTCTGTATTAAAAGTTTGTGTTAGACATTATGCTTAATTGTATGTGTGTGTGTGTGTGTGTGTGTATGTGTGTACTCACCATCTGAACAGAACTGATCCCTTGTGCACAGTTTTCTCTCAAATAGGCAACCTGAGGGAGAAAGACAAAGAGGGGGCTAACTCTTACTCAGAGCAAAGTCTTTCACAGCAATTTCCATAGCAACAACTGCTTTAACTAACATTTAAATGGATGAAATCAGAACATCACAAAGTGTGCTTAACCCTGGCACATAATTAACCTCAGATGTACTGCACTGCGATAAACAAAACACACACCGCCCTCACAACCTTCACCCTGTCTGTTATATTTAAACCAACCTACACTGTGCTGATTACTTATAAGACTGTCATATGATGGCACAGAGATATTTTTAAAGCCACCTCCCCATAAGTGGTGTCATTCATAAGCACAAAACCTAGAACTTCTGAAAACCTTCCCAAATGTTTTATTTGGACAATCACTTTTTTTGCTTCTGGGTAGAAATATTCAAAATGACAGATGAACTAGAGGTTATCTGTGTTTCAACACATATCTTTGGTAAACATGACCAAAGATAAAATGTTGACCTAAATTTGACTTCTCTTTTTTAATAGAAAGGAGAGATTTTTATTATTTAGAGGCTACTGTCTTTAGCTGATTTGTGATTGAAACAAATGCAGTGTTTGAGTATTTTGGGATACTCCTTTGTTAATCATATGCTCAATATTTCTTATTTTAGGTTTGTGAGTAAGACCTTGGTAGGTATGGCAATGTGGGAAGGAGCAGGTGGTTGGCAATAGATATGGCCGTAACTCTGTCGGGACGTCTGTCTTTCTCTCTCTCTCTCTCTCGTCACAGTTTCTTTCCAGAGGAAAATCACTTTGTCTCTCTTTGCATGTATGACAAGAATAAGTAAATAAATGATAGGAAATATGTGTGTGTGTAAGTGTAATTGAGGAGAAATGCGCAGTAGGGGTATAACATATATTTTCCAAATTATATTCCAAAGACAGCAGGTAGCTGGCTGGCTGAATTGATGGGTGTGTGGGTTGAATGCACACAAACAAATTCAGAACTATTTTCTCTATCTTTTGAATGAAGTGACGCAGTGCCTAACAGCATTTTCAATGACTCACCTATTTTTTCTTTGAAGAGGAACACACACACACACACGCAATACAGTATGAGGGAGTATCTTGTATTTCTTTGACGCCATTTCAAACTTTTAAAACTGCAACTATGTTTTAATAAGATATGAGGGCATGTGATCAGTTCGATAGTCTGAGAAAGACACGTAAACACATGTTCTGACTTGCATGTACATGAGACATATTTATAAGTTTTGCTCTCATGTTGAAACCTTCCAGTATCAAGTGAAATAAGCGGCTAGTGGGCCCAGGTGATGAATCAGATGAAGCCATGTGGTGGACTATGGTTGATGGTAACAGGAACAACAAGAAATATAATGTTTATAACTACTGTTCTTATTATTTTACACCAAAAATTGTGTTCTTTAGCATCATATGAAACCTAGCTATGGTGAGCTGATTTAGGGGACGCCTGACCTATTGTACACTATTTGTCAAAGCACCAGGACATCATTTGAGGGGACAACGTCATACTCTTTACGTGTGTGGATGCACAGTTGGACATATGGACAGATGGCTAATCAAATGAACAGATGTATGGATGTGTGAGAGAACAGAGATGGAAGGAGAGCGTTAATGGATGAATGGACAAAGGCAAAGAAGCAACAGTGGATACTGGTTTCTCTCCATGGTGCTGAAATCTCAGGGGCTGTTGTTATTGTACTGTTATTTGTTCATTGTGGTTATTGTAATTTCTCATTGGTTTCCTCAGTGATACATAATACCACAGAGACTGCCATCACAGTGAGCCGCTTTAGATTTCTAAAATAAACTGCAACCAATTGTTTCTGAACTGTTCCTTGAAATTTGGTGACTGTATGCAAATGATGAAAGCAAAGTAATAGTGGTGGAGGGAAGTTGATGGGGGTGGGAACCCTTGTGTGAGAACAAAATCATGCTTGCTTGTTTTTGTTGGAAACAACTTGAGGGAGTAGGAAGGGAAAAAAAAAACATTTGGTCTTTCTCAATCTCAGTTGGACTTAAATCAAATGAACTCCCTACTTCACAAATCTCCACCTACACAAGTCAGATAGACTTCAGTGGAAAAAAGAAATAAAATTTTTTGAGAAGGATTGTAATAATTCACTTGTTAAATCAGCATATAAAATACTAATTTTGTCAGTGTGGTGACCTCAGTCTTAGAAACACTTTCAATATTTAAACCCTGTTTATTAGAAGCATCTTGCATTCTTTTATGTTAAGAGCGTTGTTCTGCTGTCATATCTTCATCTTATATGATAAACACATTCCAGTCAGTGTTATTCATGTATCCCCAACAACTGGGTTTGGCTTTGTCTTTTCTACCCCCAAAAGAGGACACCTAATAATAACATGTTATTAAAATGGCAGCATAATCATTAATTTCTTCACCAGAAAAGAAAAAAACACCTTTTTTTTAAGAAAAAAAAAATACCATCACTCTTTACATCCTCCATTTCTCTTCCACTTCTGTTTAATCTGATTAGACTGTCATCCTCTACAACATCATCTTTGTATATATGTAACAATAGTACAATTAATTTCATAAGGTTAAAATGATCCTTAACGCAGTTATTTTGTACTGGGAAATGATATGACCACAGCATAGGCTACCATAGGGAATAAAGTACAGTGAGATGATGTCGCCACCAAGTCATCATCTACTTGATACAACATGCCCCTGGGGGAATTTTTTTTTTTTACAGAAATATATCTGATACAGCAGTCATATCTGATCCATGGATCATGTCATCACCGTTATTATCATCTTCTTACCGTATTTGTCTGAGATTCCTGGTTGGAAAAGCACCGTTAAGAGGAGCATAGCTCGCCATGGCTTAAGGTGTTGCATGATCCGTTCACAGCAGCGTCGGAGGTGCAGGCAGAAAGATGCGGAGTCCCTTTTCCTTTTTTTTCTCCTTTAATTTCCCATAATGACCAAAAGAGCCGGAGCCAGTGTGGACAGCTCACATTGAACCCCAAACCCCCATGTGACAGAAAACATATAAATAAATATCTGGGGGAAAAAACCTCACGTTGAAAAGGCGGGGCATGAGGATGAGGAGGAGGAGGAGGAACAGGCTACGAGCATGCAACGTAGTATTGACTCACGACCGCACAGCTGCGGAAACAACGTAGAAACTGAGGAGGTCTCTTATCGATCTGCAGCTACGTCATCAAGGCTTTGAAACAGAGAGGGAGATGATGAACGACGAGTTTAATATTCTACCTACTTGTCCTATGAAGTGCAAACATGCACACGACACGCACTCCCAACAAACAGTCCCAAGTAGCCTGTAGGCGTGCACAGGTACACCAGTTTGACAAGGTTTCAAGTCCCCCCTTCATTAAGTGCCTGCCGTTTATGTGTGGCATTGTTTTTGAATGATGACATTCACAAGTGTCAGTTAAAATTTTCAGGTCTGTTTCTGGACCTCTGAAATTGTGTGCAATGTGTCAGTTGCCCCATACAGCTGGTATAACACAAGATTAAATTTGAATGTGTTATTTTTGTAATCTATAGAAGATGAAATGTCACATGGGACATTGTTAACATGTGAACTGACTGTTTTGTTTATTTGTTTGTTTGTTTTTCATAAACTATAGAAAGGAAGGAAACACAAGATATGTTGCATTGTCTAAGGGTTATCATACTTACACATCTACCTCTGCAGAGAAGTCTCATTAGTTCAGCTCAGCCCAGGTAAGACCCCAGTGCACAGAGATCCAATATGTACAAACAATAATATTTAATCGAGAAGAGCATTTCACTGTTTTCTCCTAAAATGTATAAATGCTAGCGTCATTGTGGATATTTGTCTTTAAGTTTCAGCCCATTTCATTTCCCCTAAAGCTGCTTTGACATTGATACTTTGAAAATGCCCAATTTCAAGGTCAATTTATAATCTGAAGTAGTCTAAATCTTAATTGGTCGCCTCTGATGTGAATTGTGAACTGAAAAAGTATGGCAGAGAGCTGTTTTATCCTCTGTGGAAGTTGTGTCAGCAGTTCATCTTGTCTAATTGTCCTCTTACTCCCTCTTGTGTCTATTTCAACCACTTCATGGTAAATACTGCAGCCTGTACGGGGACTGCAACTGCGTCTGCAAATCCTCAAGGCTGCTTTCTTTGAAGTGGTCTTCAGGATTATTTTTTTCTCACATTTATCTAAAATACGAATATTTTCATATAGTTGTTTTCATGGCACAGTGATGATGAAGGTCATACACATCTTTAACCAGACTATAACCTAGATATGAAAGTGAAGTTAATACAACAGCATGCAGTTTATACGTGTCTCCATTGATAAAATACTCAACATTGAATGAAAATGCCTGCAGCGTAATACAGTACTTGAGCTGATTATATGTTTAATAATATTTTGTGCAAGCTGTATTTACATGATAAGAATGATTTATGAAAATGGCCCGCATATCTATATAAATTAAAGCCTGGTGTCTTCCTCATTAATCCCTCGCATTACCAGATTTCTAAAGGAAATGTACTATATCTCTGACCTCTTAGTGCCATAGAAGCCTTTGAGGTCTTTTATCTGTTACAGAGGCTCGGCTGAAAACTAGATGGGAAAGATCATTTGCAGTCAAGTTCCTGATCAGCTGCAGGAAATAAGTCTTAGTCTAATGAGTCTTATCATCTATTAAATATCTTCTTAAATCAGAGAGAATATCCTGATTTTACTTTTTTATTATTATTATTTTACTTCAATTGTCTTCTTCTTATTGTTTTCTAAATTTATTTATTTTATCTTACATAACTGGAATTGGTTTTATATGTTTCATCATAAAATCTAATGATTTTATATTTTATGGAATTTGATTTTCTTGCTTTGTGTGAAGCATTTTGTAACCTGGCTTTAAAAAATAAAAAGTTTTTATATTACTGGAAACTGCATACGTGTTCAGCAGGCTATGAAACCAACAAAAGACTGCCCAATGAAAGACCAGATTCTTGGCTTTGACCCTGCTATTCACACAGTGTTTCCATGCTTGGCATGCCATAAGCAGCAGCCAGTTAATGTCAAATAATGTCATGAGGATCAGTGCTACTCGTACTCTGAATTCTTTAAGTTTTCTTGTACTGAACATTATGTTGTGCATTGTCCTTTCATGATATGTTGCCCATTTAACAGAGAGAAGTGAGGCGAAACTGAAGTGTACTTGAAACAGATAGATGCCTTTCTATCTTGTGTGACACATGAATGACAAGGTTTGATTAGATGTCTGCCGCTTCCTGTTCCTGACACATTGTGCTGCTGTTGGGTTTTGATATCATATATTTCCTAAGATAGATTCCCAATAGGAATTGGGAACAAGTTTCCTGGTAAAATGCGTCTATAAAGTAGTTTCCACATTACACATTTGCATGCAGTCACCAATGTGCAAACACAACACAAGTACTACACACAAAAACACACAGTCTATCTCTCTTCCTCCCTCCTTTACTCTCATACTCTCATCCTTTCGTCCTTGTGTCACTCTTGTACAACAGCTCAACTAATTGGCATGTGTGTATCTGTGTTTGGTTGGTTGCTGGGTAACATGCATTCAGTGTTTATGAAGGATTAAACCAGCTGAAAACCCCTCACCTATACACACTATTTAGGTCATATTAAAACATCATATAATTTTCATCACCTTTCACTTGGCGTTCTCTCACTATTCACTGTTATTACCACATTTGCAGCTCAAAAATACCTGCTAGAGCTAAAAATGTAAATCTTTTACATATTGTTTGTTCACTTTAAGGTGAAATCATATAGAGTTGTCTTTGTGGTGTTGTCCATGCCCTATAAACATACATGTCCACACTTATTTCCACATGTTTGGTGGTTAAAATAGGACCCTCAACCATTTCCCATCATGCCAATCTTACTGTCATCCACATTGCTAGGCTTATGACTGCCCCAGCATTCCACATGCCAGACGCCCCCCTCCCTTCCCAGAATAAATAACCCACGCTTAGGAAGTGGTAAATGAGTAATTAAGTTCACAGGGTTTTTACCCCAATTATGCCACAGAAAATGTAATTTTAGCACAAAAAATGTACTAAAAGTGATTTATATCACACTGATTTTTTTTTTTGAGGGGGGAGGGGGTCAATGGCAGTTATAATATCTGATTGTGAGGAAGAGTGGGTTGTAAATTAATTTTAAAATCAAATAAAATGAATGAAAATGTTTCTGACCCACTCATTTTGTCAGATTTTTAATAATCCAGACACAAAGCAATAAAAAGAGATGTGTATAACATGACGTGGCTATTGAAAAAAAGATCTGATGCAAAGTTGAAGAAATCACTGAATATTTTTATATTGTGATATTGCATCCCATCCTTATAATAGAATCGAGGCATGGCTGAGTGGGGTTTGGCTGCTACGTACTGTTGATATTCTCAGACGTGGTGCGTGCATATGTCTGTGTCTATAACTATTTTCCCAGCAGTGATGCGGTCTGCGTGCTAATTTAAGAGTGTTTTTTCTAGGCTACAGGTCAGATGTTGCCTCTGTGTGTGGGGTTGCTAGGCAACTCATAGGTAGCACATTTTCTGCTCTGTGCTGATGATCTGCTCTCCAGCTGGAAATCTCCCTGGGAAACTCCAGGATGACAGCTCATGTCATATCAGCAGATAATGCAGTCAAAGTTACATACTGTTCATATCAGGTCATTTTGCGTCATCTGTGGCAGTAAGAAGCCATCACGTCATTTCTGGTGTATGAGTGCAGCGAAATGGGAAATAGTAGTAGTTTGAGCACCTGAAACTAGTGAGGTCGTCATCGTTGGAGTGGCAGCATCTTACTTTTTAAAGTCCAAATTTGAGCCTTTGTATTATGATAAATATGTATCTCATGTTTACTAATGTTAACAGTTGAATGTCATGTCTGTCTTTTTTTCTTAAATCAAATCATATTTTCATTTAACGTTTGATATTTAAGCTTGCCAGCAGTTATATTTATCTCCAGGGCATGCCAGAAAAAGCAGCATCATTATTCTTATTTTTGTGGAGTGGGTCAGGCTCTGTCTTCAGTCCCCTGATCCTTTGGGAAAGTGGCTGGACAACAGAGTTCAAACAGGAAAGCTATAAATAGAGCTGACACCACTGGCAGCTGACACACACACGCTGCTCTTTGAAACGCAAATGCATGTTCGACCACACAAGACGACCTACTTGAACTCCACCCCCGCACGCAACGCATACACACGGACACTCATACAATACACTAACACGTTGTTTCTCATTTGATGCCAGTTAGAAATGTTATAAGTGAGAGAGTTTGAAAATAAATGTGGCTGAAATTGCAGAAAACCCCAAATCTTAATATACATGGCACAGAAGATACGTACATATGAATACAGACTGCCAAAGAAGTGTCCGACAGAGAGAGAAGCATCTTCTAAACTGTACATGGACACAACAACTAAAAAAATGTCCCATTGCATTGAATGCTCCAGTCACAAGGTTACACAGTCAGGCTATCATAGAAGAAATGTTACAGAGACCCTCCTCATCTATCAACTGTGCACAGCTCAATAAGTTAAATTGCAGATTTTTACACTGTAAGTGACAGCAGTCTCTGCTGAAAGATGTGATTTTTTCTTTTTTCTTTGATAATAACTGGTCAGAGAATTGTTGTTTAGACAGTGTGAGAGTGGAGAGCACAGAAGAAGTATGAAAACACTTAGAGTAAAGTAAGTAGGCCACCTACTCTGGTGTTTTCACTTAAGTTGCCTGATTAGACCTCTTCTCTTTCCAATCAAAAATAATGTCAACATGCTACACCATACGGAATGGAGACAAAGTAAACAAACAGCTGTCGCTACAAGTCATGGCCAGAAAGTGTGTCGCTAAGAGGGATTTCGAAGAGCAATGATCAAACCAGCATCTAACAGGTCCAAAGTGATGCTTGCAGGACATTTGTAGAAAACATACCTGCTGTTAAATGTGCTGCAGCTGAGCAGCTAATTGACGTCAGCGGGGCACTTTTCCCCTGTGAATGTTTGTTTGGTGGCTTGTTCAACAAGCTAAGGTGCAAGACAAGAGGTGTGTTCATACTACGTTTGATGAGAAGGAGATTGTAACAGTAAAGCTGATGTGGGTTGTTGCGATCAGGCTCAGTGATTTTATGATTGAAATGAGGTCTCCAGCTATAAGCAGATGGCAGAAGGATATTTCATCAAAATAATGTTATACTATGGGGCGCAATCACAAAACCAAGAATTTAAAATACAAATTCTTCTGTTTTAATTTTTGATTTTTTTTCAATAGTGATAGTCAAGTAGAAACTGTATGCTGAAGTAAATAATAAAAAAGCAGTTTAATTTCAGTTGGACTTCAAATGTATAAAATGTCCAGGAAGTGTTTTAAAGTGATTGAAATAGCTGAAAAGATAAAGGTAAGGTGTAATTATTTTCTTATGTGCTATGCCCTGCCTCAGATTCACAATAGGGTTGTCAACTTCCTGTGCCAATCTGAAAAATAGCAACAGAAGAATGGTCACAAAAATGGGGACAGGCTTAGATGGGACGGACGCAGCTGTACAGAAAAGACAAATTGGCCTTTTTCTCCAAGTGACATGAAAAGTGGATTGAATTAACTCCTAGCAAAGGCTATTGGATCTGTATAATAATTTTGTCAATGAAAATGACATTGACCAGATGGATTTGTCAGTCACTGCTGATTAGGGCAACATGCTGCTAACATTAACACAGAGGCATGAAAATGATGTAGCTATTCAGTCCAATTAACAGGCAAATGTTACGCTTCAATTCAGTTCTCAGAGGAATATTTAGCATCTTATAAAAGTATAGTCATCATCATCACCATCATTATTATCACTATCATTACCATCAACACATTCACATATTAGGTCCTGGGACACATGGCAGGGCAGAGATGTCTCACTAGTCCCTTTCAGCTGCAGTCTTGGCTGTCTGACATGAGCAATGTCACTCAGTCATAGACCAACAGCATTCATTCTTCTTTCTAGGAGAAAGGCCTACTGACATTCATTCCCTGGACACTTTAAACATTGCCACTTCACGTTTACCCCTAACCTTAAACCTAATCTGTACTAGTGATATTAACATCAAATATCAAATATATAATGTGAAAAGGCTGCCTTTAGTGATGAACCATGACTCTTGATTACTGTTTTGGTGTTGCTGCCCCACACTTTTCCTGTTTGGTTTGAGTTTGAGCTGACCCCATTTCCAGCAGCAGGCAGTCATTTTACCCAAACAAATTTTATTTTGCTGAACTATATACTTGTTCCCCAGCACAAAACAACAAACAGACAAAGTTAGTGTGCATTTAGCAAGCTAAGTTAGATAGGTGACCAAAATAGACCAAAATATTTGACTTACCTTCAACTGGTTACCAAAATTATATGTCAGGGCTGTGTGTCTGTCAACTTGTTATGGAGTTCTTTTTTTTCACCCTAGTGGCCAAAACTGAATTAATGCAGCTTTACTGTGGTCATTATTCTACCCTTAACTCAAAAATTGATGGCTTAATTTGTGGGGACTGCATTCTTCCCTATATATATACTGCTCATTCATATACAGTATCATAAATTTAACCAACATTTAACCAGGCAGGGCATGAGTAATTGTACACTCGACTCATGTTGTGTGAGAATCCAGTGGAGAGCCATCATGACAAAATGGAGCATGACCTTCCTGGCAGCAGCTCTATCAGTCAAAGCATACTGCTACTTATGTAACCAAGGGTAAATATATAACTCTATCGTAGCTCTATAGCTACCGACAGGGAAAACTATATAAAAATCCTATTGTGTAGCATGTCAATAAGGTGAGGTTGTGCATCTCTACAGAAAGAGGTGTCTGCTTTTATGAACCAGCTTCTTTAGCACCAATAAACTTGCAAAAAACTGAATAGTGTGCATTGGTTATTTCAAGCATGTGAAGCTATTTCAGACCCTTGTTCTCCTGTAGATATTTTCCCCCTCAATTTGGTACACAGATAGTGTTTATGAAACAAATTGTCTCTATAACAACCTACCATAAATGAGTTACAGCTCACAAGTGCCGAGACTCACTGACTGACTTTACTCACTCACTCAATCATGCATCCATCCAGGAACACACACACACATACACACAGAAGGCCACCGCCCTTTCCAGCAGTTGAAACCAGACCCCTTCGACAGCTGAATCAAGGGCTGGCAACAGGCGGGACGGGGGGTGGGGGTGGAAGGGGAACGGGTAAGAGAAACGATGAGTGGCTACAGAGGAGGAGGAGATGTAGAGGATAGGCCTGGAGAATAATGGATTACGTATCAAGAGAATGCAATAAACTAATTATAAAAATGTCATTTATTAAGTAATGTTTTACTAAAAACTAAAATCACCTCACATGAGGGATCTTTTTTTTTTAAAGGCCAAAACACTTGTCAAAAACATGATTGCTACAATCCCATTAAAAGTAGCTTTAATTAACTTTATATGGATTTCAGAGGCACAATAATTACACAATTTAGATTCATTCAGAGATTGTATTACTGATTGCAAGGATAAGCAGACCGTCTATAAGTCAACTAAAAGTTGCTCTTTGATGAAAGCAGCCATGATGATTGCAACAATGTTAGCTCGTTTTTCAAAAGTGCTCCTTTATATATTCCTGACACTTGATAATTTATCACTGGAATGTGAAAGAATTTTTATTGCTGACATTTGATTGGCATTCCCATTGAGCTTTTCCAATCTTAATCATTGGTGAAATCATTCAAACTGGAACCAATGCAAGCTTCAAGTTGGCGTTGGATTGGAAATGCTGACAAAGTGATTAATAAAAGAAAAATGGGGCTGAGGTACAGTGGAGGGGGTGGAGTGGGAGGTAGTGGGAATACAGATGGGGTGAATGGAGACGGAGGGAGGACGGAGAGGAGGGGTCAGGGTAGGCGTGGGTGTGGTTAATCTACAAATAGCTGCGCTCAGTGCCTGGCATTTCTTCACTTAGTCTCTCTCCCAGTTGCCCAGTGGGACAGTTGGGTCTCAGCATCTCCAGCAGCTCCGTCAAACCACAAGCCAACCGACCATCCAACCAGCCATGAGCAAGTCCTTCTCCTCCTCAAGCCAGAGTGCTTCCTCGTACCGCCGTACCTTTGGCTCAGGCATAGGTTCATCACCAATGTCTTCCCTCTACTCCGCTGGGGCAGGCCGCAGCTCCTCCGCTGCCAGCCATATGTCTAGCCGAGTCTATGAGGTCAAAACCAGTGGTATGCCTTCCTTCTCCAGCTACAGGATGTCTGGGGGTGCTGGAGGAGCAGGGTTTGGCTCCTCTACAGCCATGCGCACTTATGCAGGTGAGAAACTCGATTTCAACCTTGCTGATGCCATGAACCAGGACTTCCTCAACACAAGGACCAATGAGAAGGCCGAGCTTCAGCATCTCAACGACCGCTTCGCCAGCTACATCGAGAAGGTTCGTTTCCTGGAGCAGCAGAATGCAGCGCTGACCGTGGAGATTGAGAAGCTGAGGGGCCGTGAGGGGCCCGGACGTGTGGCTGATCTGTATGAGGAGGAAATGAGGGAGCTGAGGAGGCAAATAGAGAGCCTCTCCAACCAGCGTGCCCGAGTGGAGGTTGAGAGAGACAACCTGGCTGATGACCTGCAGAAGATTAAGATGAGGTAGGTGAGAGGATGGATGAATGAGATGAATAGACCACTGAGCATGTGGATGAATGGATGGATAATGAAGAAGGATGACATGAAGAACACATGCTGTTGATATGGCTTAGTTTAACAGCAAGAATTCCCAGACAACAGTTGGCAGGAGCGAGCAAGAGACCGATGTTAACTGTTCCAGAAAGATAAACACCAACTGCACATTTTAGACACAGTCTCTGGTGGCACTTCTATAATCGGCTGGAACAACTGTCTACATCAGGAGATCCCAACCTTTTTCTCTTGTGACTCTTTAAAGCAAAGCAATGTCTGCCTGTGAACCCTAGTCACAAGTTTAATATGTCAATGAGTTATGAGCAGTTTAACCAAAGCGAGATATTTACCTTTCAGATTGTTTCATTTGAATAGTAACCAACATGCAGCACCAAAACAATTCAATTTCCACAGGGTTTCTCTGTTGTTGTGGAAAAAAGGGAAACAACAAAGTAATATGGGAGAGATTTGAGAATTGGTATACTTCAGTGAGTGTTACAGTGCACCAACTTTTTACAAAGGTGTTTTATAATTTACACACAAGAGACATAGCAGAAGAGAAGAAAGAGAGAGAGAGAGAGAGAGAGAGAGAGAGAGAGACTTGCAGGCTTGCAGGAATAAAGATGAGACAGACAGACAGATTAAGTTTCAGACAGACAGACAGACAGACAGACATAAGTCTACAGAGGAAAAGAGATGAAATAACCCAGCCGTTTCTGTGTGTGTGCTGGTAGAGGGATATTAAGAGCAAAAATGTATTAAAAGTCCACCAAATACAGATTGCTTGTGTGTGTGAGAAAGAAAAAGAGAGATATGTATAGAGAGAGCTGTGTTGTGGGCGTATGTCACAGTGGTCTATTTGTAGCTACTAGGTCAACTCTATGAATTTAGAATTTCTGTCACTGCAACAGCAAGCAGAGTCACTAAAATGTAACACACACGCGCACACACACACACACACACACACACACACACACACACACACACACACACACACACACAAATAGTACTTCCAATTCACACACACATCACCAGCATAAACACTCTTCACTTTCTTTCTATCATCCCTTTCTAAATTCAAAGCACCTGCTGCTCCTACTGAGATCAAAATACACTCAGAGACCTCCTGCCTGCCAACAGTTACAATGCATGCATTCAGACACACACACAGACTGACAGAAGAATTTAATGATGCAAGAGCAACCAAATCCTATACTGAATACTAAAGGGAAGGATCTTATGAAGATCCTTTTCCCCACAATGCACTTTGCTGTCCATTTAAACATCAGAGAGAGAGAAATCAAATGCATTTACCAAACACTCAACAGAAGCTAGAACGTGATACAGCGAGGACAACAGGACTCTAAATGGGAATGGCACAGGTGAAAAGATTGTTGAAAATGTGCACTGTGGAGCAAATTAAATGTCATGTACAGTAAGTACAGTCCACAGGTGATAAGTGCTATCCAACTGTGCCGCACAACATCAAAAAATAAATAAAATTGACCACAAAATTAAATTTGAGGCTGGAGGAATGCATAGTAGTAACTAGTTTATCTGTCTAATAATTGCCCCCCTTGGGGAAGAGGCCATAATCTCAAACACTCAAAACTTGTTGTGATTGTATTGTCTTATTTTTCAACTCTTTTAACTTTCTTTTTGCTGTTTTCCCTCTGTGTCTGTTGTTGTCTCCAGACTCCAAGAGGAGATTCACCAGAAGGAAGAGGCAGAGAACAACCTGTCAGCCTTCAGAGCTGTATGTCTTCTATTTCCATAAAAACCTAATAGCTTTCTTTATAGCTCACTAGAGTCACTTTCTACTCAAAGCATGAAGTAAAAAGTAATGCTTTCCTTCAGTCTCATTCTCCCTTGGTAGCACTCAATCTTATACTAGTCCAGCATTCCCTCTTGTCACGAAACACTTTCTTCCTCTCAATTTCCTGTTTTCACCTTTTTACCTCTCCTGTAGCTTGTCGCTATAATTTGTTGTTTTTGTGTTTTGTATCCAGGATGTTGACAATGCCACTCTGGCCAGGCTGGACCTGGAGAGACGCATTGAGAGTCTGCAAGAAGAAATCGCCTTCCTCAAGAAGATCCACGAAGAGGTTAGTTAATCAGTCTATACATTCTGTCTGTCTGGCTGTAATAAGACCTACACCTACAGTACATCTGTGTACTATGTATGTCAGTAGGGTGGTGTGTACTGTCTCATATATCAGCGTTGTGTTAAGTAATACTGTAATATCAGATATATCTGAGACTCTGTAGGCACGCAGCTCTTCAGGAGATCAAATATTTCACACTTAAACACACCCACTGATATTAAAACATATTTATCATGCATAGTTACACAACATGCATATTCATGCTCACTCTGTTTTTTTATATATCTCTCTCCCTCATAAAATAACTTTTTATGCATTTAGATGCAAAGCAGTAAGAAACATTTGTGCACATTCACTCACAGACATCAAAGGACCTACTGAGCCACATGCTCAGACACATATCAACGCACTCGAGGTCCCTTCCTGTCATTTTGTCTCTTCTGCCTCAACTATGACCTCTCAGAAATGCTGAACTGCTGATTGGTTGAAGAGAGCATGTCAGCTGCTATATGTGTTTAAGAGAGAGAGAGGAAGAGTATGTGCATGTGAACAGATGCAAAGTTATTTATATCTTTTGGTTAGACCAGAAGACAGCTGAAGGGGACCAAAGCTTGCCAATTTGAAACTTCTAGTTTTACAGTGCTAAATCAGCCCAGTGTATTTCTGGATTTCTAATAAAACTTTAATAGTATTGTATTGTTTCACCACTGAGTGGATTTATACTTTAGTTGGACATTTTTAATTCTTCTATACAATACAAATACATAAATGTCCTGATTTTATTGATTTATATTGTAACGTTTCCCTTTCATGAGCTCCAATACATTTTTATTATTTGATTATTTTCACATTAATTGTTAATGAGATCCTTTTTTGCTATCTTTTTAAATCTCCACAAAAATTCATTCATTTCATCTTTATAAAATCTCTGTTATAATTTTGATGATTGTGCTTATTTAAAATGATTTTCTTCTCCTGTCAACTTGCAGGAGATCCGTGAGCTGCAGAGCCAGATGCAGGACACTCAGGTGCAGGTCCAGATGGACATGTCTAAACCTGACCTGACTGCCGCTCTGAGAGACATCCGTATGCAGTATGAGGGCATCGCTGCCAAGAACATTGCAGAGGCTGAGGACTGGTACAAGTCTAAGGTACGGTGGGAGCACACACACACACACAACACAACACACACACACAACACACACACTTAGTTTCCGTTTAGTTGCACACTTAGTTGCCTTTTCACTGCTAAATCCTCTTACCCTCTCTCCTCAGGTGTCTGATCTGAACCAGGCTGTGAATAAGAACAATGATGCACTGCGTCAGGCCAAACAGGAGAGCATGGAGTACAGGCACCAGATCCAGTCCTACACCTGTGAGATTGACTCACTCAAGGGCACTGTGAGTATTGGCTTCTGCGCCTCTCAGTTTATTTGTCTCTTTACCATATGTGCTTAATCATATTTCATTGTGCTGGTTCATACCATGGTAGTATGTAGCCATTTAGTCCCTCTTTCTATTACCTTTAGACTATGCTGACCCACACCTAACTTCTCACCTGTGTTCCCTTGTAGAATGAGTCTCTGCTCCGCCAGATGAGAGATATGGAGGATCGCATGACTCGTGAGGCTTCTGGTTACCAGGATACCATCTCAAGGCTGGAAGAAGACATCGCCAAGATGAAGGCAAATAGCTTAAATATTTTGTCTCTTTAGTTCATGAATCCACTGTACACTATAGGATGTAGCATTAAACTAATTTCAGGATTTTATTCATTTTGGGGATGATCAGTGAGTCAAACTCACACATTTTAGTTTTCCACCTCATCACAGGTTCTAAGGATTAATCTGGCAACAACTATGGACAGTGAACTTTACTGCAACTTGAACCTGCTATGCACTGGCAGTCACAAATCATAAATATTTAACAGACTTTGTTTGGTGAGAAGTGTATTTGACTAGACCGATAATTTTTTTTTGTATTGATTTGCAGGACGACATGGCCCGTCATCTGAGGGAGTACCAGGACCTCCTCAATGTGAAGATGGCCCTTGATATTGAGATTGCCACTTACCGCAAGCTGCTGGAGGGAGAGGAGAGCAGGTGGGTGTTTGCTTCTTTTCATTTGGACGTTGGTAAAAGACAGTCAGCAACTATATGCCTTACAACTATTATGACTTGATTTTTTTGAGGTGTGAAATTTGTATTCTAGTGTCTCTTGTTACTGAGTTGAAACATTGCATTTTGTGTCTGTTTGTGGTGCAGGATCACCACCAATATGCCTCTCCCGTCTGCCTATTCTATTGGATTCAGAGGTAGGAGAAACAGTGCACATTTTTTCCTTCACACAAATATACCCATAAAATCCATTTTACATTCCAGATGGGTCAATGAGGGGATGAAAAAAGACTAATTATAGCCCATGACTGTATATGGCAGGCGCTATTTTGAGAGCATGACATGTTGCATAAATGCAGTGACACATTCTGGCCACTGTGTGGGGATATATGACATGTCAAAAGCCCTCAAGGCTGTCTGATTCACAGAGGCAATCACCAAGAAGCCACACATCAATAATTACACAATTTATCCCATTCACTTGATGTATTAACAGTCCAAATGTGCAATTAATCTTTGTCAGTATCTCTCCTTGTTCCATTTTGTGGCTTCTTAAATGAAAACAATGAGTCATAATTGAGGATGATGTATGAGGTACAGCCATGATTCATTAGTGCCATTGATTAAATAAATTTGAGTAGCATTTCCCAGTTGTTTCATGGCTGCTCCTCAGTGTGCAAGGTGTTCAAAGTCAATTAACCATCTGAGAGCAATACCAGATTAATATCAATGTCTTTAAACTAAATGAACTTTGTTTAGAAATGCCTAACATATGAGTTTATCAAATTCTTACAGAGACCAGTCCTGAATCAGCATCAGCCAGCCAGCAACAGCGCTCCTCAGAGGTTCACTCCAAGAAAACTGTTCTCATCAAGACCATCGAGACCCGCGATGGAGAGGTTTGAGCACACACGCACACACATACACAAACACACACATACGCACAGTAGACTTTCAGCATGCACACACACACACACACACACACACACACACACACACACACACACACACACACGTTCATCAAGCAAACATTTAGTCTAATATACTGAGATAACAGAGTTTTTGGTATTTGTAATTTTTCGAATGAATCTTGACTTGTTATATTCTTATGCAGATGAAGTATTCTATGAGCCAGGGCGCTAGTGCCCAGTGTGTAAGTCTGGTTCCGAAATCCAATCTGCTTTTTTTTACCATCTGTTCACAACAGCAGCTTGAAGCAAACTACTTTAATTTACTCTCCACCTTTCCAAATCTAAAATAGTCTAAAATATAGATGTGCCTGCAACAATATTTGTAGACTAACTGATCCCTGGAATCTTGCAGTTTGCATCAACCCTGTATAGACACCCCACACTGGCTTCTGTGAAAAAGCATTTTTCCTGTCTTCCTGCCTACTGTTCTCACCTTGCACAGCACTTCACTCACAACAATGATAGACATCAGGCTTCACTGTTGCACTGTTGATGGAAATATTATCTGTAACACACACTGTCCTTAACAAATAGACAATAAATATGTTTTTTTTCTTCCCACAGAATCATTTACAATATCTCTTTTCTCCTTATCAGGTTGTCAGCGAGTCTACACAGCACCAGCAAGACATCATGTAAACAGGAGGAGGCGACATGAGAAACAGCTCATTGAATAAATGAATAAAAAATACTTCTAAAATTGACATTTTCCTACCACTACTACTGTAAAGCGAACTGAGCATATTTTTAGATACAGAATGTTGACAGTTTCAGCTGATTTCAATGGAAAACATAACATCAAGTGAATGCAATCAGTATACATTTTTACACAATGTATAAATTATAGTACTAAAACATGACAGATGCAGTATGGAAGCACAATGCACTTCCTTTGGCCTGGTTCAAAATAAAGGGCATTCCAGGAAGTATCCTCTTTTTGTGTTACTTCTCTCAAAAACATCAGAACTTGTTAGTGATTTCTTGTCTGCAAAAATATTTCAAAGGCAAGAGAGGAGATTCAAATGACCAACAAGGCGTCAGTGTTGCCATAGTGGTCCAGCATGGTCCAGGAAGGCTTGATATATCAATGGGCCTGAAAAACAGTGGTCAAAAGTGATATTATAAAGGGAACCTTGCACATATTCCACGTTTTGTTTGTGCAAATGTACTTAATAAAGGATGGCTTGTGTCTATGTAACTGATTAAAGGAAAGTGGGGAGGACGGTCATGTAGGTTTGAAAAATGCCAAAAACATCAGCATCTTAAAAAGTAAGGAACAAAGTCATGTTTGACCTTTGAGCTCAGTCATGTGCTGATGTTTGATTGTATGTGTATAGGAGGTGACCATGTTATGCTGCTTCACTATGCCCAAAAAGTCAAATAAAGACGTTTGTTATCACCATTTATCACCCAAGAGTCAGCCAGAGTCTTACTATTTTGAAATTGAAAGGAAAAAAATATTGTTTTTTTCATAGCACATACTCAGCTATGCCTTTTCAGTTGCTCCCTTATGAACTGTTCCTAACCACTGTGCTCATCATCTGTTGTGAGCTGTGTTAGCTTTCTACAAATGATACAAGCTTTCCCAATCAAGCATAACTCTTTTCTGTTAACATTTAATTCTCTTTAGAAAATAGTCCTGTTCAAATTATCAGTATAACAGGACTGGTCTTGGTGCAGGGAAAAGTGAACAATGGCTTGTTAATGAGCTGGCCCTACTGGTGCTTTGTTTCCAACAGAAAGCAGATTAGTACGGCAACAAGAATTATAGTCTGTGCGGTTTGTGTCTGAAGTCACTGGACTGAAAATGTCAGCAGAGATAAGAAGTGGGGGAGTGGAGGAGGAGAGAGAAAAGAAAGATACACTGAAAGCAGACAATGAATGAGACCGAGAGGGTGGTGCAGGGAGAAAACAAGAAAAAAAGAGGGCGTACAAATGTAATGAAAAGGTTACTCAGAGATATCAGGGAAAAGGAAACAAGAGGTTGGTTGGGAGAGAGATAATTAGGGAGGATAAAGAAAGAAGAAAAGAGAAAGTGAACAAAAGTTATTTTACTGCTGTGTCAGTAATTAGTGGAGGAACTTTCACTATTTCTTCAGAATGGCTGTCAACAGCAACAGCTTCAATCATTACATGTCAATAAAAAAGGGCAACATATTTTCTTTGAATGAAGCCAGCTTACCTCTGAGACCAAGTGTAAAAGTAGTGTAACAAGCGCTTTGAGTGGTTGGAAGACTAGACAGGCGCTATACAAGTACAGTCCATTTATCATTTATCATTTATCTCTCCTTTATCAGCTGGTGAAAGTACATGTTGACAGCATTCAGGGGTAAATAAAACACCAATTGTTACACGTGGCTACCTTTTCTGTGTTACTTAAGGCATTTTAAAAAGTGATTTAAAGAAGACACTTCTTATAGCATCTGACAGACTGGGTATAACAAGACATACCATTTGTTGTTATATAACTGCTGCACTGTACAGTAGTTGTGTTGCTAAGCTGTAAAGCAAATACAGCCTGAACCTACTGTCAGACCACATCACAGCATCTGTGGAGTATAAGTGGAAGAGAAACTTCATGAACTCATCCAGCAAACTAGATGCTACAGTTTCTTTTTTTTAATGCATGTTATGCTGTCAAATCCTTACTTGTTCTTTATAATGGCTGACATCCTCAGAGCAATTAGAAGCAATGCATATTTAAGGATTAACATTATACCTTATATTACTGGAATAAACATTATAGAGTATCTATTTAATTAAGTATTTAATTGGTTTTAGTATGACTGACCACTTCAAACATGCCTTATTTTAGTCTGTGAACTGTTATGGTCATGTAAAATGTGTGTGCGTGTGAGAAATGTAGAGACAACAAGACTGTTAGATTGTAGAATCACAATGTTTATCATATTTTAGGTCCATATAAATCCATGCTTAATAATAATAATAATAATAATAATCATAATAATAACCAGGTGATTTGTACAAATTTAACCAGGGTGGTAGGTAGGTGAATCAATGTCTCTTCGCAGAGAGCGGAGCAATTACAGTATTGAATTACTGACGATTGCTGATAATGAGTCGAGGCTCAGTTTGTCTGCTGATTTTCAACATGAAATGAATGATACAAGTGCATCCACTACCCAGCCAAATGAAAGCAACTGGACATACAGTGGTAACACAATATAAAACGGGTCTACTCCATTAGAAAATAATCAACTGGATAAATTACAGATGCCATCATGGTGTAAACATGAAAACAGAGTCAAAGATTTGTACATTTAAAAATTATTTACAGGTCAGTATCTACAATAAAAGTGTTTCCCCAACATATATTCAGCAGTGATGGGCAACCAGAGAAAACAAAAATAAAAATCAAACAAGTTAATAAAAAAAATGACATTTTAACAATAATAATAATTAATTTTACCCCTAAATTACAAACAAGAAAGGGGCTAATATTTAGAAGTAATATTGTCTTCATTTTTTTTCTTTTTAGTTAATGTAAAAAACGGTGTTGATGTTACTACAACTGCACTACAGTAAAACTACAAAAGGGAACGTAAAACAGGTGTAAGCAAAACCAAAATAACACTTGAACAGCCACTACTGCAAAGATTATCGGAGTAACACTGATACAGCAGAACAGAAGGTGTTTTTGCGTAACACACGACAATAAGGAAGAGGGAAATGATTCAAATGCCTTTTCAAAGCCCTTTTTCCTGGACAGTGTAAACAGAGCAGAGCAGAGCAGAGCAGAGCAGAGCAGAGAAGAGAAGAGAAGAGAAGAGAAGAGAAGAGAAGAGAAGAGAAGAGAAGAGAAGAGAAGAGAAGAGAAGAGAAGAGAAGAGTCTTTGCTGGTTTCACTTTGGATCTCAGCAAGAGTCAGTTGGACATATACACTGTGGCTGAAGGTTACAGTTGGTCCTTGGAAAAATTCACTGATGTTGTACAATAAATGTGTGTCTTAGTTATTGAAAAAGTGCACTGAGGTCACTGAAAACAATGAGATTATGATGCTCCCCTTTTTCAAACTGCTGATATTGAAGCACAGTGTACTTCACATTGGAGTCCTTCCTCAACTTTGACTTCATTCAGTCGACATGGAAACTGTTTTGTGAACTCT